>OU343216.1:158142366-158175216 GCA_910596185.1 Chrysanthemum makinoi
GATCTGAAATTCGTAGCCTCACCTTCAGATTTACCAAACACCAAAAATATATGGACCAAAAGAAAGCCACCGCTGTAGCAAAGACCATGCGGCCAACGGAGATCCATAAAAAAGATAAAAATATTGTTTCCATAGTACAGGATCAACTGTACCCATCTCACCAACCAGCATCTGAACACGCAAAGGTGTTTAGGTTGATCAAGGCGGTGGGGTTTTCCCGGAAAAATACCCAAGTGGATCTAAGATGAAGCGGAGAATGTGAGTAGAGATGAATAGAGCGGGCGAGGTCGACTAATGGAGCCCGCTAAAAACAGGGCAAAAAGGGGCCAACCCGAGGCAACATGTTGCTGCTGTAGCAAGGGAGTGCACTGTAGCTAAGGATCCTGATAAATGTATGTTGTTCCCCGTTCACTATTGTTTAAAAGTATAAAACAAGTTAATAGTGAACAATGACTGAAATTAACATAAGTAAAACACACAAAGTAATTTTCAACTTCATATTCTTTATTAGAAATCAATCAAAAATATCGTTACCCAAGTACTTGCGGAACGATGCTTGGGATTGAAATGACAAAGTTTGGTGACTCCTCTCTAAGCTCGGGCTAAGTCTGAGCACAACTCTTAGAACCATTTGAGCTATCTCGGGGATTAAGTTGTATTTGGAGGAGTGAAAAGATGAAACTAGCGTGTATGTGTTTTACAATTCACAAGATTGATCTTTTCACTCCATCTCTTATCCTATTTATACATGTATGAGATTTAACTTTTCCTAAGTGACAATGCCGACATCTTCTGAAGATAAAATCTTGGTGCATTTTGTCTCTGTTTACAAAGGCTATTCTAGGTAAAAGACAAGACTACTTTCCTAAGGTCAGTGATGACACTGAGCCTGATCTTTTGCCATTCAGGGAAAGTTGACTTTGGTTGATAAGTACTTTGTCTTATCTGATTCAAACTTATCCCGCCTTGTCCCGCTCATTCTTGATCTTTACATTCTTGATCTTCTACTTGATTTGTCTTGATGTAAGTAGTTGGAGAGGAGTCTTAGGGATTGAGTGAGTTATTGTCATCACTCACTGAATCCACCATCTTCTTCTTGACTCGGTCTTCACCCTTTAAGTTCCGCCTTGCTGAGTGGAGAGACTATCTTGTTGCCTCGTCTTGAGTATCTTGAAGATGGCTCAATGAGAGACTATGCACTCGGTGACTGTAAGTGTTTAATGGACTAGACACTTGGGCTATTTTCTATTCAAATCCTAGATTAAGGGGTTTGGGTATTTCTTGAACAACGATCTCCCCTATTTGGATATATAAATAGCCTAAGTGTTTGATCAGTGTAAGTGAGCAAATGACTTCTTCTTACACTGAATGTACTCATGAATACAATGTCGGGAACAGAGTAATTTAACAAAACATACATCTTTTATTGATCAGATTACATGGTTCCTATCACTAGTACAAAAGCATAAATCAAAATGATCGAGTCTAGATGGATTCCCAGTGCTTCAAGCTTGACTTTCTTTGTGATTAGTGTTTCCCTGTCAGGATGCTCTCTTATCTTGGCATTTAAGTTGACACAAAACTTGATATTTCAGAGTCTGATTTGAGAAGCCAGCGGTATGTAGCTTCGGCATTGTTGTCACTCGGCCTTATCAATATCGCTCCACCTTTGGAACGCTGGGTTTCCATATTCATCAATGAAAAATAGCCCTCTTTCGGGCTTTTCAATCACCAAACAGTTTACAAACTTAACACCTTGGGCTCCACTGTTGCATTGAAACCAGGGCACTTTTATCTCGGGCTAGAACTCAACTCTCTTCCTTTTGCGGTGGATGATTGTGGTTGAGATCCTTGAGGAATGCGATTCTGGCGGTGAATCCTCGGTTGTCGGTGCATCCTCGGTCTTTCATATCTTTTACTGAGCATCTTCATCGACTCCTTAAGCACGCATTCTTCTTCTTTTCAATTATTGGACCAAGCTCATCGAGTTCAGTGATCCCAAAGTCGATGAATTTTAGGGGATCATGGACCTCGAAGTGTCTTTATCATCCCTCTGTAAACATTCATGGCCAGTGGTTTGGTATTAGGGATGATTTTGACATCTGTGATCTTTTGGTGTATACGCTTGTCATTGTCGGTTGTAATGCTCAATTCGCTTTGCACGAGGGCTTCAGTTTTCTTCTTCTTTTCTTCCAACTGTTTTCTCATTTCGACCATATCGAGCGGCTGAGCTTCCTTGAACTTTTGTCTGCGACCCTTTTAAGCTTCTTAGCATCTATTCCAGCGTTTTTAGCTTCTTGACCACCTTTACTAGTGCCTCTCTGCTTTTCTTTCTTCCTCGGCAAGTTTGTTTCCTTTCTTCTTTTGCAAGATAGGCACTTATTTTGTTGTGGTGTGGCAGGTATTCATGTCGCCGATCTTAAAGGGAATCTTCTCAAGCTTAGGTGGTGTTGTCATTATGCCTTTTCCTTTTTCCTGGCCTGAAGAAGAAGATGCTACCGAGGCGGTGTTGTTGTTATTATTGGTGTGATCATTGTCAGTGTTGTTGTTGTTGATGTTGGTGGAGGGATTGATGAGATTGGTATTCTTGAGGCGGTGGTGATGATGAGATTAGAGCTGCGATCTGGTGGTGTTGTCTCCCCTGGTGTGAAGAGGAGTTTCTTTAGTTTTCTCCCCTCAACTTGTCGGGCGTCGGTGAGGGCAAGAGTTAGTGTTGGTCTTTGAGGGGCCTGAGTTGCTTGACCCTTGAAGGCCTGATAAATTTCAGAGATCATAGCCTTGATATCTGAAGTGTCGGTTTGCATACGGTGACTTTTGCTTCCAAATTAGCCTAAGAAACTTCCGGGCAGTCATTCGGGCCGAGATTCCAGGCCGGGGAAGAAGATGCGAGCCAAAGTAGCCACGAGTATTCACAAAGCCCAATGTAGCTTGAAGAGCTGGGTGAAGATTGAAGACCCGAACATTTGATTGGAGCATTTCGACCAGTTCAGTGGTGGAGGATTGTTTCAAGTAAGCCTCGGTAGCCTTGACACTTGAGAGTTGGCCGGGTCTTCTTTGACAAATTCTCGATTTCATCTATCTTTGTGCCTACACTCTGAAGGTGCCGAGAAATTTAGCCAAGTTTTCATCGGTCTGTGAAGATTGTCATACATCGAGATCCTGTGCTCATGAACATTTTCATCAAAGGCTTGTACCTCGGCCTTTAGATCGGCATAGCTGGCGGCCTCGGTGTGTTGTTCCCAATGTTTCGGTGACCCCAGTATAACTTCCTTGAAGCTTTGGTGATCCATGAACAAGGCCTCTCGGTGAGTGGAAGAACATTATCAAATCTTTTAAACTCATCAGTGGAGGAAGAAGAGTCATCATTGTCGGGGCTTGAATGGTGATTCAGTATGCTCTGTGGATCAGGCTGAGGTCCTTGTTCAAACTTGAACCTCAGCTTCCACTTCTTCCCTCTTGATAAAATTTCATCATCATTGTCAGCAAGTTCATCTTGAGAAAATAGTATCCCATAACATCCGGTTAACAAGGGGTTGGTGATGGGTTCTATATCGTGGTGGTATATTTCCTACGAGTCTTTGTCCCTCGTTGACCCCTCGGACACTAGTGGGAGTTTCCCGTGTCTTTTCTAGAGTCGGATTGGTTTTGGGTTCCATATCGGCGGGTTGTTCCTGTCCCTCCAGTCTTTGTCCCCGAGACCCGAGACGATGGGTTTTCTCGGTGCCTTTAGCGGTTCTGTGAAGGTGGTATACCTATCAGCGGGTTGTTTGGTTCCCTACGAGTCTTTGGGATCATTCAATGTGCCCTCAGACAAAGGCTTTGATTTGCTAATGTCATCACTGGGCGTTGTGGAAGGCGCTCCCCTACCAGTGGGTTGTATGTTTCCCTCTAGATCTTGGGAGTAGTAGTTTGGACCAAGGGCAGCCCTGTGATTTATCGGTGTCCTTCGTTGTCTCATGGGTAGATGTTGCTTGGTCTCCGGTGGGTGTCTGTTGAATCGGGGCTTCTTTTGCCTTTTACGTGCTCCGAAGCCTCGGGGCCTGAGACTTGGGTTTGGTCTTAGTCCCAGTCGAGACTACCCCTTTCTCTTTATAGGAGCGAGTTAGGAGACGATTCCCTCACAGTTGTTTCTGGCAACCATATGGGCGTCAATTCAATATTTGTGACAAGGGATGGGTCCTTTTGAAAATTTGATTGGCTCGGGATGCCGAGGTAAAGCACCAAAATTTTCTTCTTGAGGATAATTTGTACCCAGTAACACTTGCAAAGCACAAGAGACAAACCTAGGATACGAAACGTATTTCGTCCTAGTTTTGCTCTGTAGCTTAGTTACGAGATCACTATAAATGATCTCCCTATGCGACATTGACCCCATTTATCAAGCAGTATGCCATCATCAACTGAATAGAGTTAACTTGTTCAGTGGATGAGTGGTTCCACGAGGACCTAAATCACAAAAGTGAATAGGATCCTCCAAGCCACGAAAATGAACTTTTGGTGGCGGGGTCTGTCCAAAAAGTTGGATCTAAAGCGATTTGTTTTAACCCATCCTTCAACGTGGAGGTTGGATGGGCGACATAAACACCTTTGTTGTAGTCTAACCTTGTAGAGGTGCAAAAGGTTTTATAATCCAGGGTGAATTGTTGCCCCATTTAGGCTGAATCGATGAGATATTCCACTGAGTGGTGCGAGGTTGTTCTCATGAGAGGTGTGGGTCAAAGGCCTTGGGCGTAGCCCAAAGCTCCCTGAGGAGGTTTTGAGTACAGAATAGAGGACCTGAGAACAAAGGTCGTTTTCAGTGGGCAGTTATATAGAAATTTCATAATGTCCTTATAGGCTGGGACATTTTGAGGATATTCAAAATTGCCTATGACATTATATGCTTTAAACTCAACATTGCTAAGATCACCTACCCACTGTGAAGCAAACTAAAGGGATTGTGTTCTTGCCATTTCCATAAAAAAGGTTTTAGGGTTTTGAAAAGAAATTTTTTGACAAGAACAATCAAAGGTTTGAATCTCTTAAGTTGTGATGAAAAAATTTTGTAAAGGTTTATAGAGAAGATTTTCAGAAGAGGTTTTGAAGAACACACAGATTTGTGGGTTTTAAAAGAGATTTTGACAGAGTTTTGTTAGCAGAAATCTTGTGTGTGTGTTTATGAGGTTTTGAAGAGGGTATTTATAGAGTGGTGAGAGGGGTGGAAAGTGCATAAATGGGAATTTGTAAAGTCAGTTTATGAAAACGTTTTGAATCTCCACATTTAATGCCACCACTCCACCCGCAGTAAAATCCTGGTTTTCAAGGGAATAGTTGCAGTGCACAGTAAAAGTGCATATTTGCAGTAATAAAATATCAATAAGATATTTCATGTGAGGAGGCATTTAATGCCAAGTGGGGATTAGGTAAGTTTGTGAGGGACCCTTTATATGGTTGACAGTAAGACAGAGAGACATATATTCCTATATTAAATTGGCATAGTTACCAACCTAGGACATTTAAGTAACTGATACTTGGATCATTTAGTTACTCATTCAATGCTTAATTTTAGCTGTCAGGGTCCCTGAATGAGTCACTCATTCAGTGAGAGGTTGTATTGTGGGGTTTTGTTCAGGGGAGGAGGAACCATTTGAGAGAACTTCTGAGATTGGTTTTGAGATGCCTTACTTTCAATGTCAAGCATTCCCAATTCAACTTCGGTCTCCTGAAGGTAGGTTCATCAAAGGTTTGGTGAAGATATCGGCCGATTGATATTGATGGGGATGAAATGGAGTTATATGTCTCCTTTCATTATGTGGTCCACGATGAAGTGATATCTGATATTAATGTGTTTGGTTCTTTGATGAAGGACGGGGTTGTTGGAGATTGCAATTGCCTTTGGTGTTGTCACAGAAGATGTGTACCATTTTGTAATGGATGTCATAGTCACTGAGTTGACTTTTCATCCATAAAACATTGGCACATCCTGCGGCAGCCACATACTCGGCTTCAGTTGAAGACATAGCTGATTGTTGCTTTTTTAGCACTCCAACAAACCAGTTTTCCTCCAAGAAATTGACAGGACCTTGAGGTACTTTTTCGTCCATGTTGCGCCAGCATAATCGAATCGAGTAAACCTTGAGATCAAACCCTGAGCACTTTGGATAATAGAGTCCAAGGTTTAGGGTTCCCTTGAGTACACTGAGTATTCTTTTGCCTGCAGTGAGGTGGGATTCTTTGGGATTGGACTGATATCTTGCTATTAGACAGTAGGGAATTGTATGTCACGGTCTAGTAGCGATTAGATACATCGATGAGCCAACAATCCCTCGAAATGGGTTTGATTACTGATTTGCCGGTGAGATCGGGTCCAAGGTTGTTAGGAGGGACCATTGGTGTCTTCAGCGAGGCACATTCGGATATCTCATATTTCTTCAAGATATTTCGGTGTACTTCTCTTGACTGATGGAGATTCCTTTATCGGTTTGCCTGATTTGTAGTCCAAGGAAGTATGTGAGTTCACCCATCATGCTCATTTCAAACTTCTTTATCATCAGTTTTCAAAGCTGTTTGCAAAGTTGTAGTTTGTTGAGCCAAAGATGATGTCATCAACATACACTTGAACGATATCACATCTTGTTTGGTCCTATAGACAAGCGGTGTTGTCTATCTTTCCTCGACAAACTTGTTTTGTATCGGAAGGTGAGAGAGTTTCATACCATGCCACAGGGAGCTTGTTTAAGTCCATAAAGGGCTTTGTCAAGCTTCGAGACATAGTCGAGGGAATTCACTACTCTCAAAGCCATGAGGTTGCTGAACATACACATCTTCCTTGAGATCACCATTTAAGAATGCACTTTTGACATCCATTTGGTAGACCATGAAGTTCATGTATGTTGCATATGCAAGGAAGATCCTGATGGCTTCCATTCTTGCAACAGGGGCAAATGTCTCATCATAGTCAATGCCTTCTTGTTGATTGTAACCTTTGGCTATAAGTCTGGCTTTGTTTTTACTTTTCAATGACAATGTCGTTTTCATCGGTTTGTTTCGAAAACCCACTTCATTCCTATGACTACTACATCCTGAGGACATTTGATTAAGGTCATGACATTGTTTTATCAAAGCTGTTGCGAGTTCTTCTTGCATAGCTGAACCCGGCTTGGGTGTTTTAGAGCCTCAGTGACACTTTTGGGTTCTATTTCGATAGGTAATCGACATATAGACATTCATTGGATGAAGGCTGCGAGTTAATTTAGCGAGCCATGCTTCTAGTGAGCATGCCTCGGTGGGTTCACCAATAATGTTTACAAGCTCAATGTCCTGAGACTTTGTCCACTTACTTTGTGGTCTAGGATCTGAGCTTGAAGAGGTCACTGGAAACTTAGGAGTGAGTTCAGGTTTAGAACAGCGAGTCATTTAGAGCATCTGTTGAGATGTCACCTTTCGGTTGGGGAGCTTGAATCACGGGTTCTGAACATTTGGTTCGATATTACCTATCCAAGTAGGGACGGATTGATTATCGATGAATTCATGATAGTTGGTTAGGGAAGGTTGTGAGGTAAGACATAATATGAGATGTCAACATCGACTTGATATAAGGAATTGAATTGGTGTTGTACTCATCAGGAGGATATTTTGATGAGTCATCAATTCCTATTTCCTCCACAGAGGTGTTGGTGAACCTGATGCTTCGAACTTTCATTAAAGGTGACATGAAAGGTTTCCTCAACTTGTTGTCTCCTTGTGTTAAAAACCATGAAGGCTTTGGAGATCAGTGAGTAGCCTAAGAAGTATCCATCATCAACTTTTGCATCAAACTTTCCTAGATGATCCTTGTGGTTATGAATGAACACAGGACATCCAAACACGTGAATTGCGATGTCGGGAAGTCTACCTTTGAATATCTCATATGGGGTTTTATTATGTCTTTTGAAAATGATTGACCTGTTTTGAGTGTAACAGGCGAGTTTTGATTTGCCAGTCCGAAATGCTTTGAGAGGGCCATTTAACATGGTTCTTGCAGCCTCAATGAGAGTTCTGTTTTACCTTTCGTGACCCCATTTTGTTCAGGGGTATAAGGAGATGAGAAATTTTGAGAAATTCCTTTTCCATCACAGAAACTCTCAAGCTCTTGATTTATGAACTTCGTACCATTGTCAGTTCTGTTTTGTTTAACAGTAATGTCATTCGGTTTCAATCTTCACGATGAATGACATTATGGTATCATTGCGACTCTTTTTGGAGAGAAAGTATACCCAAGTGTATCTTGAGAACTCATCAACAATGACAAGTGTATACTTCTCATCTTTGGATTGATCACGGGACGACGGTCCAAAGAGATCCATGTACAAGAGGTGAAGGCAACTTTTGATGGAGAAATTTTGTTTGGTTTTGAATGATGCTCTGTGGTGTTTACCTTTTCCTGGCAGAGCATGGTTTGTATTTTGCAAAAACTAGTGATGGTAAGCCAAGGACCTTGTTTTGTTTTGCCAAGTTGTCGAGGTTTTTGAAGTTTAAGTGTGAGAGTCTCTTATGCCACAGCCAATTGATAGTTTGGTGGCTTTAGCAAAGAGGCAAGTTCCATCTTGGGAGAGTGTTGACATGTCTAACACGTAAACATCATCTCTCTATGAGCTATCAACACAAATTCCTTGTTGGCATTGAAGATGGTACCTTGTTTGTCATTGAATTGCACAATGTACTTAGCATCACATAGTTGGTGACTTGATGAGATTGTATTTTAGACCATTGACATAAGTTATTCTAGAAAACTATTCCATTGCGGTTTCTTGAACCATAACCTTCAGTGGGACATGATGAATTATCACCAAGTACTACCTTGGGTCCTGGTTCCTTTACATACTTGTGCAGATACTCCTTCACACCAATCATGCTTCTTGAGCATCCACTGTCTAGATGCCAAATAGGCTCCCTGGCGTGTCTCTGCACAAGTAGTAAAGTGAATTAGTTTCTCTTAGTGACCCACACTCCAGTGGGCTTGGGTCTCAAGTTCTGTTTGAATTTGGCAATTGATTCATGGTCGTGGTTGAGTGCATTGTGCTACCACGGTTTTGCATTTAGAGGCGAGGATGACTCGGTAACTCTGGGTTGTTTTGTGCCTCTCCTTGCATGAATGATATTGTCATGTTGGGATGTCTCATGAGCTGTATTACCGCATATATCACAGCATTTGTTCATGAGACAATCATCCTGATGATGATCATTGAAGCCACAGTGTGGGCAAAGAGGAAAGGGTTTAGCTCTATGTTTGTGGTGACTTGGAGGATGAAGCATCTTGATGACCAATTTTGGTATAGTTTGCTTCACTGAGTGAACTTACATAATGTAAGTGATCAGAAGTTCTGTGATCATCCTTTTTGCAGATCATACAAAAAGGATTCTATAGCGGTTATCGGTGGTATGGCCGGTATAGTGGCATAGATCACACTACGCTTGGATTTGGGGTTTGACTTAGACTTTGAGGAACTAGAGGAAGGCGACTTTGTCTCCTTGATTGATTCGGGAACCTTTTCAATGGATTCCATCTTTTCAGGTTAGCTTCCTCACAAGTTCGGTCAGTTGTTGAATTTAGTGCCTTGGGGGCTGAAGATGTGGAAGTCTCGATGGGGAGTAGACTCTTGTTGAGCTGGTTTTGATGGTCTTTTGAGGATGGTTCTACCAAGTCCAGACCTTTCTTTTGGTGAATGAGGATTGAATTGCATTGGAGTAAGCTTAGAGCTTGGTGCAGCACCGAAGAGGTTTGGGGTGGAAGGCGTTACATTAGACTGCTTGAGACTCAATGTATTGATATTCTGGGCACATCAGGGATTCCAAGCATGCTCTTAAGAGCTTGACTCTCAGGCTCTAGAATTCTTCCAAAATCAAAATTAGGAAGCTTACTATCAGGGTTAACCCGATCAATCCAATCACTGGGCTTGGAAGTAGTCAACACATTGGTAATTATACCACCAGACACAAATGATTTGGGAGACCGGTCTTTGTTATGAGAGTCAGGGAGATGATTTTCACCTATGACTCTCTTTTTGCTGCTGGGGGCTCCCACAACATCAAAAACTCTTAGATTCTTAGCAGTCCAACTAGCAATGATATTGTTGGGATATGAAAGTGCTGAAGATATCAAAGTACTGAAGATATCAAAGTCTTGTAGTACAAAATCTTGGAAAAAGTCAAAGAGTCAAGTCTTGCTAAAGACAAAGTCAAAATGCAAGATGAAGTCAAAATCTTGCAAGAACAAAGATCTGTTATATTAAGTTTATAGAAAGTATGGTAACTCTAGAATATTCCGTATTAGATTACTTGTCATACAAGGTTATCAATTGTAAACCGACTAGGATATCCTTGAGCCTATAAAAGGACTCCTAGATTGGCATTAGAGATATGACATATGACTTACGATTTTAGAATTAGAGTTTTAGAGAAAGTTCGATTATCTTAGAGTTGTATTAAAGTATGCATATTAAGCGATTTAGAGTTTGTTATTAAAGTTTTTCTTCTTAGCTTTGTTAAGTAAATTCCGCGTACTTAATAAAGATTGCTCAGTGTTTCTTTGTTAATAACTTAGGATTTATCCGAGGTTATTAAACCTTAACAAGCTAGTTAAGTTAGTTTGATTAAAGTATATCGATCCAACAAGTGGTATCGAGCTTGTGTGGAAACTCTAACTAGGAAGAAACCCTACTTCAACTATATTCAAGATGTCGACTGAAGCTGCATCAACTCCTATCACCGAGGTATGTTCTAAGTGTCATGATTTTTATCAAAAAGTACTTAATGCTTATGTTCTACGAAAGAGATAAGCGTATTAAGGCTAGGTGCGAGGTAGCGAGGTTATCAAATCACCTTAGAGTCAATGGAAGCTAAAATAATAACACATGAAAATAATGAGATGGCTTGGGCTGAAAAGTATGAACAACGGATTACAGTTAAAACTTAGTGAATGGAAACTAAAGCGTAAAATTCTGAAATTGAGAAATTAACTAAGGAAAGAGATGATTTGTTAGCTAAGTTTCTTTGCTTGGGGTGAAGCTGGTTTGTCACATGTTTCTTATGTTCAAAAACAGTGAAGAGCTTATCTTAAAACTGGATTAGGTTTTGGTATGGATTTTAGTAAGATAGAAGAAAACCAATCTAGTAATCGGGATGAAGGTGAGTATGAGGATATAACCACTAGTGATGAAGAACTCATTAATTATGTAGATACATCTAGTAATGATGGTTCATTAAGTGACTCACCTCTTGCATATAAGAAAGACAATGGTTATCATCTTTGTTCCTCATCCTATTAATCATCAACTGCTAGGCTGATGTTTCTCGTTATGGTGTAGATAGTCTAGAGTTTAGGAAGAAGCTTATTGCTAAATCTAGATGCGAGGAACCCAAAGAAACTGTTGAAAATATTCAAGCGGATCCTTTAAACCAAAATCTTGCTCAACAAGCGATTTACGAACAAGCATTACCTTATGCAAAACCCTTTCAAAACTATCTTGCTAAACCTTTTAGGGATAATTTTGGCCAAAAGCAGATTTTATCGACCATCAAGAAGGCAAAATAATTTTAGGCATAGACATAGAAGAAATCACTTTGGTAATATGGGTCAAAAGCGTGTTTTGTGTGTTATAGTCCTACTCACTTAATCAAAGGCGTGACAAACACTCGGAATATCTAAGCAAGTTTCCAAGGAATAAGTCTACAAATCAGAAACCTAGAGAGCACAAACCGGTGTGGACTAATTCAAATAGGATTAATCACGAAACTTCACACCGGATCATAGATACCCACATCAGAGAAGAACTTGATTATCTCGCGATTACTTTCCAAAGTCTTGCTTCGGAGAAAGTCGCGATAACACTTGCTTGGAATAGGTATGCTAGGAGATCTCACTATCAACCTAGAATGTATCACAATTCATATAGGGGATCTAGATCACAGGGAACCACTGTAAAGCTGAATGGGTAAAAAGGGAAGTCTTGGTAGGGACAAGCGATGCACGTTCAACAAAAAGTGAATCGGATGTTTTGTGATACAAGAAAAGGAGAATGAACTTGCAAAGAGAGTTTTGTTCAAAAACCACATGTTACGAATAACAAGATAATCTTTGGATCAAGCTTTAGAAAGCAGTGGAGATTATATACTCAAAGAATGTGAGTATATCACTCCTGAGGAACACAAGTCGATAATGGCTTGGGTTCCTCAAAGAAACTAAATTTTTCATCTTATTAGACAGGGCAACCCAGAAGAGGAGCTTAAAAGATCATTTTATTATTGAAAGTGGTTGTTACGTGAGTATGGCGAGGAGACAAGAAGTTTCTGTCAGGTGTTTTGGAGGATATTAGCTACTAAGCTATGTTTAAGGGGAGGACTATAAGGTGTTAGGAATAGTCACATTAATGCTTGCTTAAGGGAGGATGTTTGTTTATACTTAGTTTATATGAAGGTTTTGGAAAAGTCTTGTATTTCAGAAAGTACTTGCTTGGGAAAGTCTTGCTTATGTGGAAAGTATTGTTTGTCGTATTAAATCTTGTTCCAACGGTAATATTGATGGGTAATTCATAATAACTTGGTAACTTTGTTATTATAGAACGTGATTTTTCAAATCCTACCTATAAATAACTACTTTCCGAATTTTCCTCTCATATTATTACCTTACATCTTTTCCATACTTATCTCCCAATCACAATCTCTTTATTCTTCGATCAATTCATTCTTGTGCTCACTTATTCTACAATGGCGAATCGTTTAAGCTGTTTGAAGCACAATATGGTCGCTAATTTGGACAAGACTGAGGCAAACGTGGCTTTCTATGATATCATTGATTATCTAGTTGGGTCGCCTATTAGTTATGCTCTTTTAGTTGAGCCGGATGTTATTGAACCATGGATTCAAGAATTTTGGGCTAATGCTAGAGAGAATATGGAGGAGGATGAATATTATATTAGATCCTCAGTTCTTTGGAAAGCCTATCAAGATTACAGAGGTCTCCATTCGTGATGATTTATTATTTGGTGATGAAGAAGGGGCTATTAGATTTGACAAGCAACTGATTTGGGATACTTTTAAATCACGGGTTATGAAGGTTCTTTGGTGAACAAACTTTTAAGAAGGCCTTATTTTGTCCTCAATGGAAGTTTTTGATTCATGTTTTGCTCCATTGCTTAAGTTCTAAAAGCACTTCTTGGGAGCAATTTGGGTCGAATATTGCATCTGCTGTAGTTGGCTTAGCTGACAGTGTTTAATTTTTCATGGCTTATTTTGGATGGGATGCTATCGCATATATCATCTGGGGCTACTTGGTTGATGTATCCAAGGTTTATCTGGGTTTTCTTAAACAAACACTTGGTGATGTTCCAAAACCTCTTGCTTTACTACTTGTCATTGTGCAACAAGCCAAAATTTATACATTCATGGCTAAAAGAAGTAACTTGTTCAGAGGTGGAGATATTCCTTTAACCACAACAATGATGGAAATTGTCCGCTCGTGATGCATTTGGAGAGGATGAAGAATCAAGATGCGATTCGCTCACGATCTTGCTTCACATAGTATCGCTTCACAAGGCTTGCATCTGCAAAATCTGCTTCTCGTGAAGGTACGCATCCTTACAAGGTGATGATTCTTCAGGTCACGAGGTTCAAGTAGCGATTGAGAGATCACCTACTCCATCTCCACAACGTCTTGTTTCGAGGCATCTTCTTCACTTCCAGGTGATGCTCATTCTATTCCTCATGAAGGTTTATCTATGGATAACTATGCTTTGACACGGGAGCTTGCTCGGTTGAATAAGACTGTTGAGCATCAAGCTAAAACTATTAGGAAGTTGAAGCGCAACTATTTACGGTTAAGCAATTTTGTTAAACCCTATATTCAAGGTTTTAACTTGTGGGTTAAGGAGGAAAACAAGCGTCGTAAAGAGCTTCGTAAGGAATTAAAAAGAAAGAAGGTTCCTAAATCATCTTCTGTCAACTTGGGGAGGAATTATGAAAAGGATAATTTGAAAGAAGATGTTACACAGCAGAAAGAATCTGAAGAAGATGTTATGAAAAAAGAAAGAAGATTCTTCTGAGAAACAAGAAGAAGAAGTACAAGTTCAAAGTACTGCGTGTTCAAGGTCTTGAACATCAAAGTTCGATCTTCATGATACATCTAGGCAAGGAGCAATAACTCCAAAGGGTACTTGAATTTTGAAGAAGAAGTGGTCCTTCTACATTTGTTAGAGAAGAAGAGGAGGAAGCTACTTATATACCTATCCATTCTGCTAGTGATGATGAAGTAATTGCTACAATATTAGATCTATCACAACCAAGAGGAGGAGTTACCATTAGAGATGTACAAGAAGAAGAACAACCAAGAGCTTCTCAACCAACCATTGATCCTAAAGACAAAGGGAAAGGTATTATGGTTGAAACAAAGAAAAAGAAACTCACTTTAGCAGAACTTAGAGCACTTGAAGTGGCTAGGAATGAAGCTGCTGCTAGAAAAGTTCAGGAAGAATTAGATGCTAAAGATAGAGAAGAACAGCAAGCTCAAGAAGCTAAAGATAGAGAAGCATTTCGGAAAATGCAAGAAGACTTAGATGTCTTTGAAGCTACTTGAACCTTTACATCCCCTACACTGTTAGATTTATGTCAAGAAGACCTAATTTAGCTAAGGAAAGGAATACAATGATGGCATATTTAAAAGGCGGAGGATATAAAGGACTTCAGAAGCTAAACTATGTTGATATGAAAAGACTTTATGATCTTTGAAACGAAGCTTATAAGAAAGATGTTGCGACATTAAAGACTTGAGAGAAGAAGCTTTCTGACCGAAAGGAAGAAAAGCTTAAAAGAAAAAGAAAAAGCTGAAGTTACTGGATGTTCAGGTTTTCAAAGAAAGAACAGGTAGAATTAAGATCTGAGACTAGTGATGAATTGAAGAATTATCTCAGAGTAGTAGATTTTGATTATACAAAGGAAGATGATGATATAAAGATGAACGAGATCAAAGATCGGTGCTTTCAAAGTTGAGAAATCTAAGAATGGAGATTACATGGTTCTTCATAAGGAAGATGAAAGTTTTAAAGTTTTCAAAAGGTTATGGGATTTGCTGCATGTTATTGATAGAGTAGACCTATTTTACTTATATCATGTTGTGAAGGCTTATTTTGAAGATCATCCATTGGAAGGGATTGGATTGGTTTTACATGGTGATCTAATAACTATGTGGGAAGCGAAGAAGAAAGCTCGATGATATCTGGAAGAATCGGAAAGCGGGAAATAGTTTCTTTGGAGATTCTTTGAAGAATCTGGAGTTCATGTCTTGGAGTTAGAGAATGGAACAATGATTCACATGTTTGCAGAAAGAAGATACCCTCTTACAGTTGAGCTCATGAGAAGGATGCTTGAGCATGGTTTGGAAGTAGAAGAGGTGATGAAGCTGCTTGCATGGTGATTAATCTGTTTATAAACGGACTACCATTGCCGAGAATGATCAATAAGCGGTATGAATTTTATTTGAATAAATACTTTTGATATATCGTACTTTTATTCAAAGTATCTTCTGAATCGACGATACTTTCATCAAAGTACTTGTTCTTGAACTAAACCAGTTAAATAAATTTTAGAAGAAACCTTGTTGTTAAGTAATAAATATTTTGAACTAAAGGTTGAATAAATGGTTTTTGTGATGATAACATCAATAGGTTATCAATCCACCATGGTTACAAAAGGATTGACTAATCCATGAGCAAACGGCTCTGGTAAAGATATATCAAATCCGTTTTTAGTTGACAACTTGCTAATAAGTTGGATGGTATTCAACTCACCATATCAGTAATGTGAAGAGTTGGCTAGCCCACAAGAAAATGGCTTGTGGTAAAGGCGGTGGAAAAACCATTATTGGTAATTAGTTCACCATTAGATAGAAGAACTAACTAGTCCGGAAGGGTACGACTTTTGGTAAAGACTAAACAAATCTGTTGATAGTTGGTGGTTTGCTAAAAATCATATGGTTATCAATGTACCATGGTCTTACACACCAAAACATTTGGCTACTTCAAAGATAATGGCTTTGGTAAAGAGTTCTAAATCCATTATTTTTTCAATGATTCACTTGAAAGTGATGAGAATAGTATGCAACTTAAACTGAATTAAATGTACAAATTGTCATATGTTGCTGTGTTCTGAAAAGATGGAGATTGTTGGATCTTTGTGAAGAAAACAATTCTAAGAGATACTTTGACAAAGCCTGATTCTACAAAGATATAATCTAAAGACTTAAGAACAATCCATTTTAAAGATGAAGTGTAAAGATATATTCACAAAGGAACTTGAAGTCAAGCAAGTAGAATTCAAGTTAGGGAGGATTGTTGGGATATGAAAGTCTTGAAGATATCAAAGTCTTGAAGATATCAAAGTCTTGTGGTACGCAAAGTCTTGGAAAAAGTCAAAGAGTCAAAGTAATCTTGCTAAAGACAAAGTCAAAGTCTTGCAAGATGAAGTCAAAGTACTGCAAGAACAAAAGATCATTATATTCGTTTATGGAAAGTATGGTAACTCTAGAATATTCTGTATTAGATTACTTGTCATACAAGGTTATCAATTGTAAACCGACTAGGATATCCTTGAGCCTATAAAAGGACTCCTAGATTGGCATTAGAGATATGACATATGACTTACGATTTTAGAATTAGAGTTTTAGAGAAAGTTCGATTATCTTAGAGTTGTATTAGAGTATATGCATAATAAGCAGATTTAGAGTTTGTTAATAAAGTTTTTCTTCTTAGCTTTGTTAAGTAAATTCCGCGTACTTAATAAAGATTGCTCAGTGTTTCTTTGTTAATAACTTAGGATTTATCCGAGGTTATTAAACCTTAACAAGCTAGTTAAGTTAGTTTGATTAAAGTATATCGATCCAACAGATATCTTTTTCTTTCTTAAGTTCATCTTGAAGAGCCAGATTTCTTTTAACTAATTCAGTGTTTTGAATTTGCAAAGTGATAGCCTCAAGCTTATTTTGTTTTAAAAGAAGCAGTTCATCCCTACACTTGTTCAATTCAAAACTTAGCTTGTTGTATTTTGAAAAAAGATTCAGTCTTTGCTCTTCTACGAACTTAAGGTCAACATTAAGATAATTCATATAGGACTGCCAATCAGAGTCATCATCCATAGAAAGTAAGATGTTTACCTTCTTCATTGTGATATTGACCCATTCTCCATTCCTAGCATGATTCTTTCCAACAGCTAGCTTGTCCTCTTCTGAGAGAGCCATCGAATCGACATGCACCATTTCATCATCGATGACACGGCTCTTCATCCGGTCGAAGGTCTCAAAGAACAAGGCCTTTGTTTTACTCTGCACGATCGAACACTTTTTGTTGTTTCGAGGGACCTGGCCTCGAGCAATGTAAGCTTAGCTTTGACTTTCTTATACTTAGCTTCAAAATCAACAGTTTTGTTTTGATCGGATTTGTTTTGAAAGTTTTGATGAGGCCCGATAGATTTTTGTTGAAATTTGCTAAAGCCCGACGACTGATTTGACCATGATGGTTTATAAGGCGGTTCGAAATTGTTTTGAAAAATATCTTTTGCAAAATGATCTCTTTTGTGACACTTAAAGCATTCAGTGTCCTCATTTGCTTTGGCATTTGAAAACCTTTGTTTCTTTTTATAAACCTTCGAGAGTTAGCAAGGAGTGCCCTTTCCTGAAATTCAGTGTTCAGGTCATTTAGGTACTCATCACTTGATCTCTTATCGGCTCATCATCGAATTTTCACGAAAATCTTGAACAATATTGTTAGAATAGAAAGCAGATGATATTGGTGATGAGGTGGTGGTCAGGTGACTTCTTGAGACTTCTTTAGGTCGTGGTATCGTCTGTTGATGAGGTTTTCCTCATAGACAAATTTCCCATAAATTTCGGAAGCTCAAGATTTAGGATATGATTAGCATTCCTAAGTCCCTGAGAGAAATTCAACCACTTCTCGGGAGGTCGTTGACAAAACCAACATTGATTTCATGTTTGGACAACTTAACACCATCATTTGACAGGATTCATTTAAAAGAGTTTTGTGTCGGGTGTAAGTTTGAGAGAGAGTTTCTGAGTCCTTAGCCCTAAAGGTGTTATACTCAAGTTTCAGGTCCATTATCCTGTTTTCCTTGGTATCGATGGTCCTTCATGACTATGAACTAGGTCATCCTAGGTTTGTTTAGCGTGGTACGGCTTATAATACGGACTCCATAATATCGTCAGGAAGACAAGATATTATGATACTTTTGAGTCTTTGGTCCTGGTTGACCACTCTCCTTTCATCCTGGGTCAATCGAGCTTCTCGTGGTTTAGGCAAACCTTCAAAGAAGTCTTTGGGACAAATGGACCTTCATTTATACACTTGATATAATAAGGTTCCATCCCAATCAAATAGCAAAGCATTCGCTTTTTCCATTTGTTGAATTTTCCAACTTCAAGTCTAGGGCACAAATTAATAAGCTCCACCCTTTTATCGACTAGTTGGGGTACATCAATTTGACCATTAAGGATCCTAATTTAAAAACTTTTAGAGCGACCTAAAAAATGTTTTATAATTAACCCGCTCGATACCACTTGTTGTTCCCCGTTCACTATTATTTAAAACAGTTTAAAAGTATAAAACAAGTTAATAGTGAACAATGACTGAAATTAACATAAGTAAAACACACAAAGTAATTTTCAACATCATATTCTTTATTAGAAATCAATCAAAAGAATACGTTACCCAGTACTTATGAACAATACTTGGGATTGAAATGACAAAGTTTGGTGACTCCTCTCTAAGCTCAGGCTAAGTCTGAGCACAACTCTTAGAACCCACTAAGCTATCTCAGGGATTAAGTTGTATTTGGAGGAGTGAAAAGATGGCTTACGTGTATGTGTTTTTACAATTCACAAGCTTAACCTTTTCACTCCATCTCTTATGCTATTTATACATGTATGAGATTTAACTTTTTCCTAAGTAACAAACTGACATCTTACAGAAGACAAAATACAGATGCATTTTGTCTCTGTTTACAAAAGGCTATTCTAGGTAAAGACAAGACTACTTTCCTAAGTCGGTGATGACACCGATCACGATCTTTTGCCATTCAAGGAAAGTTGACTTTGGTTGATAAGTACTTCGTCTTATCTGATTCAAACTTATCCCGCCTTGTCCCACTCATTCTTCGATCTTCTACTTGAGTTTTTCTTCAATGTAAGTAGTTGGAGAGGAGTCTTAGGGATTCATGAGTTATTGTCATCGCCATCAATCCACTATCTTCTTCTTGACTCTTCACCCTTTAAGTTTAAGCCTTCGAGTGGAGAGACTATCTTGTTGCCTCAGAAGTATCCTGAAGATGGCTCACCGAGAGACTATGCACTCGGTGACCGTAAGTGTTTAATGGACTAGCCACTTGGGCTATTTTCTATTCAAATCCTAGATTAAGGGGTTTGGGTATTTACTGAACCCAACAATGTAATATAGTATAAATTAAATGAATGGCATAATTGTAATAAACTGAAAAAACTAATGCATATGTACCAATTTAATAACCCAAATCAAATGTGACCACCTCTACCAAAATTTTCTCTTTCTTATTAAAGATAATCTTTTTAATATACTTGTACACAATAATGTATTAAAACAGTAATTAAAACCTCACTAATTAATCTTTTTATATAATATAACAAGTATTCAGAACCCGCCGCGATGCGGCGGGGTGTTTCGATATTTTTTTTCAGGTGTTATGTAATATAAAACTGTACTGACTCGACCGTGGCTTTAGCCTTTTTGTTCTCTTCCTCGTCCTGCTTAAGTATCTCCTCGCTTCATTTCTCATCCGATTATGTTAAATCAATGTTAATACTCACAATGAAAAGAAAAAAACGGCATAGTTTTCAGAGGTGTTTGGATTACGATAGCAATCATGTCATATATGCGTGTAGCAAGAGGCATACGTAATAGGACCAAGACATCCCGTTCAACAATCAATTAACATAAGCAACAGTTTTATGGGAAATTCATTCAAATATTATAACATACATACACAACGTAAGCTAAAGGTGCACAAAATTACTATATCATTGCTTTATTATCGAGCGTGCTTAAAAAAATGCAATCATGTGTCATTAAGCCGGTTTCATCAAAAAGGCAAAACTTGTAGGAACCTCTTTACATTTCAAGTCGCCATCGATGGTGCTGGGGCATCCAATGAGTTGAGCCTTGGGATTGTTACTCCTGTGGGATACGGAAATTTAGTTGTAAGGTAAAGCATAACCTTATTAAATAAACAAAATCAATGCTTTCATGTAACACTACATGCATCAAAGATTTTCACCTAAAATATTAAGCAAAAGGTACTGTAACTGAACTTTTCTATGAAACACTTTTAAGTAACATATTTATTTCGGACCTCTGTCCATATCAATTTCTACATACCTAGGAATAGAATTGCAAAGGTAAGTTAGTTTTGCTACAAAAACCATAAGCATGGTTGTTTACATATGCATGTTTCTTCACCGATCACGATCTTTCTTAATAGCATATGAAATAAAAAGAAGGCACCAGAGCCGTTTATAAAGAAGGTATGTTTAGGCTTAAAAGGTGAAACGTGTGTGCTTATACCTCACAAAGGTCTGACGAAAGAACCTCCATGCCTTTTACATCATGACCCGCAGGACTACATTGACCAACTCCACATCAATAGAAGCAAGCCCCACAGCTTGTGTAAGATAGATTTTAGTTATACGCAAATAAGTCAGAACGATACAACCTTCTAAGCAGTTATGGCAGAATCCATTCCTCCCGCCTCCTCTATTCTATGTATCACTTGCACCCAAAAAAAAGGAAAAAAGTAAGTAATAAAGTTCGATATATTCATTTAACTGCATAAATGGTCACTTTGTTATTGTCAATTTTGACCCATTTATGAGTACATGGGGCGGGTTGTAGCATTAGTGTCTTTTTCACACACTGTTCGTGTTGTTTAATTTCATACCGGAAAAATTTCAACTCTTATGTGACTACTACTATTAATTATCACCATTTTTTTTTTCATAAATGGGTCAAAATTGATAATTTTTTCAGTTAAATTATCACCAATTTTTGCAGTCAAAATTGATAATTGCTACAATAAAGTACAACCATATACATACACCGGAATACTTAAGGCCTATATCTGTCACATAATGAAATGAATACGAAAGCGTCAAAATAACGTACCATCAAGTGTTGAAATTGTCAGCGTTGGGAGTAGTCTCGAGTAGTGTTTGGTTGGTTGGGTTTTCCGACGCATATGGTATGGGAGCTGGAGTTAGCTCCATTAACCACTTAAAAGTCCTTTCGTCCCTACAAATCAACGAATTAAAAAACAGCTTAGATAGGACAATATATGTCCTGTTTCTTTTCTCTTTGAGTTTCAACTTTTGTTTTTCAGTTGATGCATATGTTTTCCTAATTATCGGATGACATCCATTTCAGCAAATTCATAAATTCATAAATTTACTTTGCTCACCTTAAACCATTGAAGCTCACATTGCATCTGCAAATCTGCATCTGTGAGTCTATCACATCATTAAGTCGATGAGACGGTGGCAGCTTTGCATCTACATATAATGCAATCTCATTTTCAAAGATTTGGGAAGCATCTCATCCAACCCAACCGAGTTGTAACAAATCACCTGCACATATAATATATATATCGTGTTCAAAAATTAATAGGATGCAAGTTAACATTGCAAAGACTATGTTAAAACGAAGAGTAATTGACTTGAATTAACTTTTACTAATAGAAATCATACCCCACATTTCCCTTGCTTAACGGATAAGCTCTTCTACATAATTATTTTAGCCTATTCTTCTCAAAACCTCTAAATAAGTTCAAATGCATACTTATATATATCATTCATTTGGAGACACTAATTGTCACCTCACTTTTATGAGCTATGAAACTAAATGAGTACTAAAATACCGGAAAAACATACATTAAACAGAGGTCGGCAATAGCCGTCTCGTTCTTCCAAAAGATTCAGTAATAACGGCAACACAAATTTCATCTATTCATTGTCTATGAGACTGCACCCATATGCAAGATGATTTGTACCAAAGATGGTCGCTATACAACTAAGTCAAGGGTTCATATATCAAACACTTAGGTTCAACTGCCGCATGCCAAGATGAGTACATATTTGTAAGCTGGTTGCTATTTACTTATAAGGTATGCAAATAAAATTGCTCCAAAACGTAAAAGCATAAACACACATAATTTAATTCCATACAAATCATGAGAAAGTTACTCGTATAACTCGATGCCGGGCCAACTCGAACAATACCTCCTCAAGCATATCCCATGAACCGAATCCCTAAAGCAAAACCCCGAACCAAAAAGTTATGTTAGACATTAATTACCTCAGATGGTTTATTAAAATTAACTGAACAATATTAAAATTAACTGAAATATCTGAAAATTTTGTATTTTATTTAATGGAAAATTTTGGGTAGCACCGATTAGCAACCAAATTAGCATCATCAATGGCCCCACGTGGCGCCTTCCAATATCCAAAGTTGTGCCATCTCACCAACGCGGTGTGGCCGTCTCACCAACAAAAATAAGTATGATCATTCCTGTTGTAAAGACCCAACGTAAAGACCCAATGCCAAATTGTAATTTTGTTATCATTCCTATAACATTCACAAAAAATAAGTATCATCATCGATTCCGATGAAAGGAATAGAAGTTAGCACCTTTATTTTATATCATTATAGAAAATTGTCCAAAATATGAATCTAAAATAAATTCATTCACGTACGTTGGGGTCTTTGGTATCACTGCCATCATCGCTCGGTGAATTCATCGGTACTTTTATCCGACTATTTCTTGACACCTATAGTAGCCACAAATAACAAACGTTTAGCATAACCTAAACCACTTACCGTTACATTGTAGGACAAACCAACAAAGCAACAAAATCATTTGTAAACATACATTCAACGGTCGAAAACCACGCGTGCTTTTACGCGGATTTCGGAAACCGTAGCCTTTGTAGGTATTTGTAAACATACATTCAACGGTCGAAAACCACGGGCGACCGACATACAAAAATGTGTGGTTCGGTATGGCAAAAAATCATAGCCTTAGTTTTATTTGTCATACATTTTTGTATGTCACGCAAACATACCATATGAGTGGTCGGATTCAGGTTCCATTTGTGTGCTCTGTCATTGTCGGGCTACTATTTATATCATCTGATAACTTGTTGTTCCAATACATTCGGTCCTGGCGCAATCGTGCCAACGATTCGTATGTGCCGCAAAACATGTACATAATGTAAATAACTACCATATTGAAAAATGTATCTGGAAACCAAAAACATAAAGAATGGTCTATCCACATGTAGATATATTGGAGTGATTCTTACCAATATCAGAAGCAATCGAAGGACTCGCTTAACGCAGAAGGTTTGTTCCCGCCTAAACTACTACACCCTCTCATTTTCCTTGATTAATACCTGTGACAACAACCACTACTGTAATCTATTAGATCAATCGCCAACTATATGTTTTTATAATTCTACACTTTAAACACTGTTAATTCATCATGCAAAATGGTAAATAATGGACACACCCCCAGCTTTTATATAGCTCAAAACCCGCTAATTAATTGACACGATTTAAACTGAAGTTTCATCCAAGTGATACCAAATCTTACAGCAGAAGCGGTACCAAAATCGGGTTGGCTGCAGTGAAGTTTGGGTTTAATTGCCTTGCGAAGATATCGATAACTTTATTGGATCACATAACCTGTGACCATATAATTAGGAAAACCTGGTAAGCAACTAATAAAAAGCATCGACTATAATCATTGGTCAACCGCACATCAAATATCTTCAAATCTAAATAATAATTACATCAAACTATAGTCCTCAATCTTCGGTGTATATCAATTATAATCAAATCACTTACATTAGTTACATATATACAAAAAATTATAAAACCGCTTACTTTTGCCAAATATAGTCCTACCTCAGTATACGTAATAATAATATCTTCAAATCAAGAATAATTGAATCTAAATCGTTAAAAGCTTACTCGAGTAACGGCGGATACAAAAGGCGATGGAGAAGAGCTCCACGAGATGGACGTATTAAATTCAAGAGGCGTTGTTGTTTCGGGAAGTTTCTGGGTTTGTGATATTTAGGTTTGAGCATAAGAGTGAGGCGGTGATGATGTATTTGGGTTTTGTTTACCCGAAACGACAATTGTAATCTTTTTGTAATACTCGAAACGACAAAAAAAAAGGATTGAACACTGTTGCCTCACTCACATGTTTTCGGGTTGGAACTGGGTTCGGACTGTAGCATACGACGTCGCATCCTACATCGATTAAAAAAATTTATAATATTGTAAGTTTTTCCTAGTATGTCAGGCTAAACGCAGTAGAACGAATCCCTTGTCGATCCTTTGCTCCAAGCGATCGATGCTTGTCGATCGTCCTATTGTGGGCATGTCGATCGCCTTAACAAAAAATAGAAACCGGTCGTATATACGATCGATAAGAACAAACAATTTTATAACCGTTGCAAGGTTTAAAAAAAAATGTCACCCTATAAATACACAATACAAACACACTTCAATCCACAAATCTATTTCACACAATTCAAACTCAAAATACTTCTACACACGATTTATATATGGCTTGCCGTCCTCCCCATTCCGTTGAAGATATGCAAGTGTACGCTCAAAATCAATGTAATATCGACGATGAGGCTCAAAACCGCTATTATAAGTTGATCGAATTGTTTGACCGGGCGGCGCGAGAAGGAACAAATGAGACAAACCGCCGAATTGCAACGACATTACTCCCCGAAGAAAAGCTGGATCGACAAATTTTGAAAGATCAAGCCCGCAAAGATCGCGAGGTTGCCGACGTTGTGGAAAGCCGTTTCGATGATAACGAACAACATCAGCACCAAAATCAATTGGAGCTATCGGGAGAACAAAGACGATGGTGTTGGTGCATCAACTTCGACTACCAACTTCGAAGCTACCGGGGAACCTCTCGTTCGAGGGATTTGCCGGTTCTCGTGACTCCCTCGTATAACTCGCTGCATGGGGAGCATTCGATTAGATTTATGTATTTCGTATTGTTTTTATTTAGCATTATAACTGTAACGTTTTAATTATTAATGAAATTTTATTTTGTGTTAAAAATGTTTTTTTTTTAAATTAAAAAAAAAAAAAAAAAAAAAAAAGAGAACCAATCGCCCTTACTGGGGCACCTAATCGCCTGAAGGTCATTTGGAAGAAAAAGCTGACGTGGCAGGGAAAAGTAGGGGGATTGAATCCCCCTACTGTGGGCAGCCTCAATGAACAGCTAAGTTATACAATGAAAATATAATATCGTTAAATTATATAATATCAGTTCATGACATTGTTATTGGACAAACACGATTTAATTTTGCTATACATATGGCACATTTTTTTAATTCGCATCTTTTATATTTTTAATTAGTTTTTATGCACACATTAAATGATTTAAATTTTCTATACGTATGGACACATTACTATTTTTTTTAATTCGTATCTTAAAAGTTTAATTAATATAATTGCGGTGACACACTAGTATTTTTGATACATTTTTAGTGACATATAGTTTCATGATACGTTTCTAATAACCTACAATATTTTTGACACATTTCATTTTCATTGACATACGATATTTTCTGACACATAGTTTCTTGATACATTTCAAGTAGTACATTTAGTTTATTGATATATTTGAAGTGATATCCTAAGTTTTTTGACACACTTAGTTTCATGATATATTTGAAGTGTTTTGACACACTTCATTTTTATTGACATACTATAATTTTTGACACACACAATTTCTTGATACATTTCAAGTTATAAATAGGTTTTTCGACACAATTAATTTCATGATACATTTCAAATGAAACATTTAGTTTAGTTGATATATTTGACGTGACACCCTAAATTTTTTAACACAACTAGTTTCATGATACATTTTAAGTCACATTTTAAGTATTAAAAATTATATATATTAACTAAAGATCGAGCAACAGTGCTCAAAAGCAAACATTAATTGCCAACTTTCAAAAGTTGGCGAAAATAAATTCCCCGGGAGCTTTGGTGTTCATTGAAAACAAGTTCGCTGGCAAAAATAGTCCCTAAAGTTTGGTCAAGAAGTAAGTCCTTTATAGCAGTTTGGCAAAAATAGTCCCTATCCAAATTCACGGCTACAAAAACAATCCCGCTGCATCGCGCGGGTTCCCACACTCGTCATACCTATATCTCTATAAGAATCTCACATCGCAACCTGTATAAGTAAACTATCACTAATACATTATCTATAACTCTATAATAATCTCACATCTAGCAACCTGTTGGGACCTTTGGTCAATATCCACTTGAAACTTATGGGTTAATACAAAGGTTAAACCCCAATCCTTGCACAAAATACAACCACACATAAAAAAATACAAGTCAAGTCACCTGTTTTAAACGTCAACACCACTATATTCACCACTCTAGAATTATGTATTTGAACGCATGATTCATTTCATAGCAAAGAAAAACCCAACAAAGGCCCAATTCATCAAAAAAGAAACACACTATATGGATAAAACTTTAACCGCATCTGATTTGAATAGAACTAACAGCTGATACAACTGATGCATGTGTTAAAAAACTTTAACCGCATCTGACTTGAATAGAACTAGTGGCTAACGGTTAGGGTTCCAGCGGCTTAATTTACAGCGGTTAGGGTTTCTTACTCCCATGCTTTTCTTATCCAGATCCGACAACGGCGGATATTGTTGAGCACGTTGAAGACACCGAATATTATATATATATACTATTTGTGGTTGGAGGGAGTATAAAAATACATGGTAAAAATGATGTGGTGTCAAATTTTCATTGGTCCTAAAGATGGTATAATACACAAAAATTGATTGTGGCAGCACCTCATTGGCTGAGGTGTGTTTGCTTATTGACTGTTCACGCATACAATACATGAATGTACAGAAACTACATATACCATGTTTGTGGCAGCACCTCATTGAGGTGAGTGTCTTTGTTTCTAAATGTTCACGAATCACAGTCATATACTATACTTTTGTTGCACCGCCTCCATTTATTTCTACTATAATCTAGACCTTTCTTTCAATCCTTGCACGCTCACCTCTCACTACCCAAATCAAACACAAATTAAACCTCTCAAAATCTTCCGGTTATACCTCCAAATTATATGAAAAGATATCCATACCACCGTTGATTTCCATGATTTTTACATAAATTATTCCTATAAAATTCAATTGTTGAGTTCGATTTAATAAGTTGTTACTTATGTTGTCGTTACAAACAGATCAACGACAAGCTAACCAATTTCAAGAGAAAAATCAACAACAGCAGTTACAGCAGGTTTTTTTTATTATACAATTAGGTTTACTGTTTTTTATTTTCCAATTACGGGTTTTAATTTTGAAAGTTCGAATATTTAGGGTTTTCAATTGTGAAACTTCGAAAATTTAGGGTTTTGATTATTGTTAATTATTTTTAATTGTTCAATTTGATTATTGTTCAATTTTGGTGTCAAAGGTTTGTTAATTTTTTTTGGCTGACAAGTGTTGTTGGAATAATTGGTGTGGATTTTTGGATTTGGGTGTCTTTAGAATTGGGGATTAATCATGAAACTGTACGTTTTGCAGCAACATGGGTTTCAACTGAGATGGATCGGAAGAGCAGGACATACCCATATAAATGGAATAGAGTATCAGCTGAATCAAATTCATTGGCACACGGCTACTGAACACACCATCAAAGGACAAAGGTAAATCAGCCCCCAGGTAAATTCTACTACCATTCCATAGTAAAGGACACATGATATTGGACTGGTGACGATGTGGTTTGTGTCTTATGCAGGCCTTATTCGGGGTTTGATGCAAGTGAAAGTGATGAAACAAATTTCAGTCACAATTATGATGGCAATGCAAGGACACATGATAAAACTGAAGGTGTGTTAACAATTCTACACCTTTCTGAATGCTCAAAAGCTTAGTTACCGTAAGCTTTCTGAGAAACTTCAAAAAAAAAAAATTGCCAACGGATGTGGGTTTATAAAAAAGTTTTATGCGGTTTGGTGTTATATGGGGTTTAACTGCAACGTTATTGCATTTAATTTTTTTTATTTTGGTCAATTAATTGCATAAAGGTCTTACAGGTAGAGATTAGGTGATTAATGGCCAATGATGGTCGATTGGTTTAGACGAACCGAAACATGGGAATATATTGAAAATAAACCTTGCATATCCCTGATTATCCTTGCAAATAAATCGACCCTTTGCAACAATTAGTCAACTGCCCATGTATACCCTTTGCAACAAGGTCAGCCATTATTAGAATATGATTTTCTTTATGGAAACTTAAACCTCTAACAAAAATCGATGAACATTAGACTACTAGGTTTGGAGTAAGTGAAATGGTTTAAGAATCACCATTTAGATTATATCAGCGTCACAAACAATACACTGTTGATGCTTATATATATTGGACTGAGTAACACGGATATTTGATTGCTCAAGTGCTTAACTTTACAGGTTATAATTCCAGCAAATCGGGGTCTAAACCAGTAAAGTATCTGATAAAGGCTTCATCTGGGGCACATTTTTTCCGGATTTCACATGAATGGGGGGATTCATCCAACAACTACTTCTGTGCCTGAAAACAACATGCAGAAGCAGCCTTTTATCATTGGTAATGCACTTAATTAATCGTAGTCCTGTATAGTTTGTTTACAACCAACATGTCACACTATTAGATTGTTATTTGGTGTAAATTCATCTTCTTTCTGATGTACTCGCTCTAAACTTTAGCTGTAAGTAGCATTTGGGGTCGGCTAAATGTGTTCAAACATTCTAAATGTAGATTGCTTCGGAATTAGTTCATGAAGGCAAATATATGTTTCCATTTTACGCTCTAATTTGTGGTATAGTATCTGTTGAAGGGTTTTGGTGATGTTTGGAATGGATTTTGAAAATGATAGTTTCATTTATGTGTTAGTTATAAGTAAGAAATCTTATAAATTTATTGAAAAGACAATAATAATTGAAAAACTACAGCTTTGCCAGGAATTTAAAACACGTTCTATTTATTAATAAAGTCATAAACCTACTAGCAGAATATGCCTTTGATGAGTCTCTAACATACGTGCTGGTAATTTTAGCGGTTAGAGCACAGCTTGAACCAGAAATACCAGATACTGTTGTTGTTGCTTCAACTTCACAAAACGTTGGTGGTGTCGGTGTGATGCCATCTTCTTTGAGGCAGATAGATGCATCAGCTTTACAGGAATATCCGCAAGAAATAAGAGACGAAATACTTAAAAATCTTCCAGCACACAGGAACCCAGAAGCCATATCAGACGCTTCACCTCTCGGGTTGAACTTGAACCATCTTGAGATCCAGGCCAAACCAACGGATCATGATTCAAGCAATGCTCTTTGGTCGGGAAATCCACCACACTGGGTCCAAATGTACAAGTCCAGTGATATCTTTCAGATACATATAGTGGGTTAAAATTAACCTATGATTTATCTTCAGTATTACTAAAAATTGTCGTTGCAACTGAGGTGGTATCTATTGGTGCAAACGATACTGAATGTGATGATCCTATTAGATGCTTATGCGAGCTTCTGAAACAATACATAGAACTGAAATTAGAATCAGACCTCGAGGAGATACACACGTGTTTTCAGATTTTAAGAAGGTACACACCTGAACCACACAGTTGTTTGTGCTGTTTATAATGATATTACAATCATTGGCTGGATTTGACCATAACAGCCTAGCAAATCTGTTTCCTTTTTCAGCACGTCACATTGGACCCATGGTTCTAAAGTAAGGTTCTTGCTGACAATGATCAAGTGTTGTTTGGTTGGTTAAAAGTAGTGTTTTGATGATACCCTTTTGAGATTAGTAGATAACATTGATAGTCTTCAAGGTATACATGTAAAGCAGGAAACGAGATATTGATGAGGATCTACATATTAGGCAAGTTGGGATTTTGATTTCGGAGATGCAGGGACTCAGGCTAAATATAGGTATAATTGTTGTCATACGTTGCATTCTCTTATTGTAGTTACTCCAAGTGAGGTTGTTTATTTACATCAGTATATCCAAATACAATAGCATAAAACGTACTATTTGAAGCTTAATCGTTGTACATATGCAAACAAATAAGTTAGTAACTTATAATTGTTAGTGGTGTTTTAGTTCATGAGTTGGACTTGAGTTTACCAGGTTACATATCCATACCCAAAGCAAATTGCCAAGACAATTGTCTTTAATAGTAAGCTATTAGCTATCATCAATATACTTTGCATACTTCCTAGCAATTAATTAGTGTTACGGGGCGTAATGGTATTTATGAAGTTTTTTTAACTAAGGATTCCAATATGATAAGTCTTAAGTATCAGTTACAACTCATTCAATTAGTAATTGATATATTTTGGTTTTGTTTCAACTCTAAAGTCAAAACTAATCTTATAACTTGCTGATTTTAGTAATTGTTCTAAATACTGTTTATTGTTATTTATTTTTATTTATTTTTGTTGTTGTTGATATGATTTTGATCGCATGAAGAAGATGAACGTGAAGGCTAAAACGAGACAAAACCACTATTACACTCACACTCATTTGTCATTAAAATTCAAATGTTAAGAGATGGTGTAGCTAATCGAGAATAGGTAAGGTGAGTCTTTGAATACCTAGAGTGGATTAACAAAAGTGAAAGCCAAATACGAGTGTTCCCAATAGTACCACCAAAGGCAAGTGTCGTATGTTTTACAAACATAAAGATAAAGTAAACGACCTTACAAGATTCATATCTATATGACAGGCACACAGTTGCTGACGAAAGAAAACGACAGCTGTCAAGTGGTACCCATGAAAATACCAGTCAAACATATTCAGCAACTCATGGTAAGTGAGTTTCATATTTCTTATACAATTGGTTTGTTATAGTTTTACCAAATATTTGAAAGCATATGCTATTTGTTTTTCATTCTTTTTGAATGTGCAGAACCACCTCTCGGTGCTCTTTATATACGCTTTGAGATCAAAGTTATATAAGATTAATTTGTACTCCAACACTAAGTCAGCTGCATGCCACCAAGAAAGAATTGAAACATCTAACTGAGAAGTTTACTTTTGCAGGATAGATGTTCCAATCTCAGGTAAATTGCATCAGACACTTGACCGAACCTTGGACCTTTGTTTATGGATTCAATAATAAATCACACAATCAATATACTTATAACTGAGTCGTATTGGTTCATTTTCTTTTTTGTTTTATCTCAAATAGGTAAATAACATTCCCTTTTGCTACAAGGAGAATGGGTTAAATCAGTTGAAACAAAGACTTGGATTAGATGGGTTGTTGCAAGCAGGCAGTCCAACAATTGGTATTTACGAGAACTATGTTTTAGTTCCAGAGTATGCGAACAAGAGTATTAAAAGGTATTGGCTGCAGGGACAAAAAATAAGCACAGATGAGGTATTCCTGACCAACTGTGGAAGCACGAGAAATATAAAGAGCTGAGAGGCAACCTGCGTGTTGAGTGAGCTACTATGGCGAATGAGTCTACAACAGTTTTGCAAATCTTCACTTCTAATTGATTATTTGATATCATTGTTAGAGAAGAAACGTTTATGTAATTAGCTTAAAAGTAATATTATTTTAGCTACAATTAACTATGTACACAGAATTCTGACTATATAGATTGATATGACTTTTTAAAAACCAAATTCTGTCTACAAAAAACAATAATATAGATAGTCTTATTTAATGACAAGCACTTTCAACTTTTTCAAAGAAGAAATGCTTATGCTTCAAGAAAATGTTAACATAATTGTAATAAACACAAACACGACCATCCCGCAGCAACGCGCGGGCAAGCCTGCTTGTTTTTAACTAACGGTTATTATGACTGGTCTCGTTGCAAAAAGTAGGCCACGGGTTTTCGCATCGCCGGTGAAGAACAAAATGGGTATGAGGAGATCAGATTTTTTTTATATCTATCTATCTAGGATGAGAAGGAGATGGTTTATTTCTTGAATGGGGATGATGAGATTAGTGTTTTTGATGAGATAAACGGTTATGTTTGTAAATATTTTGAGTGGGTGAAAATACCAATAGTGCCCTTATAATTTAAATAATATAATTTAGATTAACTTAAATGCTTAATGTACACATGCTAATTTGTAATTAGTTCTGTTTTTATTTTAAAAGTGGTCACCACAAGAACGCATGAAATATATATATATATGTATGTATGTGTGTGTGTATATATATATATATATATATATATATATATATATATATATATACACACTAGTTTTTCAAGCCCAATGAAATTTACATGACTTATAATTATTTGTTTGTTGTTTTTTGTTAACTTAAATATATTTTTTAAAATTGTCAAACAATATTATAAGACAATTGTTTTATTTTTATTTTTTTTAAGAATTATAAATAATTGTATGTTTTGCGTGAATGGTTAATAACACAACATATATAATTTTTACAACATTATGAATTTTATGTATGTTTGTAAAGTTGTAGATAATGAAAATGTATTAAAGTGATATAACAGTTAACTTAAATTCTAAACAAAGCTTCTTTGTAGACAATGATTCGTATATTTGTTTGGAACATAATAAAAACTTTGATAGTACACACAAAACAATACTGATTAATGCATCAAATATAATAACGTGGATAATGGATATATCCTATACATATAAATTGTGAGAGTTGTAGCAGGTTCTCCATATAAGTGTCTGGATATGT
>OU343216.1:158178052-158206728 GCA_910596185.1 Chrysanthemum makinoi
AATAAAACAAAGCCGAACACCACACGAAATGGGAACAAACACTTAAATGTCTCAACTATTCTAAGTGTCAATTTCCAGGTGATCACTCAATCGCACAATCATAGCATGTATTCTATCATAAGCTTGGCGGTTACACAAATCTCCACCACTAGAGTTAAGGGTTAAACAATTCTCGAAGGCAATATGGGTAGACACGACAAAGGTTAAGGGGTGACTCGTCATTACTAACATGTCACGGCGAAGTGGATAAAATCAATGATACATGACCAAATCCATGGCCAAGACACCAAAGATTGCTCGCTGCATCACCTAGACACGCTTCATGACTAAAGGGTAGGATAAGACATGGGATATATAATTGGTGTAAAATGAAAAACAAGCAGGTTGTCTATATCTTTAACTAAGTCATCACCACATACCGTCCGCCCAAAGTTCAAGTTCAGAAGTCTAGAGACCGGATCATGAAATGTAAGGTAGATGTGTCATTAGAGGATGTCGTGATGGGCACACTACCCTTTCTTCTTCAGTTGGTATAACTCCAACTCCAATCTTCAAATGTGACCGAGGTGGCCTCCTCGATACTAAACAATAAAGCTCATACTATAGTGGTTATGACATCGCACTTTACAAAATCATAACTCAATCAACTATTTTTTTTTCGACTATTTTTTTTAAGGTAACATGATAACATAACATCCCCCACTTGAGATGAACAATGGAATTCGTGGGTTCAATGATCTTCATAATTATTGTTGATGAAAGCGTGATTTCAATCCTTTCCACTCGAACCTTGAACTTAGGCAAATGATGACTTCCCAATTACAAATAAAGACTACAGGGTAGGCTAAGGTGTAAGGGTGTAACGAAACAATATATTGGGGTGACAAAATGAAAGAAATGGCTCAGAAGGGTGTATCTAGGGGTATCTTGCACTAAAGGGGAGTGCAACAAAAGGGTTTCACATGGGGGTCGAAAAGTCGAGTTGACTAATCGATAGACTCACAATGGTAGGCTATTTGGGTGATAATCCTATAATATTGCCTTCTAAAACTGAAAAGTCCAAATACATCGAGCTAACTCAACATACCTTGTCTATGGTCTCGAAATGATGCAAAGGCCAAGTTCTAAAGTTTACAAGCTACCGGCAAACTCATAATTTGGTGGATTTGGGGTAAAATATAGGAAACGGATAAGGCTAATCTCACCATGTAATATCAAGGGTTGTATGTGCTCTGCTAAGGTCTAATCTAGTTAGGTTCGGAAAAACATGTCAAAATTTTAAAATTGGCATAATTTTTCAAAATAAACTTGAAAATCGAGGGCTAAATAAAGTTCAAGAGATAATTCTACTCCCGTCCCCCCACTTGAATTGTACAAAGTCCCTTTTGTACTAGGCATTAAAATAAAGGTGAAGAGAAGGCCCACGAGAAAGGCTCGTGCCTTCGTTTAAGCGTTATGAACAAACTTCAATCCCTGAAATCACAATACCGACAAGCCTAATTCTAAAAAGAAAAATAAAATGAAAATAAACCTAACACTTCGTAGGAATCACGGTTTCATTTAGCAAATGCAACAAGCCTTTTAAACCACTTGGTGTCCCAAGTGGACGAGTGAAGTCTCGTGAGGGTTTACAGGGAACACACCCACAAAGTTCATTTAAAAACTAATACATGGTTACTGCGTTTTAAGATGAAAGAATTAAAGCAGAGGAGAGTTACGTCGTAACTCCTATGAGAGAGTTACGCCGTAACTGGAAAAACCTGGTATGAGCTATGAAGTGAATAGTTACGGCGTAACCACGGAGATGGTATTACGCCGTAATTTGTAATGCGTCAAGAATTCTGCTGCTAAAATGTTGGTTACGGCGTAATCACCAAGATGAGTTACGCCGTAACTTTGTTCAGATCAACAACTGCAGCAGTAATTACTTCATTGTCTCCTGCAAAAATGGTTAGAAAACACAAAACCCAACAGAAAGGAAATAGAAACAAAAGAAAGGGATAATTCGGGTTGTCTCCTAAAGAGCACTTTTCTATATTAACGAGTCTTTAAGTTAGACAGAGCCGCGGGCTCCTATGGGGTCTTTGAACTTCCCGACTTCATCCACGCTTTTTCATTGCATGCCAACCCATCTCGACATTTGTTGCAGCGCAGTATTCTTTGGTTTCAATTTTCCGTATCTTGCAAAATTTTTCTTTAGGCCCCAAATGGTATCGCGTAAACTCAAAATTTTCAGCTATAATAGGAGGTGGCCTCTTAAATGGGATGCCAAGAAGCTTGCATCTTCTTTCTCGTATCTCATCATATGGGTCAATGAAACCGTCTTTGCCTTGCAACTCGAAATAATTGAAATCATTATCGGAATCGGTATCTTCAAGTTGGTTGAGAATATGTTTGCATTTTTCATTGTTTACTGAGTCTTTGGTGTCATCTTCTGGTTCTTCATCAGGAGCTTCGTTGTTGGGTTGATTTTTACTCATACAACCTTCCCAGATTTTCTTTTTGGTAAACCTGTCAATTTTTCCTTATTTGATTTTGATCCAATCGTCGAATCCGAGATCATCTGGCCAAGGCAGTTCTGTTCTTTCGGAATCATTCGTCGAAGTCCAAAGGAATTCGTCTTCCCCAGCTCTCTCGATGCTGCTTCCTCCATCACATTCATACTCAAAAGGGTTGCAGGAGGCCCAAAATTTTCCGTTGCTGGTTTTAATTTGTTCGTACCAATGATTCCTAACTCCTTCGTCATAGTCATCTTCAGAAGGGATATTATCGAGGGGCTTAATGGTTTTTCCTCGAAGAAAGTGTTTCATATTTCGTTCCAGATTTCTGAACAGAGTTGAATTAATTATTGCATCCCCGAACCTAATTGAATACCAATCACTGAATGATAGATTTCAAAATCAACGTCGTGTTCCCAGACTCGTGTGGGCATATCCAAACTCGTTCTTCACATTACCTCCTCCTGCAATAATCACGGAAAGGATTGCACGTTGGCCAAGCGTTAGTAATCTCATCTTTTATGATGAGTAAGGGTTTGCAGTAATGCTTGATGGGTGGCCCTTCCACTTCATTAATTGAGAACTTGGCTACCCTTTCTTCGTCATTCAGTGTAGTCCATCTGTATCTGTCATCTTCTATTCTTTTATCAATAATGCGACGTTGGTTTCCGAGGATCACATGAGGCCCACAAACTGTAGCACTCTTCGTCATCAATTGCGATTCTCTTACACCAATGATTCCCTCTTTTGGGGTTGTTGTTTGTGTCTTTGCTTGAATTTTGGTTACCAGTAATTCTGGAGTGCGATTACGCGTAACTCACTGCCATCGTATCCGTCTCATTAGAGCACTTGTTGTTGTCAGAGAACACAGCCTTACATATAGTGGAGTTGCTCTTTTGTTAGTCGTTCCTACTTTGAACCTCGTCGCCAAGCTTTCCAATTAGAGTTTCCAAGTTCTTAAGTGATGTTTCGTGGGACGCGAGGCTTTTGTATGTGTTATCTTGGAAATTCTTAAGCCATTCTTCTTGCTCCTTTTGCCTCTTGGTAGTGTCCACAAGGTACTTGTTGATAATCCCTTCCAGGTTAGCTCTTCTCTCATTACACTCATACACGTGTGGGTTCCTCCACGAAACCCATTACGATTATCCCCGTAGAAAGGCCTATTTTCCCCGTATTTAGCTTCCTCGATCGTATCTTCCTTGTCATCTTTAGGACAGTTTTTAGTCAAATGTCCCCTACCACAGTTTTCACAACCCACTTGGATGGCATGAACGGTTTCTCTGACCTTCAGATATCTTAATGAGGCTTTCAAATTTACTAGCGATTGCTGCAATTCCGTCGAAACTCCCACCTTGGTTTCTTTTACTTCCACCGTCGTGCCATTTTTGAGAATGGTCCGCCATTTTTTGAATGGCTTCAATTGCAGTAGTAGGAGTCATATTCGGGATAGGTCCTTGATAGTCTAACATCTGTCTCGTACAGTTACATTTAGAAAATATTGACCTTCTGCTGGATATTAAGATCATTGGTAGGACACTTATAAAGAAGATCGTTGTATTCATCAAGCTTGATACAGAGTTTTGTCGTCTTCTTGTTTGAAATTGTGGATCTCGAAGAGTTGATTAGAAATCTTTGATGGTGGGAAATATCTTTGGATGAAGTGTTTCTTTAGTAGTGCCCAAGTATTAACTGCCCCGGCGGGCAATCTTTCGCCCATCTTCCGCTGCCCAAAGGAGAGTCATAGGGAAGACCCTGAGCATAACAGCATCATGAGACACGCCCGGAATGTTGAAAAGGCTAGCGATGTATAGACATTTTCAACGTCATATGCTCTTCGTCCCTGTTTCCTGAAAAAGGGTTAGCGTGAAGCTCCTTCATAAATTGGTCTTCAATTTCGAAATGAACATCCGCTCCGATTGCCGGTCTTACAAGACCCGGCCCTTGATCTGCTCTAGTCAACGCCAAGTATTCCTCAAGAGTGAGGTCATCGATGTTAACAACTTCCATGGTACCTGAAAACTTGAAATATGATCGTGAGAAATGTTTAAAATGAAATGAAAGACTTAATATTAATCCTAATATAGCTCCCCGGCAGCGGCGCCAAAAACTTGATGCAGGTTTTACTGACCAGGTCTTAATATTTATAGTGTCTCGCTATACCTATGGTCTACCCTAATGCACTAACGGGCAGTGTACCCGGTCGTGTGTAGTGTAGTAAATGGTAAAGCCGAGGTCGTCCCAAGAGCTATGTGTGTCGGAAAATTACTAAGTCTAATTGTCACAGAATATTAATGGTTTGATAGGGTATTAATTAATTAAACTACTAATCCTGAATATAAAAGCAAATAAATGTTAGAAGGGAAATCAATAGAGGAATAGTGGTGCTAACCTAGTTAATCCTCCTAACTAGTTATGTCTACGTCTACCTACTTCCAATTACATCAGGTGGGGTCAAATTCGAGAGGACAACATTTGGTCAATTCGTCCTAACCTATCAGCAAAGATGCCACCACAGGAGAAATCAGGCGCACCGTCATAAGTCCTGTTGTTCTTGGTCCCCTAAGTCGAGTCATTAAGTACCGCTACATGCTAGATTCTAAATAGTGAGTGCCCGACCGTTAGGAACTTAGACACTACACCCCCCAATTCTTAAGTTCATCCAAACGATAGGAGACCAGTTGGTCAAATCGCACAAGTACAAAGGGTCTTCAGTTGGTCATATCTCCTAGGCAATTGGCCTCTATCGCCATTCAAAACTACCGAACCAAGGGTGACTACCAAAGAACTATGCATGCATACGCTTAGAAATAATTGTACGGAAGTAAAGGTAAACGCAAACAAAACAATTAAGGAATCATAACTAGGCTAGCACCAAAGGGTGCTTAGCCGCTCATATTAATCATGCACATCAATTCAATATTCAAAGGTACGAAATACATGAATTGAAAGTAAAACAAATAATAAACGCTAAAGCTTATCGTAATGGTGTGACTTCTCCTTTGGAAACAACTCCGTATGCTTCCCTAGACCCCCTTGAGCTTTTCCACGTTCTCGAGTGTTGTGTGTGGTATGGGATGCTTTGAAATGCTGGAATTCGTGGGGTATTTATAGGCCAGGTCTGGTTACGGCGTAATAAAGATGAGTTACGCCGTAACCTTCTATTTCTCCGAAATGCACTAGATTCGCTAGTTACGGCGTAACCTTATAAGTGGTTACCGTAGTCTTCAATCAACTCGGTTACGTCGTAAGTGATGCAGTAGTTACGGCGTAAGTATCAGCGGCGTGGAACCTCTGTTGACCTAATGGAGTTACGTCGTAACCTTTGGGAGGAGTTACGCCGTAACCTCTTGATAAGTTGGACTTCTGGGTCACGCAATAGTTACGGCGTAATGTGAGAGATGAGTTACGCCGTAACTTCTTCAAAATAAGCATACTGTGATAAATCTATAGTAACATTTCCATTTCCGCGTCTCTTTAGCTCCAATGCTCGTAATTTACCTGAAAGTGTAAAACAATGGAAAACAAGCGTAAATCCATATAAATGATATAAATAACGAGCATTAAGGGGGGAAATTGACACTTAATATTCAGGACTATTTGATGTTATCAATATCCCCCACTTGAACTCTACTTGCCCTCAAGTAGACCTTATTAGATAGATTCCTAAAAAGATATCTCCCAAACCTGGAAAATATGAGTTTAAAATCCCTTATGCTAGAATAAAACAAAAGAACACCACACACGAAAAGGAACAAACACTCAAATCTCTTAACTATTCTAAGTGTCAATTTCGGGGTGATCACTCAATAGCACAGTCATAGCATGTATTCTATCATAAGCTTGGCGGTTACACAAATCTCCACCACTAGAGTTAAGGGCTAAACAATTATCGAAGGCAATATGGGTAGACACGACAAAGGTTAAGGTGACTCTTCATTACTAACATGTCACGGCGAAGTGGACAAATCAATGATACATGACCAAATCCATGGCCAAGACACCAAAGATTGCTCGCTGCATCACCTAGACACGCTTCATGACTAAAGGGTAGGATAAGACATGGGATATATAATTGGTGTAAAATGAAAACAATCGTAGTCTATATCTATAACTAAGTCATCACCACTTACCGTTCGCCCAAAGTTCAAGTTTAGAAGTCTAGAGACCGGATCATGAAATGTAAGGTAGATGTGTCATTAGAGGACGTCGTGATGGGCACACTACCTTTTCTTCTTCAGTTGGTATAACTCAACTCAATCTTCAAATGTGACCGAGGTGGCCTCCTCGATACTAAGCAATAAAGCTCATACTATAGTGCTTATAACATCACACTTTACAAAATCATAACTCAATCAACTATTTTTTTTCGACTATTTTTTTTTTATTTTTTATTTTTTATTTTTTATTTTTTTTAAAGGTAACATGATAACATAACATCCCCCCACTTGAGATGAACAATGGAAATTCGGGGGGTCTTCAACGATCTTCATAATTGTTGTCGATGAAAGCGTGATTTCCAAACCTTTCCACTAAAACCTTGAACTTAGGCAAATGATGACTTCCCAATCACAAATAAAGACTACTAGGTAGGCTAAGTGTAACGGTAACGAACAATATAATGGGTGACAAAATGAAAGGAATGGCTTAGAAGGGTGTATCTAGGGGTATCTTGTACTAAAGGGGAGTGCAACAAAAGGGTTTCACATGGGGATCGAAAAGTCGAGGTGACTAATCGATAGACTCACAATGGTAGGTTGTTTGGGTGATAATCCTATAATACTGCCTTCTAAAATTGAAAAGTCCAAATACATCGAGCTAACTCAACATACCTCGTCTATGGTCTCGAAATGATGCAAAGGCCAAGTTCTAAAGTTTACAAGCTACCGGCACACTCATAATTTGGTGGATTTGGGGTAAAATACAGGAAACGGATAAGGCTAATCTCACCATGTAATATCAAGGGTTGTATGTGCTCGGCTAAGGTCTAATCTAGTTAGGTTGAGAAAAACATGTCAAAATTTTAAAAATGGCATAATTTTTCAAAATAAACTAGAAAACTGAGGGCGAAATAAAGTTCAAGAGATAATTCTACTCCCGTCCCCCCACTTGAATTGTACAAAGTCCCTTTGTACTAGGCATTAAAATAAAGGTGAAGAGAAAGGTAGAATTAGAGCGAGAACTTCCTTGAAATTTGCTCCAAAGAGAAGAAGGCCCACGAGAAAGGATCGTGCCTTCGTTTAAGCGTCATGAACAAACTTCAACTCGAAATCACAATACCGATAAAGCATAATTCTAAAAAAAAATGAAAATAAACCTAACTCACTTTCGTAGGAATCACGGTTGCATTTAGGAAATGCAACAAGCCTTTTAAACCACTTGGTGTCCTAAGTGGACGAGTGAAGTCTCGTGAGGGTTTACAGTGAACACACCCACAAAGTTCATTTAAAAACTAATACAAGGTTATCTGTTTTTAAGATGAAAGAATTAAAGTAGAGAGTTACGTCGTAACTCCTATGAGAGAGTTACGCCATAACTGGAAAAACCTGGTATGAGCTATGAAGTGAATAGTTACGGCGTAACCACGGAGATGGTATTACGCTGTAATTTGTAATGCGTCAAGAATTCTGCTGCTAAAATGTTGGTTACGCGTAATCACCAGATGAGTTACGCCGTAACTCGTTCAGACGCAATCGCAGCAGTAATTACTCATTGTTCCTGCAAAATGGTTAGAAAACACAAAACCCAACATAAAGGAAATAAAAACAAAAGAAAGGGATAATTCGGTTGTCTCCGAAAGAGCACTTTTCTATATTAACGAGTCTTGTTAGACACAGAGCGCGGGGCTCCTATGGGGGTCTTTGAACTTCCCCACTTCATCCACGTCTTTCATTGTTGCGCCTAACCCATCTGACATTTGTTGCAGTGCAGGTATTCTTGGTTTCAATTTTCCGTATCTTGTAAATTTTTCTTTAGGCCCCAAATGGTCGCAAAACTCAAATTTTCAGCTATAATATGAGGTGGCCTCTTAAATGGGATGCCAAGAAGCTTGCATCTTCGTTTCTCGTGTATCCATCATCCGGGTCAATGAACCGTCTTTGCAGTAAACTCGAAATAATTGAAATCATTATCGAATCGGTATCTTCAAGTTGTTAAGAATATGTCCCAGATTTTCATTGTTTAATGAGTCTTTGGTGTCATCTTCTCGTTCTTCATCTGGAGCTTTGTTGTTGGGTTGATTTTACTCATACAACCTTCCTGCATTTTCTTGGTAAACCGGTCAATTTTTCCCAAGATTTGATTTTGATCCAATCGTCAATCCGAGATCATCTAGCCAAGGCAGTTCTGTTTTCGAATCATTCGTGAAGTCCAAGGAATTCGTCTTCCCAGCCTTCTCATGCTGCTTCCTCCATCACATTCATACTCAAAAGGGTTGCAGGAGGCCCAAAATTTTCCGTAGTTGGTTTTAATTTGTTCGCACCAATGATTCCTAACTCCTTCGTCATAGTCATCTTCAGAAGGGATATTATCGAGGGGCTTAATGGTTTTTCCTCGAAGAAAGTGTGTTTTCATATTTCAGTTCCAGATTAACAGTTGAATTAATTATCGCGCCCCCGTGCCTAATTGAATACCAATCACTAATGATAGATTTCAAAATCAACGTCGGTTCCCAGACTCGTGTGGGCATATCCAAACTTCGTTCTTTACATTACCTCCTCCGTTGCAATAATCACTAAAAAGGATTGCACGTTTGCTGCTAGTATCTCATCTTTATGATGAGTAAGGGTTTCTTAATGCTTGATGGGTGGCCCTTCCACTTCATTAATTGAGAACTTGGCTACCCTTTCTTTTCATATTAAGTGTAGTCCATCTGTATCTGTCTTCTATTCTTTTCTTATCAACACCAGCATCGCAAGTTTTCCGAGATCACATGAGGCCCATTAAATCAGCACTCTTCGTCATAATTGCAATACTCTTACACCAATGATTCCCTTTTGGGGTTGTTTTTTGTGTCTTTGCTTTTATTTTGGTACTGCATTCTCGAGTGCGATTACGGCGTAACTCACTTTCGCCATCGGTATCCGACTCATTAGAGCACTTGTTGTTGTCAGAGAACACAGCCTTACATATAGTGGAGTTGCTCTTTTGTTAGTCGTTCCTTGAACCTCGTCGCAAGCTTTCCAATTAGAGTTTCCAAGTTCTAAGTGATGTTTCGTGGATGCTAGGCTTTGTATGTGTTATCTTGAAATTCTAGCCATTCTTCTTGCTCCTTTTGCCTCTTGGTAGTGTCCACAAGGTACTTGTTGATAATCCTTTCCAGGTTAGCTCTTCTCACACTCATAATACTGTGGGTTCCTCCACGAAACCCATTACGATTATCCCTGTAGAAAGGCCTATTTTCCCCGTATTTAGCTTCCTCGATCGATATCTTTGTCATCTTTAGGACAGTTTTTAGTCAAATGTCCCCTACCACAGTTTTCACAACCCACTTGGATGGCATGAACGGTTTCTCTGACCTCAAAGCATATCTCACTGAGGCTTTCAATTTTACTAGCGATTGCTGCAATTCGCTTAAACTCCCACCTTGTTTCTTTTACTTCCACCGTCGTGCCATTTTTGAGAATGGTTCGCCATTTTTTGAATGGCTTCAATTGCAGTAGTAGGAGTCATATTCAGGATAGGTCCTTGATAGTCCAACATCTGTCTCGTAGTTACATTTATTCCTTTGTAGAAAATATTGACCTTCTGCTGGTTATTAAGATCATTGGTAGGACACTTATAAAGAAGATCGTTGTATCTGTCCCAAGCTTGATACAGAAGTTTCGTCGCTTCTCTTGTTTGAAATTGTAGATCTCCAAGAGTTGATTAGAAATCTTTGATGGTGGGAAATATCTTTGGATGAAGTGTTTCTTTAGTAGTGCCCAAGTATTAACTGCCCAAGGGCAATCTTTCGCTTCCATCTTCATGCCCAGTGAGAGTCATAGGGAAGACCCTGAGCATAACAAAGATCATGAGACACTGAATGTTGAAAAGGCTAGCGATGTATAGGACATTTTCAATGTGCTCATATGCGTCTTCGTCCCTGTTTCCTGAAAAAGGGTTAGCGTGAAGCTCCTTCATAAATTGGTCTACAATTTCGAAATGAACATCCGCTCCGATTGCCGGTCTTTAGACCCGCCCTTGATCTCTTTAGTCAACGCCAAGTATTCTCAAGAGTGAGGTCATCGATGTTAACAACTTCCATGGTACCTGAAAACTTGAATTATGATCGTGAGAAATGTTTAAAAATGAAATGAAAGACTTAATATTAATCCTAATATAGCTCCCCGCAATGCCCAAAAAACTTGATGCATGTTTTACTGACCAGGTCTTAATATTTATAGTGTCTCGCTATACCTATGGTTTACCCTAATGCACTAACTGGCAGTGTACCAGGTCGTGTGTAGTGTAGTAAATGGTAAAGCCGAGGTCGTCCCAAGAGCTATGTGTGTCGAAAAATTACTAAGTCTAATTGTCACAGAATATTAATGGTTTTATAGGGTATTGATTAATTAAACTACTAATGCTGAATATAAAAGCAAATAAATGGTAGAAGGGAAATCAATAGAGGAATAGTGGTGCTAACCTAGTTAATCCTCCTAACTAGTTATGTCTACGTCTACCTACTTCCAATTACTTCAGTGGGTCATCGAGAGGACAACATTTGGTCAATATGCCCTAACCTATCAGCAAAGATGCCACCACAGGAGAAATCAGGCGCACCGTCATAAGTCCTGTTGTTCCTGGTCCCCTAAGTCGAGTCATTAAGTACCGCTACATGCTATATTCTAAATAGTGAGTGCCCGACCGTTAGGAACTTAGACACTACACCCCCAATTCTTAAGTTCATCCAAACGATAGGAGACCAGTTGGTCAAATCGCACAAGTACAAAGGGTCTTCAGTTGGTCATATCTCCTAGGCAATTGGCCTCTATCTCCATTCAAAACTATCGAACCAAGGGTGACTACCAAAGAACTATGCATGCATACACTTAGAAATAATTGTACGGAAGTAAAGGTAAACGCAAACAAAACAATTAAGGAATCATAACTAGGCTAGCACCAAAGGGTGCTTAGCCGTTCATATTAATCATGCACATCAATTCAATATTCAAAGTACGAAATACATGAACTGAAAGTAAAACAAATAATAAACGCTAAAGCTTATCGTAATGGTGTGTGATTTTCCCTTGGAAACAAACCGTATGCTTCCCTAGACCTCCCTTGAGCTTTTTCCACGTTCTCAGAGTGTTGTGTGTGGAATGGGATGCTTTGAAATGCTGGAATTCGTGGGTATTTTAGGCGTCTGGGTTACGGCGTAACTAAAAGATGAGTTATGCCGTAATCCCTATTTCTCCGTAAATACACTAGGTCTGCTAGTTACGGCGTAACCTTATAAGTGGTTACGCCGTAGTCTTCAATAAACATGGTTGCGTCGTAAGTGATGCAGTAGTTACGACGTATATCAGCGGCGGGAACCTCTTGACCTAATGGAGTTACGTCGAACTTTGGAGGAGTTATGTCAGTAACTCTTGATAAGTTGACTGGTCAACGCAATAGTTACGGCGTACTGTGAGAGATGAGTTACGCCGTAACTTCTTCAAAATAAGCATACTGTGATAAATCTATAGTAACGTTCATTTCCGCTCTCTTTAGCTGCAATGCTCGAATTTACCTCAAAAGTGTAAAAACAAGGAAAACAAGCGAAATCCATATAAATGATATAAATAACGAGCATTAATGGGAGAAATTGACACTTAATATTCAGGACTATTTGATGTTATCAATCACCATCATCCACTTTGATTCACATAACAAGTTACACTAGAAAGATGAAGACCTAGGTGAGCTCTACATAGTCAAAGTATTGTTTTGTTGATTCCATGGTTAGTTTAGGAGATAATCAAGAGTTCAAGGGCTGAGGTTAAGAGTATTATTGGGTGATTAACAAGGTTTAGAATCAAGTGGGTTGAAGATTCAAGACAAGAATTAAAGACTAGAAGGGTTATGGGGTTAAATTGTTCTTGTTGTACTAGTAAGTTGTCATCCTAATCCTTGTAAGATTTGAGTTTATTTTCTTGTCATTCAATATGATTGTAATAAGCTCTATAATTATTTGATGTAATTTGACATAAGTAGTATATGCAATATGGCTTAATTGATGTTGTACATGAGGTTGTGACCATAAAAACAAGCTAAAACAAGTCCTAAGTAAGTTCTATGAACATGAATTCTGCAACAGTCCCAAAAATTGATTAAACTGATCTTCTCAGTAAACCTTGAGGTTAATTCAGTAGGAATGATTATAGAACTAAGGATACGGTCTTTTCTCCGGGTGGCGTACACCTCAACTCATATCCCGATGAGTAAATAAGAGCCAAAATGGCAAAACATGTCAAAATCTGCACACCAGATTTCATTTGGGAAAAGCCCGTGGTTTTGACCATTTCTGGAAGTCGACTCAGTTAAATGAAATTTATCCAAGACCTAAAATTGAAGTTTGGAGAAATCCGCGTGTCAAAACAAGTTGTAGAACCTGGAACTTATGGTCGTTTTGGCAGGACTGAGAGTGCAGCCAAACTTTCTGCAAGGCAAATGAAATATAAGTAAATACTTGTAATTAGACTATTGATATAAATAAACTTTGGACCTTGACTTAATTGCTTGAGAAGCTTGTTATAGAATATAAAAGTATGACTTGACCTTTTGAATCACTTAAAAGGACTTATGTTTAAAAAGTTATGCCTCGTTAAGTTTTTACTAGATGAAAATATAGTGTTGGAACAAAAGCTTGCTGATACGATTTTAAATCACGATTTTGACCATTTTCTGCCCGAATCAGCAAAAAAGTGTAAACCATACTTGTGTTGCTCTAATGAGTTTTCGACAAAAAATCAAGAGCACATAAGCAGAAAGTGAATGAAAATGCCTAAAAACGACAAAAACTAAACTGACCTGTTGTTGACTAGAAAACAACCTTAGTAAGAAACCTTAAGTGATATATTGATTCTTTGAGGCCAAACAAAGCCAACGTTAAACCAAGGCTGATATCTCAAGGTATTTAAACTTAAATATAGCTATTAGGTTTGACCTTAATTCTTGTTCCAAGTTTCTTAACCGTAACTTAGTCAAGACATTTAGTTTTGGGTTTGTTAACTGAAACTTGTTTCAAAACTTGTTCATGATTGAACTTACTAGACTTTTACAAAACTAGATAAATGACCATATGACATATAAACTATCTAAATACCATTTTCACAAGTCTTGACTCTTGTTTAAACCTATGAACTTATATTTACTTAAAAACTGTTTTTTGAAACCTTTGTATTCACACAACATCATAATATGACACGCCGTAATTATTTTCATCACAACACTCATTGAGTGAATAACATTTACACATGATAAATGTTATGATAAACTACTTCGCGACCTCTTGATTTTAATAGTCAAACAACATTAAAGGAATACTTTAACTTAAGGATTCATGTACAAAATCATAAGCCAACAAACTACATATACTTGTACACTTATATCGTACAATATACTAAAACACGAATACTATGCTTTCGTAGGTAATCGTTAAAGATCGTATCTTGTCATACTCTACCGTTGATAAACATTATATCGTTACACTCCGATGCTGATCATTACCTTGAGTTCATAGCCCCACTTTTTACTACTTAATTGTTTTACAAACCCTTGGGGGAAATACATGCTTTATTTTAAATCGAACATATTGCTTTGAAATTATACTTGAATGTATTATTTTCACTAAGTACTACTATTGCCAATCTTAAGTCCCTATTATCATGAACCATTAATCACTTGCGAGTGAACGTGAATAATGTGGATAGATCTATCAGGATTGGCGAATCCCGCTTTGTGTTGACCGGTAGGCAAACAAACGCACTATATTTGAAGATCCATAGGTTTAATGGAAAATTACCTATTAGGGCAACTGTTACCATTATATCAAAGATGTTAACGTTTCGATGTCATGAGCTTAGTGCAATAATATCTGTTTTGTTTTCTAAACTATGAATGTGAGACTAATCACCAATGCTATCTAATATTGTGTTCACTGATTTCCTAATTCTATGAATTTCACTCAACCTTTGTGTTGACAGTTTTACATGTGTATTTCAGGTCCATATTGTAATGAGGCTGCATGAGGAGCACAGATACTCAAGAAGGCTATAAATTTTATTATCATTTGAAAACCCTTTTAATGTATTTTGTAAACTTGAACCATTTGGACCTAATTTTGTAAACTCTAATATTTATATAAATCGAATGATAATCTTTTTAAAACGACTCTTATTAGAGTTCGTTTTCTATTATTGTTATGACTGTTAGGCCATGAAGTAACACCCGGTTTGAATTCCGCTGCGTATCTCAAAGTTGGGGGTGTTACACAAAGTTGTATAGTGTCAAACATATGCTTGATGAATCTGTTGTGCATGTCGTTGAATATAACCATGAAGAGGAATAGGATGCAGAAGAAGAGAGTCGATTGAAAATGGAAAAAGTTGAATATAATAATCCATTTGATTATTCACAAGGCCCTCTTATAACTTTTGTTAAACAACAGGTAATACTAACCACCTTGGGTTATCATACACCACCTCTGAGTCCTCCTTCTAATGTTGGTCCTGTCCAACAAGTTGCACGGAATTAATGGTCCTTACCTTCTTAAGTGAAATCACACCATTACCAAAGATGAAAAATCCTTAAATATTTTGATGCATTTATGTCTGACATTGATCTTTTTGAACAAGAAATTGAACTTAATTCGGAAATAAAAGTTGAAACTTTTCAATTGCCTTATGCGCGAAAACAAAGAGACATTTTTTCGCAACTTTTACCCCATGTTCGAAATCTTCAGATGTGTGCAAAAATATTGGAAACGGGACTATAGGAGATTGGGCACATGAAAACAATATTCAAATCACCGAAGCATGGACTTTGAAACCAAAAAGAATAACAATTTTTTTGGAAACCATACGATCGAATTTTGGAAGATGTTATAAAAGGATACCATGTCAATTGTGTTGTATCATACTGCTGCTTCTTAAGCTCGACATAATATTGCTGTTAATTCTGTTGATATTGTTGATAATGTTGAGATTGTTGATAATGTGTCTTAAATCGAATATTTGAAAGCTGAAAACGAGCGTTTGTTAAATGTACTTTCACCTGTAAAACATCATCTTCAATGGTGTCAAAAAGATTGTAATAATCGAGAAATTGCTTTGCAAAACAAACTTAAACAGTCGAGTGCTCAAACTTTTGAACCAAAACTCGAACGACTTGATGAGGAAAAACGGTTCTTTAAAGTGTCAATTTTCAATATGAACAAGAAATTGCCAAAGTCAAACAGTAATATGGTGTCACATTTAATTTGCTCAAAAAGACTTGTGCTAAAGCATCACAAGAACTTGATAATAATCTTGCATACACTAAAGAAGTCTTAAACGTTAATGGAAACATTCTGTAGGATATTTGATTTCACTTACACATCAAACCATAACACAAAGTGGGCGTATAAGTGGAATTCTAGAGAGAGAAAGTTAGAGGTTTAGGGAACTTAGTGAGAGAAAGTGAAAGATATTATTATGAGCTCCAACTCTCTACCTTGGGAGGTAGAGAGTATTTATAGTCTTACATAAATCGCCACACAACGGGCTGTGGATCAGGCATACAGTGGGTAAAGACCCGTCCGTCCTCCACGGTGTTACATAACAAAATACTACTAACCTAAATATAACTATGACTACGAGCATTCTAACGATTACATATACTTGAGGTGACCGACTCTTTAATACCGGAATTTCTAATTCCTAACAATCTCCCCCTAAGGGAGGTCACCTCAAACATATACTAAAATGACATTGAATACAATCGGATATTACATTAACAATTGATCTTGCATTCTTGATGTAGTACTTTGTTCCGAAGCTCGTAGTCATTGATTCCACTCATTGCATGTTTGGTTAATCCAAGTGGAGGTCTTTTACTGATCCACGTGATAATAATGTTGAGCCAGCTTTGAGATCATCACTATAGAAATCTCTGATACATCCATTGTGGTGTTGGTATTATGTGATGTAGTGACTTTCGGACCCATGCTCACATTCGGATCATGATATCTTCTCATACGAATAGCGGAAGCATTCGTTGATTCATGATATTGGCAGCAGCAGAAAGAAGCATGGAGTTAGAATATCAGAGTCATTGATGCACCAATCATGATTTCTGTTGAGATGAATGTGTTAGTGAGCATGCGCTATGGATTGACCGTCATTCGATCACTGCAAACGTCGGGGTATACTTGCATAAGACAGTTAGCAATAAAGCGCACGAAAGTGTCTTTGATCACTTTCGATGAATTGAGGTACACGCCCCACGGTTCCCCGTTGATCAGTATAAGTACTGCCTGTGATCAGGTATAATTCCGAAGAATTTCCTTGACAGGGTTTCGCAGCTGCTCTAGCTGTTCTCAAACCGGAACGTCTCAAAGAAGACAACACGGAGTGAGTGAACCAGCGAATTTACGTCCACTGATTGATGAAAAGAGATTTGAAAAACAATAGTGTATTGCTCAATAGAAATTGTTTTTGCAATATAACGAAGGTTTTAATGAAAATCAATTATCAATCATAAAACACCTTTTGATTTGAAAAATTAGTACACGGTCGACGTGCTAATGAAAAGAGTTTTAAAGCACAAAGACCAGTTTTTCAAAGGTATCCGTCAATCCATAACCTGAACCAGGATTGATTCAAAAGATTGAATCGCCCCATTGTTTCTGTTCAGTTGTCACATGGTTGATCTGTATAATAGATCTCACATGCCACCTACCAGGAGCTTGTTAGATGTTGGCTCCAGAAGGCTTTCCATCTTCACAGTGAATATGTAAACACATCACTCAGATGTTCTAGCAATACCACAAGGATAATGCGTAGGACTCAAAATATTATCTCTCTTTCCACATTGTGTGAAACAGAGAGTCTTCATTGAAAGTGTCCTAATGAGATTTATTGATGATCTCGTGGCTCTAGACTCAATTTGTGCATATTTGGATCCTATATCGGAGACTAGGGAGAGGGTCTCCTCCTTCAATATCAACAATCTCTAAGAGAAGGTTGATAGATACCGGTTCCCGTGAGAATGAAACAAGTCCTTTTAAGAGGAACTTGAGTGGTTTGGAAAGTTGAAGCAGTAAGGCCACTGGGTCCATGACGTCTTGTCTTCAATACTGATGTTACCATCTTTAGCATTTGAATTGAACCCGGTTTCTGCCCTAAGGTTGAATATATGGAGGGCTATTTGTTTTCACCCTTTTCTCATTCAATTTTTTTTCATTCTTCAACCCCTTCAGTGCTTACCGAGACTTCATAGCAAGAACCTTGTTGGGTTTATTCCAGAGCTCAGTCTTAGTCCGCACTCTTCCCATATCTCATTTTTCTCCTTTTATCATCATACCTAAGAACTCTACACTAACTAGTGGATAGTCCCTGGGTAGATCCCTCCGTTCTGGCGGATCATGGGAACACATACCTAACCTTATCGTCCTTATATCACCATACATAATGTAAAGTTGGTCGGTCTTTTGGTATTGTTCATCTGCCATAGGAACCAATTGAAAACCATTTGAAAATCAATTCAGATACTTATGATATTAAAGCATTTTGTACCTGAATTGTATTTGATATTTTTAGAAGAAGAACTCCCCTCAACATGTGAATCAAGTATTTGAAATAGTTTTCCACACGGAGGAAAGAGAAAGAATTAACTTCTTTGATTACCATTTTCAAAAAAATATCAACATCACTTCCCTAATCGAATCAAGTAGATAAAGCATTTTGGGGAAGGATGAGGTTTTCATGATTTTGCTCTCCCTCAATATGTGCCTCGAGATTTGAAAAGAGTTTTGCACATACTAGAGGGAACCTGCACCTTGAGATAAGTTATCACGTTTCAAATCATAGGTTTAAGATAGATGCTCCCCTCAACATGTGCATGGAAAATTTATAATCGTTTGTCACATGTGGGAAGGAGAGCTTGTACATCCTTATAAAACCATTTACCGAATTATCAGTTTAAATCCAATTTAAATCTCACATTCTCCCCCGATCACAATTATCAAATCATTTGAGATTTGTGATCTCTTATAGATTTAAATTGATTTTGAAAGCTTTTAAGGAGAATTGTGACTTGATTATGAAAGGACTGATAATGATCGGATTTTAAGACTTTAAACTCCATTGATAAAACATGCTTGAATATCTTTTGAAAACAATTGAATGCCAAATAACTTTTAATTTAATTGAAATCATTCTCCCCCTCAATCAATGACATAGGTTGTTGATTGAGAGATATATATTTTGACAAATAAGTCCAGATGATTATCAAAAACAGAGACTGAGTTATTTTTCAAAGCAGTTAGTTTTCAACAGATAAATGTTTAAAGAATCAGAGCATGGAATTTTGAAAACATGATAAAGTATGGCTCTGTTCTTTCTTTGAAAAAGCATACTGCCTGAAATGACAATAAACCATTGTTTCTTTCTCAAATATATATATATATATATATATATATATATATATATATATATATATATATATATATATATATATATTATATATATATATATATATATTTTTTTTTTTAAGAATTCGAACAACATCTAAAGTCCCGTGTCTTTCTTTGAATGACAGCACAAAGACCGTAGATATTATCGAACCGAAAAAACGCATGACAAAAAGACAATATTTTTGAAGATTTTTCGAATTTTTCAGATTTTTATGGTTTTTAAAGGTTTTATAATTTTGTATTTTGATTTTCGAATAGATATATACAAGAGATAGATGAAGATAGACTTTACCTCGTCTTCCTCCTGAAAACGTTTGAGTGTTTCTGGTTGAAGACTTTTCAAGCCAAGACGTGGAAGAATAAACTCAAAACGTTCTCTTGAAAGAGCTTTGGTGAAGATGTCTGCTAACTGATATTCAGACCTCACAAAATAGAGTTCCACCACACCTTTTTCCACTTGTTCCCTGATGAAATGATGTCGAATGTCGATATGCTTTGCTCTTGAGTGTTGAACGTTGTTTCAAGAGAGAGCAATAGCACTTTATTATCACAAGACAGAGGGATTTTTGTTGAATTCAAAGCCATAGATAATTGGGATCTCATCCAAAGGATTTGAGCACAACAAGATGACATGGCTATGTATTCAGCCTCTGTAGAGGAAATAGAAGTACTCATTTGCTTCTTTGAAGACCAGCTCACAAGCTTATCACCCAAAAATGAGCACCTCCAGACATACTTCGACGAGTATCTTGACATCATGCATGATCAGATCTGCATAGGTCGTTAGTGACATACCGTGTCCTTCTCGGTACCAAAGACCCATTTTGATGGTTCCTTGGAGATACCGAAAGACCCGTTTAACCGCTTCAAGGTGCTTTTTAGTAGGCTTAGCCTGGTATCTAGCACACATGCAAACAGCGAACAAGATGTCTGGTCTACTAGCTGTGAGGTACATCAGGATCCAATCATACTACGATATTTTGTTTGGTCAATCATGATCCCTGAGTGGTCCTCATCTAGTTTGGTTCGATCAATGATGGGAGTGTCAACAGGGTCACTTGAATCAAATCCAAATTTCTTTAAGATCTCAGTTGCATATTTAGATTGATTTATGAAAATGCCTCCGGACTTTGCGAAATTTGTAATCCCAAGAAAAATGACATTTGTCCCATCATTGACATTTGAAATTTTGAACTCATTTCATTAGAAAACCGATCACATTCCATTGGGTCAGTCGAGGCAAAAATAATATCATCAACATAAATTTGAACATGATTTAAATGTTTGCCTGACTTCCTGGTGAACAATGTTGGATCAACTGCTCCTTTGCTAAATCCGGTTGATAGAAGAAACTTTGAAAACGTATCATACCATGCCCTTGGAGCTTGCTTTAAACCATAAAGGGCCTTCTTCAAACGATAAACGTGAGTAGGATGCTCTTGATTTACAAATCCTTCAGGTTGGCTGACGTAGACGACTTTTAAGATCTCGTTCAGAATGCCGTCTTCACGTCCATTTGATAGACTACCATGTTCTTATTTGCAGCATTAGCCAAAAAGATTCTAATTGCCTCGATTCGAGCCACAGGAGCAAAAGATTCTTCAAAGTCTATACCCTCCTCTTGACGGTATCCTTTAGCAACTAATCGAGCCTTGTTCTTCAACACATCACCATGCTCATCAAGTTTCACTTTGAAGATCCATTTTAGAGCAATAATCATAGCACAATCTGGAGCAGGTACTAATTCCCATACATCTAGTCGATCGAACTCATGAATTTCATCTTGCATAGCATTGAACCAGCTATCTTCATTCATGGCGGTTTTAACATCTTTTGGTTCGATCTTAGAGAGTACGGAGTTGAAGAAGCACCATAAGGCATCGTTGCAAGTTGTTTCCGTGGATACTGACGAGAGGGATTTCTATTGATGTTGTCTAATGGATGATCGTGAGTCCATTTTCTGAGGTGTTCATGTGGTAGTTGTTGAGGAAATGAAGTAGCAGAGTCGATGTCTCCTGAAGAGGATGGTTCTGAAGAAGATTCAGGAGCAAATATGTTTTCAAATGGAGCATCTTCAGGATTAGCAAAGGAATTAACTTCATCATTGATGCCAGAAACAGTTCCATGATGTACATTTGAAGAATGATGATTTGTTGATGAGACAGAAGGATCACAGAAGGCTTCTTGACTTAAATATATTGAGACTGAGGGATTGACTTCATTCACTGGAATATGAGCAGCCTCTGTTGTAGGAATCAACACCTCATTAGTACTCGGATCATAAAGTTCATCAAACATAGGATCAAACAATTTCCTTAAATCATCTTCAGATGGAGGTACATATAGAGTTTCTTGAGAAGAGTTTGGAACAAGGGATGAACCAATTGGACTGATTTGAAGTGCGGGTCCAGAACTGAATTGTTCAAGAGCCGTTTGACCGGTCAGCTCATCAAACGTAACGTGAATTGTTTCCATGATGTTTCGGTTTCTTTTGTTGTAGATTCGTATCCCTTTTGTTTGGTGCATACCCTAAAATACTCCAATGTCTGCTTTAGCTCTGTTTGCTAAGTCTTGACCCTTATTAGGATAAGCACAAAGCCCAAACACACGAAGGGAAGAGAGATTAGGTTTTCTGTTGTAGACAAGTTCATATGGTGTCTTTCCATGAACAGTGTGAATCAGGAACGATTTTGTGTGTAGCATGCAGTGGCAATAGCTTCAGCCCAGAGAAACATTGGAACTTTTGAGTAAATCAACATTGTTCTAGCGGCTTCTACAAGAGTTCGATTTCGCCTTTCAACTACACCGTTCTGTTGAGGAGTTCGTGGGAACTTCTTTGATGGTGATTCCAATGCTTTCATAGAATTCACTAAGTTGTTTGTTAACAAACTTAGTTCCATTGTCTGTCCGGATAATTCTGACGGTTTTGTTAAGTCAACCTCAAGAGTTGTTTGATGAGTTTGTTGATGATATCAGGAGTTTCATCCTTTGTCCTTAAGAACTTGACCCAGGTGAATCTAGAGTAATCATCAACTATAATTAACACATATTTCTTCCCAAAGATATTCTGCACTCTCATTGGTCCACATAAATCCATATGAATTGTATGAAGAACTTCTGTGACAGATTTAGTAGGTTTGGGTTTATGGGCATACTTCTTGCTTTTTTCCCAATTGACATGCTGAACAAAGATGATCCTTTTCATACTTTAGTCGAGGTAAACCTACTAAGTCCTTTCGGAGAGATCATTGATGGTGCCGAAGTTCAAAAGATTGAGACGTCGATGCCATAACCATGACTTTGTTTTTGAAGCCTTTGACAACAAGCAAATTGGAGAAGACTTCATCATATCTTCTATAGAGATGGTGTAAAGATTTGAACCACGAGTTCCTCTTAAAAGTTCCTTACCATCAAGTTCTCTAACAAAACAAGTATGTTTTCTGAAGGCTACTTCTAGATCAGAGTCACAGAATTGACCCACAGAGAACAGATTATGACCAAGACCTTCCACATAGTATACTCTAGAGATAACACTATCACCAACAACATAATCACCATAACCCTAAATTGCACCGAAATGATCATTACCGAATCTAACAGTCTCCCGATGAATTTGCTCACGGTGAGCCGCGACCGTCTCCAGTCATATGCTTGGAACAGCCTGAGTCCAGGTACCACAGAACGATTTGAACGATCTGCAGTTGAACACAGAAAAAGAATGGATAACTATATAATTGGGATCCCCATGCAAGAATGGGTTCCACTTGGTTAGTAACAGTAATTGGAACACCCACATCAGAAACAGAAACATCCATATCAGAAGTAGAAGCAATGGAATCATTGGGAATAGATGCAATGCTGGTGTCTGTATTTGACCTATTCAAAGTATGTTCACTTATTAAGGGAATAGTTCTACCAGTAGGCATCCATTTTCTAGTGGGCATAATCTAGCAGTTTGAGCAAAACTGATTATTCTTATGGCCTAAAGGTATCCAATAATAACCTATCTTTATAAAAGTTCTTCCTGTGGGTTTCCACTATTTTCTAACAATCTTTTCGTTTTTTGCCTTTTTGCCTTATTTGCACGATTATTAGCATAACAATTTTGTTAGATATTGATTTCACAAACACATCAAAACCACAATACAAGGGCGTATAAGGGAATTCTAGAGAGAGTAAGTTAGAGGTTTAGGGAACTTAGTGAGAGAAAGTGAAAGATATTATTATGAGCTCCAACTCTCTACCTTGGGAGGTAGAGAGTATTTATATTCTTACATAAATCGCCACACAACGGGCTGTGGATCAGGCATACAATGGGTAAAGACCCGTCCGTCCTCCACGGTGTTACTAAACAAAATACTACATAACTAAAATAAAACTATGACATTTAGCATTCTTAACGATTACATATACTTGAGGTGACCGACTCTTTAATACCGGAATTTCTAATTCCTAACAATCTCCCCCTAAAGGAGGCCACCTCAAACATATACTAAAATGACATTGAATATAATCAGATATTACATTAACAATTGATCTTGCATTCTTGACAGTACATTGTTCAAGCTCGTAGTCATTAATTCCACACATTGCATGTTTGGTTAATCCAAGTGAAGGTCTTTTACTGATCCACGTGATAATAATGTTGAGCCAGCTTTTGAGATCATCAGCTAATAGAAAAATCTCTGATACATCCATTGTGGTGTTGGTATTATGTGATGATGTGATTTTCGGACCGACATGCTCACATTCTGGATCATGATATCTTCTCATCAGAGTAGCGGAAGCATTTGTTGATTCATGATATTGGCAGCAGCGTAGCAGAAGCATGGAGTTAGAATATCAGAGTCATTGATGCACCAATCATGATTTCTTTGATATGAATGTGTGTGTGAGCATGCGGCTATGGATTGACCGCCATTCTGATCACCGCGAACGCCGGGTGTACTCGCATAAGACAGTTAGCAATAGCTAACGAAAGTGTCTTTGAACACTTTCGATGAATTGAGGTACACGGCCCACGGTTCCCGTTGATCAGTACAAGTACTGCCTGTGATCAGGTATAATTCCGAAGAATTTCTGACAGGTTTCAAGAAATGCTCTAGCCGTTCTCAAACTGGAACGTCTCAAAGAAGACAACACGGAGTGAGTGAACCAGCGAATTTACGTCCACTGATTGATGAAAAGAGATTTGAAAAACAATCGTGTATTGCTCAATAGAAATTGTTTTTGCAATATAACGAAGGTTTTAATGAAAATCAATTATCAATCATAAAACACCTTTTGATTTGAAAAATTAGTACACGGTCGACGTGCTAATGAAAAGAGTTTTAAAGCACAAAGACCGGTTTTTCAAAGGTATCCGTCAATCCATAACCTGAACCAGGATTGATTCAAAAGATTGAATCGCCCCATTGTTTCTGTTCAGTTGTCACATGGTTGATCTATATAATAGATCTCACATGCCACCTACCAGGAGCTTGTTAGATGTTGGCTCCGGAAGGCTTTCCATCTTCACAGTGAATATGTAAACACATCACTCAGATGTTCTGGCAATACCACAAGGATAATGCGTAGGACTCAAGATATACTTACTTTCCACATTGTGTGAAACAGCAAGTCTTCATTGAAAGTGTCCTAATGAGATTTATTGATGATCTCGTGGCTCTAGACTCAATTTGTGCATATTTGGATCCTATATCGGAGACTAGGAGAGGTTCTCCTTCTTCAATATCAACAATCTCTAAGAGAAAGTCGATAGATAATGTCGGTTCCCGTGAGAATGAAACAAGTCCTTTTAAGAGGAACTTGAGTGGTTTGGGAAGTTGAAGTGCAGCGCCACCGGGTCCATGACGTCTTGTCTTCAATACCGATGTTACCATCAGTAGCATATGAATTGAACCCTGCTTCTGCCCTAAGGTTGAATATATGGAGGGCTATTTGTTTTCACCCTTTTCTCATTCAATTTTTTTTCATTCTTCAACCCCTTCAGTGCTTACCGAGACTTCATAGCTAGAACCTTGTTGGGTTCCAAGACTAGCTCACTTAGTCCGACTCTTCCCATATCTCAATTTTCTCCTTTTATCATCATACCTAAGAACTCTACACTAACTAGTGGATAGTCCCTGGGTAGATCCCTCCGGTTCTCGCGGATCATGGGAACACATACCTAACCTTATCATCCTTATATCACCATACATAAAGTAAAGTTGGTCGTCTTTTGGTATTATTGTTTGTTCACATAGGAACCAATTGACAACCATTTGAAAATCAATCCAGATACTTGTGATATATTATCAAAACATTTTGTACCTGAATTGTTTTTGATATTTTAGAACAAGAGCTCCCCCTCAACATGTGCATCAAATGTTTGAAATCGTTTTGCACACTGAGGCAAGAGGAAGAATTAACTTCTTTGATTACCATTTTCTAAAGATATCAACATCACTTCCCTGATCAAATCAAGTAGATAAAGCATATTGGGGAAGGATGAGGTTTTCATAGTTTGCTCCCCTCAATATGTGCCTCGAGATTTGAAAGAGTTTGCACATACTAGAGGGAACCTGCACACTGAGAGATAAGTTGATCACGTTTCAAATCATAGGTTTAAGATAGATGCTCCTCCTCAACATGTGCATTGAAAATTTGAAATCGTTTGTCACATGTGGAAGGACAAGACTTGTACATCCTTATACAACCATTTACCGAATTATCAGTTTAAATCCAATTTAAATCACACATTCTCCCCGATCACAATTATCAAATCATTTGAGATTTGTGATCTCTATAGATTTAAATTGATTTTGAAAGCTTTGAAGGAGAATTGTGACTTGATTATGAAAGCGTTTTAACTGATAATGATCGGATTTTAAGACTTTAAACTCCATTGATAAACATGCATGAATATCTTTTGAAAACAATTGAATGCCAAATAACTTTTTAATTTAATTGAAATCATTCTCCCCTCAATCAATGACATAGGTTGTTGATTGAGAGATTGATATTTTGACAAATAAGTCCAGATGATTATCAAAAATAGACACTGAGTTATTTTTAAAGCATTAGTTTTCAGCAGATAAATGTTTATAGAATCAGAGCATGGAATTTTGAAAACATGATAAAGCATGGCTCTGTTCTTTCTTTGAAAAAGCGGGTTATTGCCTGAAAACAATAATAACCATTGTTTCTCTTTTCTCCCAAAAATATTTTTTGATTTTTTTAATTTTTTGAATTCAAAGTCCCGTGTCATTCTTTGAATGACAAGCACAAAGAGAGAGATATTATCGAACCGAGAAAACGCATGACAAAATGACAATATTTTTGAAGATTTTTTCAAATTTTTCAGATTTTTATGGATTTTGAAGGTTTTATAATTTTGTATTTTGATTTTCGAATAGATATATACAAGAGATAGATGAGGATAGACCTTTACTCCTCGTCTTCTTCCTGAAGACGTTTGAGTGTTTCTGGTTGAAAGCTTTTCAAGCCTAGTCGAGGAAGTATGAACTCAAAACGTTCTCTTGGAAGAGCTTTGGTGAAGATGTCAGCTAACTGGTATTCAGACCTCACAAAATAGAGTTCCACCACACCTTTTTCTACTTGTTCCCTGATGAAGTGATGTCGAATGTCGATATGCTTTGCTCTTGAGTGTTGAACGTTGTTGCATGAGAGAGCAATAGCACTTTTATTATCACAGTATAGAGGGATTTTGTTGAATTCAAAGCCATAGTCAGATAATTGAGATCTCATCCATAAGATTTGAGCACAACAAGATGACATGGCTATGTATTCAGCCTCTGTAGAGGAAATAGAAGTACTCATTTGCTTCTTTGAAGACCAGCTCACAAGCTTATCACCCAAAAACTGAGCACCTCCAGACGTACTTCGACGAGTATCTTGACAACCTGCATGATCAGCATCTGCATAGGCCGTTAGTGACATACCGGTGTCCTTCGAGTACCAAAGACCCATATTGATGGTTCCTTGGAGATACCGAAAGACCCGTTTACCCGCTTCAAGGTGCTTTTTAGTAGGCTTAGCCTGGTATCTAGCACACATGCAAACATCGAACAAGATGTGTCGGTCTACTAGCAGTGAATTACATCAGGGATCCAATCATACTACGATATTTCGTTTGGTCAATCATGATCCCTGAGTGGTCCTCATCTAGTTTGGTTCGTCAATCATGGAGTGTCAACAGGTCACTTGAATCAAATCTAAATTTCTTTAAAATCTCTGTTGCATATTTAGATTGATTTATGAAAATGCCTCCGGGACTTTGTGAAATTTGTAATCCCAAGAAAATGACATTTGTCCCATCATTGACATTTGAAATTTTGAACTCATTTCATTTGAAAACGATCACATTCCATTGGGTCTGTCGAGGCAAAAATAATATCATCAACATAAATTTGAACATGAGTTAAATGTTTGCCTGACTTCCTGGTGAACAAAGTAGGATCAACTGCTCCTTTGCAATCCGTAGATAGAAGAAACCTAGACAGAGTATCATACCATGCCCTTGGAGCTTGCTTTAAACCATAAAGAGCCTTCTTCAGACGATAAACGGGAGTAGGATGCTCTTGATTCACAAATCCTTCAGTTGGTGACGAGACGACTTCTTTAAGATCTCCGACGAAATGCCGTTTTCACAGCCATCTGATAGACTACCATGTTCTTACTAGCAGCATTAGCCAGAAAGATTCTGATTGCCTCGATTCGAGCAACAGGAGCAAAAGATTCTTCAAAGTCAATACCCTCCTCTTGACGGTATCCTTTAGCAACTAATCGAGCCTTGTTCTTCAACACATCACCATGCTCATCAAGTTTCACTTTGAAGATCCATTTAAGAGCTATAATCATAGCACAGTCTGAAGCAGGTACTAACTCCCATACATCAAGTCGATCAAACTCATGAATTTCATCTTGCATGGCATTGAACCAGCTATCTTCATTCATGGTGGTTTTACATCTTTTGGTTCGACTAGATAGTAGTGTGGAGTTGAAGAAGCACCAAAAGGCATCGGTTGCAAGTTGTTTCCGGGTTGATACAGGACGAGAGGGATTACCAATGATGTTGTCTAATGGATGATCGTGAGTCCATTTTCTGAGGTGTTCATGTGGCAGTTGTTGAGGGACTGAGGTAGCTGAGTCGATGTCTCCCCAAGAAGATGGTTCTGATGATGATTCAGGAGCAAATATGTTTCCAAATGGAGCATCTTCAGGAGTAGCAAAGGATTAACTTCATCATTGATGCCAGAAACATTTCCATGATGTACATTTGAAGAACGATGATTTGTTGATGAGACTGAAGGATCAGCAGCAGGTGCTTCTTGACTTAAAGATATTGAGACTGAAGGGATTGACTTCATTCATGTGAATATGAGCATCCTCTCAGGGATCAACACTCATTAGTAATTGAATCATACAGTTCATCAAACATAGGATCAAACAATTTCTTTAAATCATATTCAGATGGAGGTACATATGGAGTTTCTGAGAAGATTTGGAACAAGGGATGAACCAATGGGACTGTTTTGAAG
>OU343216.1:158206828-158286819 GCA_910596185.1 Chrysanthemum makinoi
CAGACTCGTGTGGGCATATCCAAACTTCGTTCTTCACATTACCTCCTCCGTTGCAATAATCACGAAAAGGATTGCACGTTGGCCAAGCGTTAGTAATCTCATCTTTTATGATGAGTAAGGGTTTGCAGTAATGCTTGATGGGTGGCCCTTCCACTTCTTATTGAGAACTGGGCCCTTTCTCGTCATTAGTGTGTAGTCCATTGTATCTGTCATCTTCTATTCTTTTCTTATCAACACCAGCATCGCAGGTTTTCCGAGGATCACATGAGGCCCACAAACTGTAGCACTCTTCGTCATCAATTGCAATACTCTACACCAATGATTCCTCTTTTGGGGTGTTTTTTTGTGTCTTTGCTGAATTTGGTTACGCCGTAATTCTAGAGTGCGATTACGGCGTAACTCACTTTCGCCATCGGTATCCGACTCATTAGAGCACTTGTTGTTGTCAGAGAAACACAGCCTTAATATAGTGGAGTTGCCTTTTGTTAGTCGTTCTTCTTTGAACCTCGTCGCCAAGCTTTCCAATAGAGTTTCCAGTTCTTAAGTGAGTTTCGTGGGATGCGAGGGCTTGTTATGTGTATCTTGGAAATTCTAAAGCCATTCTTCTGCTCCTTTTGCCTCTTGGTAGTGTCCAAAGTACTTGTGTAATCCTTTCCAGGTTAGCTCTTCTCTCATTACCTCATAATACGGTGGGTCCTCCACGAAAACCATTACGATATCCTGTAGAAAGGCTATTTTCCCAGTATTTAGCTTCCTCGATCGTATATTCCTTGTCATCTTTAGGACAGTTTTTAGTCAAATGTCCCCTACCACAGTTTTCACAACCCACTTGGATGGCATGAACGGTTTCTCTGACCTTCAGCATATCTCGACTGAGGCTTTCAATTTTACTAGCGATTGCTGCAATTCCGTCGAAACTCCCACCTTGGTTTCTTTTACTTCCACCGTCGTGCCATTTTTGAGAATGGTCCGCCATTTTTTGAATGGCTTCAATTGCAGTAGTAGGAGTCATATTCAGGATAGGTCCTTGATAGTCCAACATCTGTCTCGTAGTTACATTTATTCCTTTGTAGAAAATATTGACCTTCTGCTGGTTATTAAGATCATTGGTAGGACACTTATAAAGAAGATCGTTGTATCTGTCCGAAGCTTGATACAGAGTTTCGTCGTCTTCTTGTTTGAAATTGTGGATCTCCGAGAGTTGATTAGAAATCTTTGATGGTGGGCAATATCTTTGGATGAAGTGTTTCTTTAGTAGTGCCCAAGTATTAACTGCCCCGGCGGGCAATCTTTCGCTCCATCTTCTGGCTGCTCCAGTGAGAGTCATAGGGAAGACCCTGAGCATAACAGCATCATGAGACACGCCCGGAATGTTGAAAAGGCTAGCGATGTATAGGACATTTTCAATGTGCTCATATGCGTCTTCGTCCCTGTTTCCTGAAAAAGGGTTAGCGCGAAGCTCCTCATAAATTGGTCTTTGATTTCGAAACGAACATCCGCTCCGATTGCCGGTCTTACGAGACCCGTCCCTTGATCTGCTCTAGTCAACGCCAAGTATTCCTCAATAGTGAGGTCATCGATGTTAACAACTTCCATGGTACCTGAAAACTTGAAATATGATCTTGAGAAATGTTTAAAAATGAAATGAAAGACTTAATATTAATCCTAATATAGCTCCCCGGCAGCGGCGCCAAAAACTTGATGCAGGTTTTACTGACCAGGTCTTAATATTTATAGTGTCTCGCTATACCTATGGTTACCCTAATGCACTAACGGGCAGTGTACCCGGTCGTGTGTAGTGTAGCAAATGGTAAAGCCGAGGTCGTCCCAAGAGCTATGTGTGTCGAAAAATTACTAAGTCTAATTGTCACAGAATATTAATGGTTTTATAGGGTATTAATTAATTAAACTACTAATGCTGAATATAAAAGCAAATAAATGGTAGAAGGGAAATCAATAGAGGAATAGTGGTGCTAACCTAGTTAATCCTCCTAACTAGTTATGTCTACGTCTACCTACTTCCAATTACTTCAGGTGGGGTCAAATTCGGGAGGACAACATTTGGTCAATTCGTCCTAACCTATCAGCAAAGATGCCACCACAGGAGAAATCAGGCGCACCGTCATAAGTCCTGTTGTTCTTGGTCCCCTAAGTCGAGTCATTAAGTACCGCTACATGCTAGATTCTAAATAGTGAGTGCCCGACCGTTAGGAACTTAGACACTACACCCCCAATTCTTAAGTTCATCCAAACGATAGGTGATCAGTTGGTCAAATCGCACAAGTAGAAGGGTCGTCAGTTGGTCATATCTCCTAGGCAATTGGCCTCTATCATCATTCAAAACTACCGAACCAAGGGTGACTACCAAAGAACTATGCATGCATACACTTAGAAATAATTGTACGGAAGTAAAGGTAAACGCAAACAAAACAATTAAGGAATCATAACTAGGCTAGCACCAAAGGGTGCTTAGCCGCTCATATTAATCATGCACATCAATTCAATATTCAAAGTACGAAATACATGAATTGAAAGTAAAAGAAATAATAAACGCTAAAGCTTATCGTAATGGTGTGACTTTTCCCTTGGAAACAGCTCCGTATGCTTCCCTAGACTTCCCTTGAGCTTTTTCCCACGTTCTCAGAGTGTTGTGTGTGGAATGGGATGCTTTGAAATGCTGGAATTCGTGGGGTATTTATAGGCCAGGTCTGGGTTACGGCGTAACCAAAAGATGAGTTACGCCGTAACCTTCTATTTCTCCGTAAATGCACTAGATCTGCTAGTTACGGCGTAACCTTATAAGTGGTTACGCCGTAGTCTTCAATAAACATGGTTACGTCGTAAGTGATGCAGTAGTTACGACGTAAGTATCAGCGGCGTGGAACCTCTTTTGACCTAATGGAGTTACGTCGTAACCTTTGGGAGGAGTTACGCCGTAACCTCTTGATAAGTTGGACTTCTGGGTCACGCAATAGTTACGGCGTAATGTGAGAGATGAGTTACGCCGTAACTTCTTCAAAATAAGCATACTGTGATAAATCTATAGTAACGTTTCCATTTCCGCGTCTCTTTAGCTGCAATGCTCGTAATTTACCTGAAAGTGTAAAACAATGGAAAACAAGCGTAAATCCATATAAATGATATAAATAACGAGCATTAATGGGAGAAATTGACACTTAATATTCAGGACTATTTGATGTTATCAATCACCATCATCCACTTTGATTCACATAACAAGTTACACTAGAAAGATGAAGACCTAGGTGAGCGATACTAGTCAAAGTATTGTTTTTGTGATTCATGGTTAGTTTAGGGATAATCAAGAGTTCAAGGGCTGGGTTAAGAGTATTATGGGTGATTAACAAGGTTAGAATCAAGGGGTTGAAGATTCAAGACAAGAATTAAAGACTAGAAGGGTTAAGGGTTAAATTGTTCTTGTTGTACTAGTAAGTTGTCATCCTAATCCTTGTAAGATTTGAGTTTATTTTTGTCATCAATATGATTGTAATAATATCTATAATTATTTGATGTAATTTGATATAAGTAGTATATGTAATATGGCTTATGATGTGTACATGAGTTGGACCATAAAAACAAGCTAAAACAAGTCCTAAGTAAGTTCTATGAACATGAATTCTGCAACAGTCCCAAAGATTGATTAAACTGATCTTCTCAGTAAACCTTGAGGTTAATTCAGTAGGATATGATTATAGAACTATGTATTACGGTCTTTTCTCCGGGTGGCGCACCTCATAACTCATCCCGATGAGTAAACGAGAGCCAAAATGGCAAAATATGTCAAAATCTGCACACCAGATTTCATTTGGGAAAAGCCCGTGGTTTTGACCATTTCTGGAAGTCGACTCAGTTAAATGAAATTTATCCAAGACCTAAAATTGAAGTTTGGAGAAATCCGCGTGTCAAAACAAGTTGTAGAACTCAACTTATGGTCGTTTTGGCAGGACTGAGAGTGCAGCCAAACTTTCTGCAATGAAATATAAGTAAATACTTGTAATTAGACTATTGATATAAATAAACTTTGGACCTTAGACTTAATTAAGCTTGAGAAGCTGTTATAGAATATAAAAATATGAACTTGACCTTTTGAATCACTTAAAAAGGACTTATGTTTAAAAAGTTATGCCTCGTTAAGTTTTACTAGATGAAAATATAGTGTTGGAACAAAAGCTTGCTGATACGATTTTAAATCACGATTTTGACCATTTTCTGGCCCGAATCAGCAAAAGTGTAAACCACGAAAGTTGCTCAGAATGAGTTTTTCGACAAAAAATCAAGAGCACATAAGCAGAAAGTGAATGAAAATGCCTAAAAACGACAAAAACTAAACTGACCTGTTGTTGACTAGAAAACAACCTTAGTAAGAAACCTTAAGTGATAATTGATCTTTGAGGCCAAAACAAAGCCAACGTTAAACCAAGGCTGATATCTCAAGGTATTTAAACTTAAATATAGCTATAGGTTTGACCTTAATCTTGTTCCAAGTTCTTAAACCGTAACTTAGCCGCACTTTAGTGGGGTTGTTATCCGAAACTGTTTCAAAAACTTGTTCATTAGATTGAACTTTACTAGACTTTGACAAAACTAGATAAATGATCATATGACATATAAACTATCTAAATACCATTTTCACAAGTCTTGACTCTTGTTTAAACCTATGAACTTATATTACTTAAAACGTTTTTGAAACCTTTGTATTTCACAACATCAGATATGACATGCCGTAATTATTTTCATCACACACTCATTGAGTGAATACCTTATACATGATAAATGTTATGATAAAACTACTTCGCGACCTCTTGATTTAATAGTCAAACAACATTAAAGGAATACTTTCTTTAACTTAAGGATTCATGTACAACATCATAAGCCAACAAACTACATATACTTGTACACTTATATCGTACAATATACTAAAACACGAATACTATGCTTTCATAGGTAATCGTTAAAGATCGTATCTTGTCATACTCTACCGTTGATAAACATTATATCGTTACACTCCGCGTGATCATTACCTTGAGTCATAGCCCCACTTTTACTACTAATTGTTTTACAAACCTTGGGAATACATGCTTATTTAAATCGAACATATGCTTTGAAATTATACTTGAATGTATTATTTTCACTACGTAAACTATTGCCAATCTTAAGTCCCTATTATCATGAACCATAATCACTTGGCGTGAACGTGAATAATGTGGATAGATCTATCAGGATTGGCGAATCCCGTTTGTGTTGACCGGGTAGGCAAACAAACGCACTCTATTTGAAGATCCATAGGTTTAATGGAAAATTACCTATTAGGGCAACTGTTACCATTATATCAAAGATGTTAACGTTTCGATGTCATGAGCTTAGTGCAATAATATCTGTTTTGTTTTCTAAACTATGGATTTGAGACTAATTACCTCACGTTACGAATATTGTGTTCAACTGATTTCCTAATCTCTATGAATTTCACTCAACCTTTGTGTTGATAGTTTTAAGCATGTATTTTAGGTCCATATTATAAGAGGCTGGCACGGAGGAGCACATATACTCAAGAAGGCTATAAATTTTATTATCATTTGAAAACCTTTTATGTATTTTTGTAAACTTGGAACCATTGGGACTAATTTGTAAACTCTAATATTTATATAAATCGAATGATAAATCTTTTAAAACGACTCCATTAGAGTCGTTTTTTTCTATTGTTATGACTGTTGTGCCATGAAGTAACACGGTTTAATTCCGCTGGTATCTCAAGTTGGGGGGTGTTTACACAAAGTTGTATAGTGTCAAACATATGCTTGATGAATCTGTTGTGCTGTCGTGATATAACCATGAAGAGGAATAGGATGCAAAGAAGAGAGTCGATTGAAAATGGAAAAAGGTGAATAAATAATCCATTTGATTATCACAGCCCGTCTTATACTTTGTAAACAACAGGATAAAACTAACCCACCTTGGGTTATCACACCAATTCTGAGTCCTCCTCTAATGTTGTACCGTCCAACAAGTTGCACGAATTAATGTGCTTTACCTTCTTTAAGGAAATCACACCATTACCCGAAAGATGCAAAATCCTTAAATATTTTGATGCATTTATGTTGACATGATCTTTTGAACAAGAAATTGAACTAATTCGGAAATAAAAGTTGAAACTGTTCAATTGCCTTATGCGCGAAAAACAAAGAGGACATTTTTCAAAAAACAACTTTAACCCATGTTCGAATCTTCGTATGTGTGCAAAAATATTGGAAACGGGATCTTAGAGGAGATTGGGCAATGAAAACAATATTCAAATACACAGAAGCATGGACTTTGAAAACCAAAAAGAATAACAATTTTTTGGAAAACCATGTCGATCGAACTCTTGGAAGATGTTATATGTGCTGATACATGTCAATTGTGTTGTATCATAATGCTGCTTCTGCTTCTGATAATATTGTGGTAATTCGGTTGATATGCTTGATAATGTTGAGATTGTTGATATGGTTCTGAAATCGATATTTGAAAGCTGAAAACGAGCGGTTTGTTAAATGACTTTCACTGTTAAAAATTAATCTTCAATGGGTGTCAAAAAAGTTGTAATAACGCGGAAATTGCTTGCAAACAAACTTAAACAGCGAGTGCTCAAACTTTTGAACAAAACTCGAACGACTGATGAGGACAAAGTGTCTTTAAAAGTGTCAATTTTTCAAATAGAACAGAAATTGCCAAAGTCAAAACAGAATAGGTGTCACATTTAATTTGCTCAAAAAAGACTTTGCTAAAGCATCCAAGAACTGATAATCATTTGCATACACTAAAAGAAAAGTCATAAACGTTAATGGAAACATTCTTAGGATATTTGATTTCACATACACATCAAACCATTAACAAAAGTGGGCGTATAAGTGGAATTCTAGAGAGAGAAAGTTAGAGGTTTAGGGAACTTAGTGAGAGAAAGTGAAAGATATTATTATGAGCTCCAACTCTCTACCTTGGGAGGTAGAGAGTATTTATAGTCTTACATAAAACGCCACACAACGGGCTGTGGATCAGCATACAGTGGGTAAAGACCCGTCCGTCCTCCACGGTGTTACTAAACTAAATACTACTTAACATAAAAGTACTATGACTACGAGCTTTCTAACGATTACATATACTTGAGGTGACCGACTCTTTAATACCTGGAATTTCTAATTCCTAACAATCTCCCCCTAAGGGAGGTCACCTCAAACATATACTAAAATGACATTGAATACAATCAGATATTACATTAACAATTGATCTTGCATTCTTGATGTAGTACTTTGCTCCGAAGCTCGTAGTCATTGATTCCACTCATTGCATGTTTGGTTAATCCAAGTGGAGGTCTTTTAGATCCACGTGATAATAATTTGAGCCAGCTTTTAGATCATCATCTAATAGAAAATCTCTGATACATCCATTGTGGGGTTGGTATTATGTGATGTTGTGACTTTCGGACCGACATGCTCACATTCTGGATCATGATATCTTCTCATCGAAGTAGCGGAAGCTTTCGTTGATTCATGATATTGGAGCAGCTAGAAGAAGCATGGAGTAAACATATCAGAGTCATTGATGCACTAATCATGATTTCTTTTGAGATGAATGTGTTAGGTGAGCATGCGGCTATGGATTGACCGCTTCATTCTGATCAGCTGCAAACGTCGGGGTGTACCTGCATAAGACAGTTAGCAATAAAGCGCACGAAAGTGTCTTTGATCACTTTCGATGAATTGAGGTACACGGCCCACGGTTCCCCGTTGATCAGTACAAGTACTGCCTGTGATCAGGTATAATTCGAAGAATTTCCTTGACAGGGTTTCGCAGCTGCTCTAGCTGTTCTCAAACCGGAACGTCTCAAAGAAGACAACACGGAGTGAGTGAACCAGCGAATACGTCCACTGATTGATAAAAAGATATTTGAAAAACAATCGTGTATTGCTCAATAGAAATTGTTTTTGCAATATAACGAAGGTTTTAATGAAAATCAATTATCAATCATAAAACACCTTTTGATTTGAAAAATTAGTACACGGTCGACATGCTAATGAAAGGAGTTTTAAAGCACAAAGACCGGTTTTTCAAAGGTATCCGTCAATCCATAACTTGAACCAGGATTGATTCAAAAGATTGAATCGCCCATTGTTTCTGTTCAGTTGTCACATGGTTGATCTGTATAATAGAACTCACATGCCACCTACCAGGAGCTTGTTAGATGTTGGCTCCAGAAGGCTTTCCATCTTCACAGTGAATGTGTAAACACATCACTCAGATGTTCTGGCAATACCACAAGGATAATGCGTAGGACTCAAGATATAATCTCTCTTTCCACATTGTGTGAACAGAGAGTCTTCATTGAAAGTGTCCTATTGAGATTTATTGATGATCTCGTGGCACTAGACTCAATTTGTGCATATTTGGATCCTATATCGGAGACTAGGGAGAGGGTCTCCTCCTTCAATATCAACAATCTCTAAGAGAAAGTTGATAGATAATGTCGGTTCCCCGTGAGAATGAAACAAGTCCTTTTAAGAGGAACTTGAGTGGTTTGGAAAGTTGAAGTGCAGTGCGTCACTGGGTCCATGACGTCTTGTCTTCAATACCGATGTTACCATCTATAGCATTTGAATTGAACCCGGTTTCTGCCCTAAGGTTGAATAAATGGAGGGCTATTTGTTTTCACCTTTTTCTCATTCAATTCTTTTTCATTCTTCAACCCCTTCAGTGCTTACCGAGACTTCATAGCAAGAACCTTGTTGGGTTTATTCCAGTACTAGCTCAGTCTTAGTCCGACTCTTCCCATATCTCATTTTTCTCTTTTATCATCATACCTAAGAACTCTACACTAACTAGTGGATAGTCCCTGGGTAGATCCCTCCGGTTCTGGCGGATCATGGGAACACATACCTAACCTTATCGTCCTTATATCACCATACATAATGTAAAGTTGGTCGGTATTTTTGGTATTGTTCATCTGCCATAAGAACCAATTGAAAACCATTTGAAAATCATCCAGATACTTATGATATTTTATCAAAGCATTTTGTACCTGAATTGTTTTTGATATTTTTAGAAGAAGAACTCCCCCTCAACATGTGAATCAAGTATTTGAAATAGTTTTCCACACGGAGGCAAGAGAAAGAATTAACTTCTTTGATTACCATTTTCAAAAAATATCAACATCACTTCCCTAATCGAATCAAGTAGATAAAGCATTTTGGGGAAGGATGAGGTTTTCATGATTTTGCTCCCCCTCAATATGTGCCTCGAGATTTGAAAAGAGTTTTGCACATACTAGAGGGACCTGCACTTGAGATAAGTATCACGTTTCAAATCATAGGTTTAAGATAGATGCTCCCCTCAACATGTGCATGGAAAATTTGAAATCGTTTGTCACATGTGGGAAGGAGAGCTTGTACATCCTTATAAAACCATTTACCGAATTATCAGTTTAAATCCAATTTAAATCACACATTCTCCCCCGATCACAATTATCAAATCATTTGAGATTTGTGATCTCTTAGATTTAAATTGATTATGGAAAGCTTTTAAGGAGAATTGTGACTTGATTATGAAAGCGTTTTAACTGATAATGATCGGATTTTAAGACTTTAAACTCCATTGATAAAACATGCCTGAGTATCTTTTGAAAACAATTGAATGCCAAATAACTTTTTAATTTAATTGAAATCATTCTCCCCCTCAATCAATGACATAGGTTGTTGATAGAGAGATTGATATTTTGACAAATAAGTCCAGATGATTATCAAAATAGAGATGAGTTATTTTTCAAGCAGTTAGTTTTCAGCAAAAATGTTTAAAGAATCAGAGCATGGAATTTGAAAACATGATAAGTATGGCTTGTCTTTTCTTGAAAAAGCGGGTTAATGCCTGAAATGACAATAAACCATTGTTTCTCTTCTCTAAAAAAATAATATTGATTAATTAATATGATATTTTTTTAATATTAAATTTATATTTTTATTATTTTTTGATTATTAATATTTAAAATTCGAACAACATCTAAAGTCCCGTGTCATTCTTTGAATGACAGCAAAAGACCTAGATATTATCGAACGAGAAAACGCATGACAAATGACAATATTTTTGAAGATTTTTCGAATTTCAGATTTTATGGTTTGAAGGTTTATAATTTTGTATTTTGATTTTCGAATAGATATATACAAGAGATAGATGAAGAAAGACCTTTACTCCTCGTCTTCTTCCTGAAGACGTTTGAGTGTTTCTGGTTGAAGACTTTTCAAGCCAAGACGTGAAGATAAACTCAAAAGTTCTCTTGGAAGAGCTTTGGTGAAGATGCTGCTAACTGTATTCAGACCTCACAAATAGAGTTCCACCACACCTTTTTCCACTTGTTCCTGATGAAATGATGTCGAATGTCGATATGCTTTGCTCTTGAGTGTTGAACGTTGTTGCATGAGAGAGCAATAGCACTTTTATTATCACAGTACAGAGGGATTTTGTTGAATTCAAAGCCATAGTCAGATAATTGAGATCTCATCCAAAGATTTTTTGAGCACAACAAGATGACATGGCTATGTATTCGCCTCTGTAGAGGAAATAGAAGTACTCATTTGCTTCTTTGAAGACCAGCTCACAAGCTTATCACCAAAAAACTGAGACCTCCCGGATGTACTTCGACGTATATCTTGACATCCTGCATGATCAGCATCTGCATAGGCTGTTAGTGACATACCGGTGTCCTTCGGGTACCAAAGTCCCATATTGATGGTTCCTTGGAGATACCGAAAGACCCGTTTAACGCTTCAAGGTGCTTTTTAGTAGGCTTAGCCTGGTATCTAGCACACATGCAAACAGCGAACAAGATGTTGGTCTACTAGCAGTGAGGTACATCAGGGATCCAATCATACTACGATATTTTGTTTGGTCAATCATGATCCTGAGTGGTCCTCATCTAGTTTGGTTCGATCAATCATGGGAGTGTCAACAGGGTCACTTGAATCAAATCCAAATTTCTTTAAGATCTCAGTTGCATATTTAGATTGATTTATGAAAATGCCTCCGGGACTTTGCGAAATTTGTAATCCCAAGAAAAATGACATTTGTCCCATCATTGACATTTGAAATTTGAACTCATTTCATTAGAAAAACGATCACATTCCATTGGATCAGTCGAGGCAAAAATAATATCATCAATATAAATTTGAACATGAATTAAATGTTTGCCTGACTTCCTGGTGAACAATGTTGGATCAACTGCTTCTTTGCTAAATCCGGTTGATAGAAGAAACTTTGACAACTTATCATACCATGCCCTTGGAGCTTGCTTTAAACCATAAAGGGCCTTCTTCAAACGATAAACGTGAGTAGGATGCTCTTGATTTACAAATCCTTCAGGTGGGCTGACGTAGACGACTTCTTAAGATCTCCGTAAGGAAAGCCGTCTTTACATCCATTTGATAGACTACCATGTTCTTACTGAAGCATTAGCAAAAAAGATTCTAATTACCTCGATTCGAGCCACAAGAGCAAAAGATTCTTCAAAGTCTATACCCTCCTCTTGACGGTATCCTTTAGCAACTAATCGAGCCTTGTTCTTCAACACATCACCATGCTCATCAAGTTTCACTTTGAAGATCCATTTTAGAGCAATAATCATAGCACAATCTGGAGCAGGTACTAACCCCCATACATCAAGTCGATCAAACTCATGAATTTCATCTTGCATGGCATTGAACCAGCTATCTTCATTCATGGCGGTTTTAACATCTTTGGTTCGATCTTAGAGAGTACGGAGTTGAAGAAGCACCATAAGGCATCGGTTGCAAGTTGTTTCCGTGTGGATACTTGACGAGAGGGATTTCCAATGATGTTGTCTAATGGATGATCGTGAGTCCATTTTCTGAGGTGTTCATGTGGTAGTTGTTGAGGGATTGAAGTAGCAGAGTCGATGTCTCCTGAAGAGGATGGTTCTGAAGAAGATTCAGGAGCAAATATGTTTTCAAATGGAGCATCTTCAGGAGTAGCAAGGGGATTAACTTCATCATTGATGCCAGAAACAGTTCCATGATGTACATTTGAAGAATGATGATTTGTTGATGAGACAGGAAGGATCCGCAGAAGTGCTTCTTGACTTAAAGATATGAGACTGAGGGATTGACTTCATTCACGGAATATGAGCAGCCTTGTTGTAGGGATCAACACCTCATTAGTACTGGATCATAAAGTTCATCAACAAATGATCAAACAATTTCTTCACATCATCTTCAGATGGAGGTACATATGGAGTTTCTTGAGAGGAGTTTGGAACAAGGGATGAACCAATTGGAATGATTTGAAGTGCGGGTCCAGAACTGAATTGTTCAGGAGCCATTTGACCGGTCAGCTCATCAAACGTAACGTGAATTGTTTCCATGATGTTTCGGGTTCTTTTGTTGTAGATTCGGAATCCCTTTTTGTTTGGTGCAACCTAACAAATACTCCAATGTCTGCTTTAGCTCTAAGTTTGCCTAAGTCTTGACCCTCATTAGTTGGATAGCACAAGATCCAAACACACGAAGAAAAGAGAGATTAGGTTTTTTGTTGTGGACAAGTTCATATGGTGTCTTTCCATGAACAGTGTGAATCAGGGACGATTGTGTGTAGCATGCAGTGGCAATAGCATTCAGCCCAGAGAAACATTGGAACTTTGAGAAAAATCAACATTTCTAGCGGCTTCTACAAGAGTTCGATTTCGCCTTTAACTACCCGTTTGTGAGGAGTTCGTGAACACTTATTTGATGGCTGATTCCAATGCTTCATAAAATCACTTAAGTTGTTTGTTACAAACTTATTCCATTGTCTGTCCGGATAATTATGGACGGTTTGTTAAGTCGAACTTGCAGCTGTTTGATGAGTTTGATGATGATATCAGGAGTTTCATCCTTTGTCCTTAAGAACTGGACCCAGGTGAATCTAGAGTAATCATCAACTATAACTAACACATATTTCTTCCCAAAGATATTCTGCCCTCTCATTGGTCCACATAAATCCATATGAATTGTATGAAGAATCTGGGAAGAGTTAGTAGGTTTGGGGTTTATGGGCATACTTCTTGCTTTTTCCCAATTGACATGCTGAACAAGATGATCCTTTTCATACTTTAGTCGAGGTAAACCTAACTAAGTCTTTTTGGAGAGATCATTGATGGTGCCGAAGTTCAAGTGATTGAGCGTCGATGCCATAACATGACTTTGGTTTTGAAGCCTTGAACACAAGCAAATTGGAGAAGATTCATATATCTTCTAAGAGATGGTGTAAAGATTTGAACACGAGTTCCTCTTAAAAGTTCCTTACCATCAAGTTCTCTAACAAAACAAGTATGTTTCTGAAGGCTACTTCTAGAGAAGAGTCAAAGAATTGACCGACAGGAAAGATTATGACCAAGACCTTCCAATAGTTACTCTAGAGATAACACTATCACCTACAACATAATCACCATAACCCTTAATTGCACCGAAATGATCATTCCCGAATCTAACTGTCCCGATGAATTTGCCCACGAAGTTCATGAGCCGCGACCGGTCTCCAGTCATATGCTTGGAACAGCCTGAGTAGGTCCACAGAACGATGAACGATCTGCAGTTGAACACAGACAAGAATGGATAACTGGATAATTGGGATCCCCATGCAAGAATGGGTTCCACTTGGTTAGTAACAGTAATTGGAACACCCACATCAGAAAACAGAAAATCCATATCAGAAGTAGAAGCAATGGAATCATTGGGAATAGATGCAATGCTCGTGTCTGTATTTGACCTATTCAAAGTATGTTCACTTCTTAAGGGAATAGTTCTACCAGTAGCAATCCATTTTCTAGTGGGCATAATCTTTGCAGTTTGAGAGCAAAACTGATTATTCTTATGGCCAAAAGGTATCCAATAATAACCTTCTTTATAAAAGTTCTTCCTGTGGGTTTCCACTGTTTTCTAACAATCTTTCGTTTTTGCCTTTTGCCTTATTTGCACGTTATTCGATAACAATTTTGTTAGGATATTGGATTTCACATACACATCAAACCATAACACAAAGTGGCGTATAAGTGGAATTCTAGAGAGAGAAAGTTAGAGGTTTAGGGAACTTAGTGAGAGAAAGTGAAAGATATTATTATGAGCTCCAACTCTCTACCTTGGGAGGTAGAGAGTATTTATAGTCTTACATAAATCGCCACAAGCGGTACGTGGATCGGGCATACAGTGGATAAAGACCCGTCCGTCCTCCACGGTGTTACTTAACAAAATACTACTTAACTAAATAAAACTATGACTACGAGCATTCTAACGATTACATATACTTGAGGTGACCGACTCTTTAATACAGAATTTCTAATTCCTAACAATCTCCCCTAAGGGAGGTCACCTCAAACATATACTAAAATGACATTGAATACAATCGGATATTACATTAACAATTGATCTTGCATTCTTGATGTAGTACTTTGCTCGGAAGCTCGTAGTCATTGATTCCACTCATTGCATGTTTGGTTAATCCAAGTGGAGGTCTTTTCTTGATCCCGTGATAATAATGTTGAGCCAGACTTTTGAGATCATCACTAATAGAAAATCTCTGATACATCCATTGTGGTGTTGGTATTATGTGATGATGTGACTATCGGACCGACATGCTCACATTCTGGATCATGATATCTTCTCATCAGAGTAGTAGAAGCTTTAGTTGATTCATGATATTGGCAGCAGCGTAGCAGAAGCATGGAGTTAGAATATCGGAGTCATTGATGCACTAATCATGATTTCTTTTGATATGAATGTGTTAAGTGAGCATGCGGCTATGGATTGACCGCTTCATTCGATCATTTGCAAACGTCGGGGTGTACCTGCATAAGGCAGGTTAGCAATAAAGCGCCGAAAGTGTCTTTGATCACTTTCGATGAATTGAGGTACCGGCCCACGGTTCCCGTTGATCATACAAGTACTTTGTGATCGGTATAATTCGAAGAATTTCCTTGTTGAGGGTTTCGCAGCGTTGCTCTAGCTGTTCTCAAACGGAACGTCTCAAAGAAGACAACAACGGAGTGAGTGAACCAGGAATTTACGTCCAGCGATTGATGAAAAGAGATTTGAAAAACAATCGTGTATTGCTCAATAGAAATTGTTTTGCAATATAACGAAGGTTTTAATGAAAATCAATTATCAATCATAAAACACCTTTGATTTGAAAAATTAGTACACGGTCGACGTGCTAATGAAAAGAGTTTTAAAGCACAAAGACCGGTTTTCAAAGGTATCCGTCAATCCATAACTGAACGGATTGATTCAAAAGATTGAATCGCCCCATTGTTTCTGTTCGGTTGTCACATGGTTGATCTATATAATAGATCTCACATGCCACCTACCAGGAGCTTGTTAGATGTTGGCTCCGGAAGGCTTTCCATCTTCATTGTGAATATGAATACACATCACTCAGATGTTCTGGCAATACCACAAGGATAATGCGTAGGACTCAAGATATAATCTCTCTTTCCACATTGTGTGAAGCAGAGAGTCTTCATTGAAAGTGTCCTAATGAGATTTATTGATGATCTCGTGGCTCTAGACTCAATTTGTGCATATTTGGATCCTATATAGGAGACTAGGGAGAGGGTCTCCTCCTTCAATATCAACAATCTCTAAGAGAAAGTCGATAGATAATGTCGGTTCCCCGTGAGAATGAAACAAGTCCTTTTAAGAGGAACTTGAGTGGTTTGGGAAGTTGAAGTGCAGTGCGTCACTGGGTCCATGACGTCTTGTCTTCAATACCGATGTTACCATCAGTAGCATATGAATTGAACCCGGTTTCTGCCCTAAGGTTGAATAAATGGAGGGCTATTTGTTTTCACCCTTTTCTCATTCAATTCTTTTAATTCTTCAACCCCTTGATGCTTACCGAGACTTCATAGCAAGAACCTTGTTGGGTTTATTCGATTACTAGCTCGTCTTAGTCCGCACTCTTCCCATATCTCATTTTCTCCTTTTATCATCATACCTAAGAACTCTACACTAACTAGTGGATAGTCCTTGGGTAGATCCCTCCGGTTTTGGCGGATCATGGGAACACATACCTAACCTTATCGTCCTTATATCACCATACATAATGTAAAGTTGGTCGGTCTTTTTGGTATTGTTCATCTGCCATTGGGAACCAATTGAAAACCATTTGAAAATCAATCCAGATACTTATGATATATTATCAAAGCATTTTGTACTGAATTGTTTTGATATTTTTAGAAGAAGTGCTCCCCTCAACATGTGCATCAAATATTTGAAATAGTTTTGCACACGGAGGCAAGAGAAAGAATTAACTTCTTTGATTACCATTTTCTAAAAAGATATCAACATCACTTCCCTAATCAAATCAAGTAGATAAAGCATTTTGGGGAAGGATGAGGTTTTCATGTTTTTTGCTCCCCCTCAATATGTGCCTCGAGATTTGAAAAGAGTTTTGCACATACTAGAGGGAACATGCACATTGAGATAAGTGATCACGTTTCAAATCATTGTGGTTTAAGATAGATGCTCCCCTCAACATGTGCATGGAAAATTTGAAATCGTTTGTCACATGTGGGAAGGAGCATGTACATCCTTCTAAAACCATTTACCGAATTATCAGTTTAAATCCAATTTAAATCACACATTCTCCCCGATCACAATTATCAAATCATTTGAGATTTGTGATCTCTTATAGATTTAAATTGATTTTGAAAGCTTTTAAGGAGAATTGTGACTTGATTATGAAAGCGTTTTAGCTGATAATGATCGGATTTTAAGACTTTAAACTCCATTGATAAAACATGCATGAATATCTTTTGAAAACAATTGAATGCCAAATAACTTTTTAATTTAATTGAAATCATTCTCCCCTCAATCAATGACATAGGTTGTTGATTGAGAGATTGATATTTTGACAAATAAGTCCTGATGATTATCAAAAATAGAGACCGAGTTATTTTTCAAAGCATTTAGTTTTCAGCAGATAAATGTTTATAGAATCAGAGCATGGAATTTGAAAACATGATAAAGTATGGCTCTGTTCTTTCTTTGAAAAAGCGGGTTATTGCCTGAAATGACAATAAACCATTGTTTCTCTTTCTCCCAAAAATATTTTTGATTTTTTTTTTTAATTTTTTTTTGGGTTGAACAACATCTAAAGACCCGTGTCATTCTTTGAATGACAGCACAAAGACAGTAGATATTATCGAACCGAAAAAACGCATGACAAAATGACAATATTTTTGAAGATTTTTCGAAATTTTCAGATTTTTATGGATTTTGAAGGTTTTATAATTTTGTATTTTGATTTTCGAATAGATATATACAAGAGATAGATGAAGATAGACCTTTACTCCTCGTCTTCCTCCTGAAGACGTTTGAGTGTTTCTGGTTGAAGCCTTTTCAAGCCTAGTCGAGGAAGTATGAACTCAAAACGTTCTCTTGGAAGAGCTTTGGTGAAGATGTCGCTAACGATATTCAGACCTCATAAAATAGAGTTCCACCACACCTTTTTCCACTTGTTCCCTGATGAAATGATGTCGAATGTCGATATGCTTTGCTCTTGAGTGTTGAACGTTGTTGCATGAGAGAGCAATAGCACTTTATTATCACAGTATAGAGGATTTTGTTGAATTCAAAGCCATAGTCGGATAATTGAGATCTCATCCATAAGATTTGAGCACAACAAGATGACATGGCTATGTATTCATCCTCTGTAGAGGAAATAGAAGTACTCATTTGCTTCTTTGAAGACCAGCTCACAAGCTTATCACCCAAAACTGAGCACCTCGGGCGTGCCGACGAGTATCTTGACAACTGCATGATCGGCATCTGCATAGGCCGTTAGTGACATACCGGTGTCCTTCGGGTTCCAAAGACCCATATTGATGGTTCCTTGGAGATACCGAAAGACCCGTTTAACTGCTTCAAGGTGCTTTTAGTAGGCTTAGCCTGGTATCTAGCACACATGCAAACAGCGAACAAGATGTCTGGTCTACTAGCGTGAGGTACATCGGGATCAATCATACTACGATAATTTGTTTGGTCAATCATGATCCCTGAGTGGTCCTCATCTAGTTTGGTTCGATCAATCATGGGGTGTCATGGTCACTTGAATCAATTCCAAATTTCTTTAAAATCTCTGTTGCATATTTAGATTGATTTATGAAAATGCCTCAGGGACTTTGTGAAATTTGTAATCCCAAGAAAAATGACATTTGTCCCATCATTGACATTTGAAATTTTGAACTCATTTCATTTGAAAAACGATCACATTCCATTGGTTCAGTCGAGGCAAAAATAATATCATCAACATAAATTTGAACATGAGTTAAATGTTTGCCTGACTTCTAGTGAACAATGTTGGATCAACTGCTCCTTTGCTAAATCCGGTTGATAGAAGAAACTTTGACAGTATATCATACCATGCCCTTGGAGCTTGCTTTAAACCATAAAGAGCCTTCTTCAAACGATAAGCGTGAGTAGGATGCTCTGGATTCACAAATCCTTCAGGTTGGCTGGCGTAGACGACTTCTTTAAGATCTCCGTTCAGAAATGCCGTCTTCACATCCATCGATAAACTACCATGTTCTTACTAGCGGCATTAGCCAGAAAGATTCTGATTGCCTCGATTCGAGCAACGGGAGCAAAAGATTCTTCAAAGTCAATACCCTCCTCTTGACGGTATCCTTTAGCAACTAATCGAGCCTTGTTCTTCAACACATCACCATGCTCATCAAGTTTCACTTTGAAGATCCATTTAAGAGCAATAATCATAGCACAATCTGGAGCAGGTACTAACTCCCATACATCAAGTCGATCAAACTCATGAATTTCTTCTTGCATGGCATTGAACCAGCTATCTTCATTCATGGCGGTTTTAACATCTTTTGGTTCGATCTTAGAGAGTACGGAGTTGAAGAAGCACCATAAGGCATCGGTTGCAAGTTGTTTCCGGGTTGATACAGGGCGAGAGGGATTTCCAATGATGTTGTCTAATGGATGATCGTGAGTCCATTTTCTGAGGTGTTCATGTGGTAGTTGTTGAGGGTGAGGTAGCGAGTCGATGTCTCCTGAAGAAGATGGTTTCGATGATGATTCAGGAGCAAATATGTTTTCAAATGGAGCATCTTGAGGAGTAGCAAAGGGATTAACTTCATCATTGATGCCAGAAACATTTCCATGATGTACATTTGAAGAATGATGATTTGTTGATGAGGCTGAAGGATCAGCAGCAGGTGCTTCTTGACTTAAAGATATTGAGGCTGAAGGATTGACTTCATTCACAGGAATATGAGCATCCTCTGTTGTAGGGATCAACACCTCATTAGTAATTGAATCATAAAGTTCATCAAACATAGGATCAAACAATTTCTTTAAATCATCTTCAGATGGAGGTACGTATGAAGTTTCTTGAGAAGAGTTTGGAACAAGGGATGAACCAATGGGACTGTTTTGAAGTGCGGGTCCTGAGTTGGATGTCCAGGCCATTTGACCGGTCGACTCATCAAGCGTAGCGTGAATTGTTTCCAAGATATTTCGGGTTCTTTTGTTGTAGATTCGGTATCCCTTTTTGTTTGGTGCATATCCTACAAATACTCCAATGTCGGCTTTAGCCCTAAGTTTCCCTAAGTCTTGACCCTCATTAGTTGGATAACACAATGCACCAAACACACGAAGGAAAGAGAGATTAGGTTTTCTGTTGTGGACAAGTTCATATGGAGTTTTTCCATGAGCGGTGTGAATCAGGGATCGATTTTGTGTGTAGCATGCAGTGGCAATAGCTTCAGCCCAGAGAAACATTGGAACCTTTGAGTAAATCAGCATTGTTCTAGCGGCTTCAACAAGAGTTGGATTTCGTCTTTCAACTACACCGTTCTGTTGAGGAGTTCGTGGAACACTTCTTTGATGGCTGATTCCAATGCTTTCATAGAATTCACTAAGTTGTTTGTTAACAAACTCAGTTCCATTGTCTGTTCGATAATTCGGCGGTTTTGTTAAGTCGAACATGCATCTGTTTGATGAGTTTGATGATGATATCAGGAGTTTCATCCTTTGTCCTTAAGAACTTGACCCAGGTGAATCTAGAGTAATCATCAACCACAACTAACACATATTTCTTCCCAAAGATATTATGCACCCTCATTGGTCCACATAAATCCATATGAATTGTATGAAGAACTTATTGGCGAGTTAGTAGGTTTGGGTTTATGGGCATACTTCTTGCTTTTACCCAATTGACATGCTGAACAAAGATGATCCTTTTCATACTTTAGTCTAGGTAAACCTACAACTAAGTCCTTTCGGAAGATCATTGATGGTGCTGAAGTTCAAGTGATTGAGACGTCGATGCCATAACCATGACTTTGTTTTGAAGCCTTTGACAGCAAGCAAATTGGAGAAGACTTCATCATATCTTCGATAGAGATGGTGTAAAGATTTGAACCACGAGTTCCTCTTTAAAGTTCCTTACCATCAAGTTCTCTAACAAAACAAGTATGTTTTCTGAAGGCTACTTCTAGATCGAGAATCACAGAAATTGACCAGCGAGCAGATTATGACCCAAAACTTCCACATAGTATACTCTAGAGATAACACTATCACCAACAACATAATCACCATAACCCATAATTGCACGAAATGATCATTACCAAATCTAAGTCCGATGAATTTGCTCACGAAGTTCATGAGCCGCGACGGTCTCCGTCATATGCTTGGAGCGACTGAGTCAGGTACCACAGAATGATTTGAACGATCTGCAGTTGAACACAGACAAGAATGGATAAGTGGATAATTGGGATCCCCATGCAAGAATGGGTTCCACTTGGTTAGTAACAATGTTTGGAACACCCACATCAGAAACAGAAACATCCATATCAGAAGTAGAAGCAATGGAATCATTGGAAATAGATGCAATGCTAGTGTCTGTATTTGACCTATTCAAAGTATGTTCACTTCTTAAGGGAATAGTTCTACCAGTAGGCATCCATTTTCTAGTGGGCATAATCTGATTATTATTCTTATGGCCAAAAGGTATCCAATAATAACCTATCTTTATAAAATGTTCTTCCGTGGGTTTCCACTTGTTTTCTAACAATCTTTCGTTTTGCCTTTTTGCCTTATTTGCATGATTTTAGCATTAACAATTTTAACTGGACATTTGACATCATTAGACAAAGCATTCACACCACATTCATGATTAGCAACAGAATTCAAGCGGACATCATTACAAGGTTTGCAAATAGTATCGAATTGAATTAATTACGATGCGCCTAAGGCTAATACTTGAATCAACACGATTCGTTTTATTCAACTCAAGCTTAAAGTTCCTAGATTGGTCTTCTACTCTCTTCCAATGCACATTCTTAGCTTGCGAGGTCCTATCATTCCTTGTATTGTCTTGAGACTTTGACCTGCTCGCTTTAATGTCACTGATTACTCCTGTAGAGGGAATGGGAACATTAGTTGGTTGATCTACTTTTGCATTCCTACTGTTTGATGTGCAAGGATCTGAAGTACTGAGGCACTAGGATCACTTTCTTAAAACTAGAGTACTGAGATTTGTACTCCTAGAAGACACACTAGAGTTCACTTTCTTAGCACTAACATATCTGGAATCTGAACTACTTGAAGGCACATTAGTGTTCCTTTCAAAACATTGGGCATAGAATGCATTCATACTTGGCATAGGCATAGAACAAGGCATCAAAGGATTTGCCTTTTCACCTAAGGACTTTGGGACATGTTGCAATTACACATTCTAGCAACTCTTGAGATCGTTTGGCCTGGAAGCAAGCAAACCTAATTTCACTATCAAGAGGTTTGTTAATGAAATCCTCTTCAACAATCTCACGGAGACATTCTAGACTATCCTTAAGGGAGAAGTATGTTTGAAAAGCATGTTCATTATTCCTAAGATGAGGAGGAATATATTTAACAGATCAAGCATATTTATTACTAAGGGTGACTTTGAGACAACATTCTTATTGAAAACAGTGGCATTTTCCCTTTCCATCTTGATTCTCAATTTCCTTTTGTAAAGACGTTATTTTTTCGTTGTTTTTGTCACGGGTGACTTTTATTGAATCATATAACTCTTTAAAATGTCGTTTAACTTTTTCATTTTCTTCTAGAAAACTCTCGTTTTCCTTTTGTAACGCATTAACTAAGTTTTGAAGATGAAAAGTTTGAGAATTCTGAGAATCTAAAGGAGGAGGCATTTGGGAGCTGTCATATTGTTCTTTTGACCCTTTAATTGAGAGATTTGGGCTTTCAACTTTACGATCGTGTTGCAAGAGCTTGAATCTGTTTATCACGTTTGTTAATTTGAAAAACTGCATCAAACTCTGGAGCATCTGAGGATGTCTTGATATTTGAAGTTTTGACATTTTCTTTAAGATGTTGATATTTTAGTTGTAAATTAAAATGCTCAACTTCCAGTTTAGAAAAATGTTTAACCAAATTGTCGTGATCATCAGTTCAATTTTCTCGTTTAGTTCAGAATTAGTTTTTCAAGCTCAATGACACGATCATGGGAGACTTTCAGTGCAACCGATAATTCATGAAATTTGGAAGCATTAATAGAGCAATTTGAGCGATGAAAAAGATATCTTGAGCAACACATTCAGGAATAAGAGTCTCATTTAAGGTATGCAAGTTCTTCCTCTCAATCTCATTATATTTTAGTGCTCGCTCATAATCACTAACTTCAACTACCATTGCATCAAATTCCTTTTCCATTCCCTTGATATCAGTTTCTATCCCTTTTTTAAGACTCTCAAAGTGATCTTTTAGAAGTTTAAAGAAAGGCATGACCTCGGTTAAATAACATTCTTTCATTTGCTCAAAACCCCTTTCTCCTTCCGTTATACCGATCAGGTGTGATCCTTTTCTAGCAAGTTTTCTCAAAATCAACAAATAGTTGAAATATAACATATTGGCTAATTAAGGTCTTGCTTTTAGTGGCAATTGTTCTAGGAACAAGATGCATTGGTGTATTAGGAGGATACACGGTCGCTCTAGGCATTTTCCATAGGGGAGGGTTTGTTTCAACAATATTTTCAGACTTCGCTTATCTAAATCCTTTTTCCAGAAAACTTGTTCTGGAGTCAACAATGTCTGAGGCTTAAACATGTTCAAGGAAATCCAGTTTTCCTTCTTGTAGTCATGGGGAGTGATAATTATTTTTTTCTCTTTGCATTTAGGATCATCTAATTTTTTATTCATCCTTTCCCTAGTGACTTCATCTGATTTCTTATCTTCCTCAGTGCACTCAAAGCAACTAGGTTTCTGTCTAGGTTTAAGAATCTCATTGCCATCATAGATCACACTTTGAGCTTTCTAGCTATCTTTAATGACTCAGGGGTTGGGTTTATCAATAATGGGAACACTATGCTTATCGCTTAGGACTCTATGTTTAGTGACCATGTGAGCGGTCTGAATGGTGTTTCCTTGTATGTACAACTTGTTTTCAAGTTTGTTTTTCAAAGTTTTCAGATTAGAAAAATCTCTCAAGAGTTTTGATTCCTTTGCATTAAATTCTTGCTTAAGCATTTTCACATTTTCTTGAAGTTCTTGTTTTGCTTAGCTGTTTTAGAAAGTTTTTCTTGCAAGGAATTTAATTCTTGTTTCAATACTTCTTCTCTAAAATTACTTTTTCTAATGATGCATGCGCATGGTCATCCATTTCCTGCTCACGAGTGGTCAACTCAAAATTAGCATGTTGTTCATAAATAGCAACACGTTCTTTATAGGCATTTAGTTCAGAAATTACAGAATCATCGGGGCACATGCGGTGTATTCATCAAAAACATAGTCATTGTTATTGCGGAAGATGCATCACTTGGTACACCTTCACTTTCACTTTGTTTCACATATTGATCATATGGGATAATATCGATATTACCCATATTTTCAACATTTGATTCAATAGTTTCAGTTGAGTGTACTTTGTCATGCATCTTTTGCACATCAGCATTATCGTATAGTTTTAATACCTCTGAGATGAGTTTGTCTTGGGATGGGCCAGCTAGTGGTGAAGAAGAGACCTTGGGAGAAACCATTGGAGAAATGCTAGCCATAAAATTGTGTGTGCCGTAGGTCCATCATCCACATCAGAGTCGTATGCATCACAATCAGCGACTTGAAAGGCATGATGATTGTGACCTATCTCCTGAATTCGCTGCTCATCCACATCTGCATCATAGGTCTTGGCATTGCCCTCGGCTAGAAACAACAATTCCTCTTCATCCAAAGCAGCACCATTGTCTGAGCTTGTACAAGGTGACATCTTATCTCTGAAGTAATCGGCGTGTGGGCGCTTTGGAGATGTTTCTTGCAATGTGTTCCTCACCACCACAGTTATAGCATTTGATCGGCTTAGCTTGACCTTGGTTACCATTCCTTCCTCGATTCGATTACCAACATAACCTCTACCGCTCCACCTCTTCCCCGATCATCTTGTCTTTCTGAATCTGGTTGCACCACGATCCTTCCATCTTTAACGATGGCTTGATTGTGTGGGTTAGATCTGTGAGGTTGTTGTTGGTTTGTGGAGAGAATTCATGTTTTGACTAATCAAAAGAGCTAGTTGATTAATGAAGTTACCGTGTGCATCGGCATCGCTTGTTTGAACATAGGAATGAGTTTGTGATTACCATTACCCAAGGGTATGACTTGTGAAGCTTTGGTTGTGATTCGGATGTTTGAGTAGAAGGCAGTTGAGTCATTAGACGAGCTTGTCTCTCCCTGGTTGGTTTTGAAGCTGATTGAGAATCAATATTTCAAACATAGCATGTCTCTCATTCTGAAGGAGGAAGGCATAGAGTTGCTCATAGTTTGTATTCTTCAATCCTTTAGTGAGCTTCACAGGAGTGACAAACTTGTGCCATTCGGGATTCATGTTGTTCACAAATTTTGAGTTAATTTGAATGTTAGGCATAATCATTCTGATGTTCCTCATGTCATTCACTAACTTATGAAATCTCACATAGTACTCATAGACATTCTCATCTGGTTTCATCTTGAAGTGTTCAAATTCGTCATAGAGTTGGGATTCTCTGTCTTCCATAGTTAATTCGAACCCGAGAGAAGCATCTTAACATTATCCCAATCGCCTTTGCATCGGTGCTGTGATTGATCAGCTTGTAGATGTCTTTAGGAAGACCTTGAAGAACAATGTTTGAAGCCACGATATCGCATCAAATCTCTTTTTATCCTTATCATCAAGCTCATCATACATTTTAGGTCTGTCCATTCCGTAAACAGAAGTACCATCTTCATTAGTATCAAGTATGTCTCTAGTCGTCTCAACTCGATATGGTCCTTCATCAATGGATTTGAGAATGTTGACACCATTTTCCTTTCCAAGGCGGTACAATCTGATTCGTTGAGCCCAAGAATCGTAGTCAGTTCTGTCAAGCATGGGTGGGCGAGTATCGACCCGGCCCGCTTGAACATCCTCTGCAACAGTGGAGATGATAGTAGGTACGTTGGTAGACATGTTAACAGATAATACGGGATTTTATAACTCTATGATTAAACAGAGAAATAGATTCTTTCACGGGATTTTACTAAATCAAGAGAAAACCGTAAGCAATCACCCAAGTCGCTAGAAGATAATGCACAAAGTCGCTAACACTTAATTAAGCTACACCACTAAGTCGCTAGAGTCCCAAGTCGCTAGACAAATGCAAGTCTCTAAGTAGTAACTCGCTAAGCCTCAAGTCGCTAGCAAAATTTTGAAAAGAGCAATTCAAGCTACTCAAATTAAGCTAAAGATACAAGTCGCTAAAGAGCAACTCGCTACCACCAAATTAAGCTACCCGTAGTGGAGAGTCCACTACTTGTATCTTGTAACTTCGCTAGATCTAAGTCGCTAGGTCTAAAAGCGTAACTCGCTACAAATTTGTAAAGCAAGTCGCTCGAAGAAAGTATTCGTGTGTTAAGTCGCTAGCAAGAAAAACCACATAAACATCACTTTTCAATCCAAAACAACCCAACCAAGATGATTCAAGCTTACCAAATGAAAACCTACACACTTGTGATGATTCTAAACATAAAAGTACTAACAAAATCCAAACTTTAACACAAGAAATCAACCAAATGATGCACAAACCACTAAACTTTTTCAAACTCAAAACCACCTAAAAACCACTAGAAATCCAAAGATGTGCAAGATATGATCTAACCATGGCTCTTGATACCAATTGTTGGATATAGGATTTCACAAACACATCAAACCATTAACACAAGTGGGCGTATAAGTGGAATTCTAGAGAGAGAAAGTTAGAGGTTTAGGGAACTTAGTGAGAGAAAGTGAAAGATATTATTATGAGCTTCAACTCTCTACCTTGGGAGGTAGAGAGTATTTATAGTCTTACATAAATCGCCACACAACGGGTGTGGATCAGGCATACAGTGGGTAAAGACCCGTCCGTCCTCCACGGTGTTACTAAAAAAAATACTACATAACTAAAATAAAACTATGACTACGAGCATTCTAACGATTACATATACTTGAGGTGACCGACTCTTTAATACCGGGAATTTCTAATTCCTAACAAATTTTAACTGGGCATTTGACAGCATTAGACAAATCATTCACACCACATTCATGATTAGCAACAGAATTCAAGCGGACATCATTACAAGGTTTGCAAATAGTATCGAATTGAATTAATTACTGATCGCCTAAGGCTAATACTAGAATCAACACGATTCAGTTTTTATTCAACTCTAGCTTAAAGTTCCTAGATTGGTCTTCTACTCTCTTCCAATGCACATTCTTAGCTTGCAAGGTCCTATCATTCCTTGTATTGTCTTGAGACTTTGACTGTTCGCTTTAAAGTCGATTACTCTGTAGAGGGAATGGAAACATTAGTTGGTTGATCTAATTTTTGCATTCTCGAACTTGATGTGCAGGGATCTGAGAGTACTAGAAGGCACATTAGTGTATACTTTCTTAAGATCGTGATTTGAGCTTTTTGCGGAGCACTAACGTTCACTTTCTTAGCACTAACATATCTGAATCGAACTACTTGAAGGCACATTAGTGTTTCCTTTCTTAAGGCATAGAACGGATTTCATGCTTGGAACTAGGCATAGAACAAGGCATCACAGCTTTGCCTTTTGCACCTAGGGTTAAGGATTTGGGACATGTTGCAATTACACATTCTAGCAACTCTTGAGATCGTTTGGCCTGGAGGCAAGCAAACCTAATTTCACTATCAAGAGGTTTGTTAATGAAATCCTCTTCGACAATCTCACGAAGACATTCTAGACTATCCTGGTGAGCCACGATTCATGAAAAGCATGTTCATTATCCCTAAGATGAGGAGGAATATATTTAAACTGTCACATTTATTTGATCTAAGGGTGACTTTGAGACAACATTCTTATTGAAAACAAGTGGCGATTTCCATTTCCGACTTCTCGATTCTCAATTTCCTTTTGTAAAGACGTTATTTTTCCATTGTTTTGGTCACGGGTGACTTTTATTGAATCATATAACTCTTTAAAATGTCGTTTAACTTTTCATTTTCTTCTAGAAAACTCTTGTTTTCCTTTTGTAAGGCATCAACTAAGTTTTGAAGATGAAAAGTTTGAGAATTCCGAGAATCTAAAGGAGGAGGCATTTGGGAGCCTGTCATATTGTTCGTTTGACCCTTTAATTGAGAGATTTGGGCTTTCAACTTTACGATCGTGTTGCACGAGCTTGAACTGTCATCACGTTTGTTAATTTGAAAAGCGCATCAAACTCTGGAGCACCTGAGGATGTCTTGATATTTGAAGTTTTGACATTTTCTTTAAGATGTTGATATTTTAGTTGTAAATTAAAATGCTCAACTTCAGTTTAGAAAAATGTTTAACCAAATTGTCGTGATCATCCAGTTCAATTTTCTCGTTTAGTTAAGAATTAGTTTTTCAAGCTCAATGACACGATCATGGGAGACTTTTAGTGCAACCGATAATTCATGAAATTTGGAAGCATTAATGGAACAATTTGTAGATGAAAAACATCATCGAGCAATACATTGATCGAGGTTCTCATTTAGTGTATCCAAGTTCTTCCTCTCAATCTCATTATATTTTAGTGCTTGCTCATAGTCACTAACTTCAACTATCATTGCATCAAATTCCTTTTCCATTCCCTTAATATCAGTTTCTATCCCCTTTTAAGACTCTCAAAGTGATCTTTTAGAAGTTTAAAGAAAGGCATGACCTCATTTAAATAACATTCTTTCATTTGCTCAAAACCCCTTTCTCCTTAGTAATACGATTGGGTGTGATCCTTTTATTGCAAGTTTTCTCAAAATCAACAAATAGTTGAAGTATAACATATTGGCTAATTAAGGTCTTGCTTTTAGTGGTTGTTCTAGGAACAAGATGCATTGGTGTATTAGGAGGATACACAGTTGCTTTAGGCATTTTCCAAAGAGGAGGGTTTGTTTCAACAATATTTTCACTTTACGCTTATCTAAATCCATTTTCGAGAAAACTTGTTAGGAGTTCACAATGTCCGAGGTTTAAAACATGTTCAAGGAAATCCATTCTTGTAATCATGGGGTGTGATCTTTATTTTCTTCTCTCTACATTTAGGATCATCTAATTTCTTGTTCATCTTTTCCTAGTGACTTCATCGATTTCTTATCTTCCTCGATTGCACTCAACGCAACTAGGTTTCTGTCTAGGTTTAAGGATTTCATTTCCATCATAAAGAACCTTATGAGCATTTCTAGCCCTTTTTAATGACCTCTGGATTTGGTTCCTCAACAAGGGGAATGCTATGCTTATCGCAGGACCCTTTTATGCTTAGTGATCATGTGGCTGAGCACGAATGGTGTTCCCTTGTATGTACAACTTGTTTTCAAGTTTGTTTTCAAAGTTTTCAGATTAGAAAAATCTTTCAAGAGTTTTGATTCCTTTGCATTAAATTCTTGCTTAAGCATTTTAACATTCTCTTGAAGTTCTTGTTTTTGCTTAGCGGTTTTAGAAAGTTTTTCTTGCAAGGAATTTAACTCTTGTTTTAATACTTTTCTCGAAAATTACTTTTCTAATAATTTATGCGCACTTGGTCATCCATTTCCTGCTCACGGTGGTCAACTCAAATTTAGTACGTTGTTCATAAATAGCAACACGTTCTTTATAGGCATTTAATTGAGATATTACAGAATCATCAGGGGCACAGGCAGTGTATTCATCAAAAGTATAGTCATTGTTGATTGCAGGAGATGCATCACTTGGTACAACTTCACTTTCACTTTGTTTCACATAATGATCATATGGGACAACATTGATATTACCCATATTTTCAATATTTGATACAAAAGTTTCAGTTGATAGTACTTTGTCATGCATCTTTTGCATCGGCATCATCATATAGTTTTAGTACCTCTGAGATGAGTGTGTCTTTGGATGGGCCACTTGTGTTGAAGAGGAGACCTTGGGAGAAACCATTGGAGAAATGCTAGCCATAAAGATTGTGTGTGCATGGAGGTCCATCATCCACATCGAATCGTATGCATCACAATCAGCGACTTGAAAGGCATTCTGATGATTGTGACCTATCTCCTGAGTAGGCTGCTCATCCACATCTGCATCATAGGTCTTGGCATTGCCCTCCGCTAGAAACAACAATTCCTCTTCATCCAAAGTAGCACCATTATCCACGAGCTTGCACAAGCGGCATCTTATCTCTGAGTAATCCGCGATTCGTGGGACGCTTTGGAGATGTGCAGTTCCTTGCAATGTGTCCCTCACCACCACAATTATAACATTTGATCAGCTTAGCTTGACCTTGATTACCATTCCTCCTCGATTTGATTAACAACATAACCTCTACCACTCCACCTCTTCCTGATCATATCTGTCTTTCTGAATCTGGGTTGCACCACGATCCTCCCATCTTTACTTGTTAGCTTGATTGTGTAGGTTAGATCTTTGCTCGAGGTTGTTATTGGTTGGTGGGAGAGAATTCATGTTTTGACGTCCGAGAAGAGCTAGTTGAATAATGAAATTACCCACGTGTGCATCAGCATCAGCTTGTTTGAACATAGGATCGGGAATTAGTTTGTGATTACCATTTCCCATGGGTATGACTTGTGAGGCTTTGGTTGTGATTCGATGTTTGAAGAAGGCAGGTTGAGTCATTAGAGCGAGCTTGTCTCTCCTCCGGTTGGTTTTGAACTGATTAAGAACCAATTTTCAAACATAGCATGTCTCTCATTCTGAAGGAGGAAGGCATAGAGTTGCTCATAGTTTGTATTCTTCAATCCTTTAGTGAGCTTCATGTAAGTGACAAACTTGTGCCATTCGGGATTCATGTTGTTCACAAACTTTGAGTTAATTTGAATGTTAGGCATAGTCATTCAGATGTTCCTCATATCATTAACAAGCTTGTGGAATCTCACATAGTACTCATAAACACTCTCATCAGGTTTCATCTTGAAGTGTTCAAATTCATCATAGAGTTGTGATTCTCTGTCTTCCATAGTTAATTGAACACGAGAGAAGCATCTTGACATTATCCCATACTTGCCTTTGCTTGGTGTTGTGATTGATCAGCTTGTAGATGTCTTTAGGAAGACCTTGAAGAACAATGTTAGAATCCCCTGATGCTCGAGATCGAATCTCTTTTTCTCCTTATCATCAAGTTCATCATACATCTTTGGTTACGTCCATTCCGTAAATCGAGTTCCATCTTCGTGATTATCAAGTACATCTCTAGTCGTCCTCAACTCGATCACGGTCCTTCATCAATGGATTTGAGAATGTTGACACCATTTTCCTTTCCAAGGCAAATACAATCTGATTCGTTGAGCCCAAGAATCGTAGTGGGTTCTGTCAAGCATGGGTGGGACGAGTATCACGAACCGCTGTACTTGAACATCCTCGACAGCGATGGAGATGATAGTAGGAACGTTGGTAGACATGTTAACAGATTATACAAGATTTTATAACTCTATGATTAAACCGGGAAATAGATTCTTTCACGGGATTTTACTAAATCAAGAGAAAACGTAAACAATCACCCAAGTCGCTAACACCTAATTCGCTACACTCCCAAGTCGCTAAAGTCCCAAGTCGCTAGACAAATGCAAGTCGCTAAGTAGTAACTTCGCTAAGCCTCAGTCGCTAGCAAAATTTTGGCAGCAATTCGCTACTCAAGTCACTAAAACTTCAAGTCGCTAAAGAGCAACTCGCTACAAACCAAGTCGCTACCACCAAGTCGCTACCGTAGTGGAGAGTCCACTACTTGTACTGTTAATCGCTAGGTCTAAGTCGCTAGCTCCAAAACTGTAACTCGCTACAAAATTGTGAAGCAAGTCGCTACGAAGAAAGAGATCCGTATATCAAGTCGCTAGCAAGAAAAACCACATAAACATCACTTTTCAATCCAAAAACAACCCAACCAAGATGATTCAAGCTCACCAAATGTAAACCTAAACACTTGTGATGATTCTAAACATAAAAGTACTAACAAAATCCAAGCTTTAACACAAGAAATCAACCAAATGATGCACACACCACTAAACTTTTTCAAACTAAAAAACCACCTAAAAACCACTAGAAATCCAAAGATGTGCAAGATATGATCTAACCATGGCTCTTGATACCAATTGTAGGATATTTGATTTCACTTACACATCAAACCATAACACAAAGTGGGCGTATAAGTGGAATTCTAGAGAGAGAAAGTTAGAGGTTTAGGGAACTTAGTGAGAGAAAGTGAAAGATATTATTATGAGCTCCAACTCTCTACCTTGGGAGGTAGAGAGCATTTATAGTCTTACATAAATCGCCACACAGCGAGGCGTGGATCGGCATACAGTGGGTAAAGACCCGTCAGTCCTCCACGATTGTTACATAACAAAATAGTACTAACCTAAATATAACTACGACTACGAGCATTCTAACGATTACATATACTTGAGGTGACCGACTCTTTAATACCGGGAATTTCTAATTCCTAACACATTCGCTCTGAAAACCAAGATTTGTTACACACTATCATAGAGTTGAAAGAGGAGTTGGTGAAACTCAGGAAAGATAAGTCTAGTAACACAAATGTCCTTGCACCTGCAATGTTTAAAATTGACACTAGGATGCCTAGTGACAAACCTTCAAGATACTAATGTGCTTTCTTCCACTTCTACAGGAGTAGTTGCCTTAAATCCTAGCGTTAGCACTTCACAGCTTAAGAGCACAACCAGGAAGAATAGGAAGTTGCAACGTAAGAGAAGATCAGTAAAGACCCATGAAGTCAAAGATCACACTAGGAATTTGAATAAAACACATATTGCACCTACTTTAGACATTGCGTTAGAAAAATGTAATAGACAAAGTGATGTAACGAATGTTAAATCTTTAAGTACTTTGAATGTTTTGTTTGAAGCATCTTGTATTGGTTGTTGTAAAAGCATGTTTTCTGGTTGTCATGATAAATGTGTTGCTAAATTTATTTTATCTCGTAAGCGGAAACATAGAAATGGAATTACCTCTAGGACCACTAATGCTTTGAAGTCAGTGCTAGGTAAACCGCCTTCTAGTGTTTCTGCAGATATCATTGATATATCCATAGAACCCACTTCACCTACTAGGTAGAGAATATCACCTAGTGCATTCACTAAGACCAAATCACAAACTAGTTGGACTTGGCAGAGATGGTTACAAAATACACCTGGATTTAAATGGATTCCGAAAATTATAAACATGTGTGTTTCATCTGTAACCGTAACAGAACCCTCTAACTCTTCGGGTTCCACCTCTACTTCTATTCCACCTGTGTTGTCTGTGTGTATTGCAGGTGATACAGATCATCCTTTGGATTGTTGATAGCGGATGTTCCCGGCACATGACAGGCAATCTCAAACTTCTTGCCAACTTTATTTCAAAGTTCATTGGCACTATCAGGTTCAGGAATGATCACTTCCAAGCTATCATGGGCTACGGAGACTACATCAATGGGAACATCGAAATTAGCAGGGTTTATTATATTGAAGGACTTGGACACAATCTTTTCTCAGTAGGCCAGTTTTGTGATGGTTATTTAGAAGTTGCTTTTAGGGAGAAAACTTGCTTCATCTGTGATCTACAAGGAAACAATCTAATGTTTGGAAACTGCACTTCAAGCCTTTACACAATTTCAATGCAAGACATGATTGCTTCATCTCCCATCTGTCTACTTTCTAAGGCAACATATACAAAATCATGGCTGTGGCACATAAGACTTTCACACTTAAACTTTCAAACCATAACTAACCCTGCACAACACAAACTGGTTGAAGGTCTTCCACGGTTTAGGAATTCAAAAGATCACTTATGTTCAGCATTTGAACAAGGAAAAAACACTCGTGCTCATTTTCCTTCAAAGGTGGAAAACAGCTCTCAGCATGTTCTTCATCTTCTTCACATGGATTTGTGTGGCCCAATGCGTGTGCAGACGATTAATGGCAAATGCTACATTCTCGTAATTATTGATGACTACTCCAGATGGACTTGGGTTTTGATGACGTATAGTCTATATCCGGGTCACGAACCCGACTAAAGCCCATCTTGATAAGCCCAAAGCGAAGGCTCTGGGCGTAATACGATAAGCGTTTAGGCCTCTGAGGCCCAAATACAAATCTATTTACGAAATAGATAGAGGATATCTCTTAATCAAGGAGATAATCATTCCCACCTATTTAGGCGGATACGCCGAAGGTTGAGAACACGGAACCAACAAGGATTCGATGTATATATAAAGGAATCACATCCCTCGTTAAAGATGCGCTCTCAAACCCTAATTCACCTTTAACCCTAAATCGATTACTTACTCTCACGCCGGAGGATAATCGTGGGAGACAATCCCACGTTAAGCCTAACGGTGTTTTCGTCTTTAGTGCGAGGTCTCAAGCAACAATCATTAATTGACGAGAACCGAGCCCGAACAAGGAACGCCTAACTTTTGTATCAAAAAGTGGCGCCATCCGTGGGACCATTCACTAAGAACGAAGACTAGAATGACGAATCATGGAAATCAACGATCGCAAAGCGGATCTTACGGGGAAAGAAGCTGCACACGGCACCGGCTTCCAAGCGGTTTCTCACAGACAACCGATGCGCCAAAAGCAAGGTCGAGGCGGACTTGGTCTACCCTATGGTGGAACCGCGCTCGGGGATAACCCAGGCCACCACAACCACCACTAACGCGGTGGATCCATCTAGCGCACTGTTTTACCACTCCTCTTCAATCCGGTGCTAGAGACTGACCACAAAGGCACCGGATGCACCAGATAGAAACAAAGGCATAGCGGGGAAGCGGACACCCTTGCTTTAGAAGGGGTCGCACCGGAAGTAACACCAAGAGATTTCGTATCCCAAAATTACGAAACCTTGGCTGCTCTCATGGAAGAGGAAGCTAGAAAGAGGGCGGGTTCGAAGCCTAAAAGCCCGACTCAGCTTTTGACTCGAGTCTGAAACCTCCCGCGCGACAACCGACCCCTGTGTTTAACAGGTGGGAAAAGGTTGAGGATGATGAGACGTCCAACTCACAGCATCCGGAAGGAAGTGAGGAGGATGAACGGCGTACCGGTGTCCACACCGGACTTGGTAACCACGTAATACAGGGGCAGACTTGGGCGACGATATTCCCCAAGTGAAAGCCCTTGAGTACAAACTCGAGGGCGGTCGGTATAGCGAAGCCGAGAGGAATTCGTCATCCGGGAACTCCTCGGACAACGGGGATAGTGAAACCGGACACCGGAAGTCGAGAATAGATATAATGACCATGAGGATGAAGATATGTCTCCCCGTGGCCGTCAAAGGTGGATGTGTTCACCCGACGCGCCGATGACTTCGAGAGAACAAGAGGAGGCATGCACGCCAATGTGAAAACCTATGACGGAACAGTGATCCGGATGATCACCTCAAAATTTTGAATCGCCGCTACAATTGAAAACTCGCGGCCGTACACGTGTATGGTGCCACATGTTCAACTCCACACTAGTAGGAAGCGCGCCAGAATCGGTTCAGAAGCTTCCACGTAGAAGCATCAATGGCTTTGAGGTGAGAAGCGTTGCCACGAACTTTACTCGTGGAAGAAGTGTGCTAAAATCTGTTGAACTCGCCAGAGTAAAGCGGCGCCGAGGGGAGAATCTACAAGCGCAATCATGGAACGCTTTAAAGACTAATGCATGCGGGTTAAAGCATGCCCGGAAGTACTAAAGATTTCGGTTTCATGAATGGGATTAACAACCCGTAACTCATCAAGAGGTTGAAAGACAAGATTCCCGAAACCTTTGATGAACTCATGAAACGTTCACGATCCTTCGTTCAGGAGAAGCCGCCGCAGGATAGCAAAAGAAACTACTCGAACTATCGGTCCACGTGAACAACCCGGGAGACAATCCACCGCCGGGGTAACAACCGTAATAGGAGCTATCCAGATAGAGAAGCGGAAGGGATAATGACAAATACTCCCCGCTCACCAAGACTCCAAAAGAAATACCTGAAGGTCGAACTACCCAAGGCCGCCACAAATCGCGCTCCAGAGGATGGCGCCGGGGAATGGATCTTGTGACTACCACGCTTGAAAGGCCACACCTGACGAATGTGTCCAAGCTGCGCCCGCTCATTGACAAAATGGTTAAAGAGGGCAGATTGGACCATTTGGTCAAGAACATCAAGAAAGGAAACGATAAACGTAAGAGTGGAAACAAGAAAGAGACGCCCAAAGACAAGCCCGACACCATCTACATGATACAATCATGGGAGCGGTCCTAGGCGAAGGTCAGCCGAGAGTTTTCTCGAGGAAGCAAAATCTCTTTCCCCACCTTAACTGCGGACAACGTAGTGGTGGAACCACTCACCATAGAGATCGCTCTTGGGAGTCCGCGACATCACGCATGTACGTTGATGGTGGAGCATCTGCGGAGACATCATGTATGAACAACGCTTCAAGCGATTGCGACATCTGATCCAGTTAAGCCCGATCGAGCGGCTAACAGGTTTTACGGGTGAAAAGATATGGCCTATGGGGCAAATATGATTACTAGTTAGCATCGGAAATGAAAAACACTCTGCGACGGCCTGGATGGAATTTATGGTAATCAAATCTCCCTCGCCATACAATGGCATTATTGGGAGGCCTAGGATATCGGCTATGAGCGCTAGTGCCATCAACGGCGCTGCGAAATGCTTAAATTCCTGGAAGGTGGTATTGTTACTCTTCACAATGCGTGTACGCGCATAGAGAATGTAACGATTACATGCGAAATGGCACGGTCCCACAGCAGTGGCAAGCAACCAAAGCTCCAAACGAAGGTTGCAATTCACCTGAATACCGGAGCAGGAAATATCCATCGGAGGGTCCTTTGTCGAAGCAATGACAGAAGCAGCTGTATGTCGCTCCTGCAAAAGAACTTGGACATTTTGCATAGGAGCCAAAACACATGGCGGGGTACCACGCCAATAACAGAGCATAAACGAGAATTCGACAAGGAAACTCACCCCATCGCCGATAAGGCGACCGGCTCAGTGCGCTAGAGAGCAGATCTGGCAGAGGTACACAAGCTAGTAGAGGCAGGCATTATGCGGGAAGTCTACTATCATGACCGCTTTCAACCCGGTCATGGTAAAGAAGCGATGGCGGTGGCCGGATGTGCGTGGACTTTACCGAGCTTAACAAAGAATGTCCACAAGGCGCTACCCATTACGAGATAGGCTGGAAAATAGAGTCTTTGTGCAGGTATCCATTAAAGTGTTTCCTCGATGCATACAAAGGATATCATCAAATCCGGATGGCTGGAGGACGAGAGGAAAAACCTTTCACACACAAGCCAAGCGTCTCTTGCTTTACACAAAAATGCCCTTTGGCTTGAAGAATGCGGTAGCCACTTATCAACGTTTAGTAGATAATGCTTTCGAAAAATAGGTGGGCCGCAACCTAGAGGTTTATGTTGATGACTTGGTCATAAGAGCCATACGAAGATGAGTTAGTTCGCGATATTGAGGAAACATTCAAAACTCTCCTAGAGATCAACATGAAGTTGAACCCAAAAATGTACCTTGAGGCGAAGGCATGTTCCTGGATACCTAATAGAACCAGACGGTATAAAACCGTGTCCAGAAAAGACTAGGGCTGTCATTGAACTTCCTTCACCTTGCACGTTGAAGGAAGTCCAATCCCTCAACGGAAAGTTGGCGGTTTTAACGATTCCTATCCAAGTCGTGAAAAAATCATTACCCCTTTTCAAAACACTCAAAAAGTGTATAAAAAGGGTGATTTCGATGGACTACGGAGGCGAAGAGGCCTTCACACAGCTGAAACAACACCGGAAACGCTCCCCACACTCGTCACCCGACGAGAGGAAGAGTTGATCATGTATTTATCCATAATCGATGGAGCGTCAGGTAGCAGTGTTACTAATAGATAGGGATTCCGTAAAACCCCCGTTTATTTTGTAAGCAAAGGCTCAAAAGACGGAGATGAACTATAGCGCTATGGAAAAATTAGTTCGGCATTGGTGTTTGCCGCTAAACGGTTCGTTGAGATACTTTCAAGCACACCCAATAGCGGTAATCACGGATCAACCGATCAAGCAAATCATCTCAAGCTTGATGCATCGTGACGCATCGCAAAAATGGAGTGTGTTGCTCGGTGAGCATAACATCACCTACAGACCACGTCATGCAATAAAAGGGCGGAATCTGGTGATTTCATCGTGAGCCGCATTAAGCGATGATGCACCGGCACCACGCGTGCGGAGGAACTACTAGATCCATGGATCTTGTTCCGCAGATGGATCCTCATGCGTGGATGGGTCGAGGCGAGGCCTCATCCTCACAAACCCAGAAGGAAGGGAATTCACTTACGCATTGCGTTTCGAATTCACAGCGACAAATAATGAGGCAGAGTATGAAGCCCTACTAGCGGGACTACGCATCGCATCTCGAATGGGTGTACGCGCCCAACTTTGGAAGCGAATGTAGACTCGGTGGTAGCCAACCACGTGTTGCGAGTATGTAGCCAAGGAGGAAAACATGATTCAAGACCTGAAAAACAAAGGCATAATTCAAAGCTTTGATAGGTTTACCATCAAACAAAGTTCCAAGAGGGGAAAACAAAGGCGGATGCACTAAGCAAAATCGCATCCACAAGCTTTGCGCCTTATCCAAACAGTGTTGGTGGAAACATTGAAAAGCAAATCCATCTTGGAAATGGAAGTATCCACGGTAATAGAGGAAGACAGACCTACGTGGATGACACCAATAGTCGAATTTATAAGCAAAGGAATATTACCCCAAGAACGTAGAAGCTCAAAGGATCGGCTGACAACGCAAGGTTTGAACTGGGACAACATCCTATATCGGCTCTTTCCTGCAACCATGGCTCCCCGTATGTTGGTCCCTTACAAGCAAACTATGCTGCGAAATCCCGGAAGGTTCATGCAGCATGCATTCAGGACCACGCGTGGTGGTGGCGCTACGCTTCACGTTCGCTATTATTGGCCCACCATGCACAGCGATCGCGCGGATTTGATAAGAAAGTCGGCCCGCCAAGTCCACCAGACCCATTCCCGCAAAACCCACAGTGAGGAGTTAACACCAATTATGGCGGCCATGGCCATTCCACAAGTGAGGTATTGACATTGCGGTCCTTTTCCTGTTGCGTGAGGAGGTTAAAAGTTCCTCATAGTTGCCATAGACTACTTGACCAAGTGGATCGAAGCAAAGGCGTGGTAACAATCACGGCAACGGTGAAGCGCTTTCGGGGAAAACATTATATGCCGCTTTGGTCTACTGGTGAGCTCATCTCGGACAGCGGAAACAATTCGACAACCCTTTCAAGGGCGGTGCGAAAGCTAAACATCAAACAACACTTTGCGTCGAAAAAACACCCACAAATTAACACCACGTTGAGCGTGCGGAATCGAGCACGGGTGAAGGAATTAAGGCATGTTTGGACAAGCACAAAGGAATATGGGTGGAAGAACTTTCGCATGTTTTGTGGAAGCATCGTACCTCAATCAAAACCAGACGGGAGACACTCGCTTCTCTAGTCTACGGGGACGAAAGCCGTCATACCGGCCGAAATCGAATGCCAACTATCCGCTCACGGACATCAATGTGGCAACCAATGATGACGAGAGGCGTGTCGACTTAGACCTGCTAGAAGAACGCGGCGGCAGCAGCTATCCGGGAAGAAAGATCAAAGTCAAAGATGAAGGGATACTATGACGCTAAAGTGCGCGTGTTTCATTCGAGACCGGTGACTTCGTTTACGCGCCAATGATCAGCCACACAGAAGAGACACGGGTAAGCTTGGACCAAAGTGGGAAGGACCCAATGAGGTTACGAAGCATTGGGAACATCTTGCGTACAAGCTCACGAGGCTTGGATGGTCGTGAAGCCCGCACATGGAACATCTGCAACCTCAAGAGGTGCTACCTATAAGAGTGGCTACTGCCCAGCGCAATCGCCCCCGCACTTCACTAAAGTTCCCAATACACATCTACGTATTTATTTTTTATTTTCCTTAGAATAATGTTTTACTTATTTCTCATAAACACTTGCAAGTATCAATAAAGCGCCCTTGGTTTCTAGCTAACCAGCGACATATTTTGATTTGTTATTTCCATATACTATATGTCTTAACAATTTTTTACCTCTTGCCTATATGGCGCATATGCGCTAAAATATACCCGACGATGGTAAAGGATTAGTTCACCTACTAAACAACTCGTTGAATAAGAGGGTTGCAAACCCATCAACACTGGATCACGTATCCTTGTTAAACACCTTGTTCTCAAGACGTTGGAATAAGTTTTGTACGCATCCCATGACGAATGCGCAACAACGCACATGTGTACATTTAACAACTTTGGAACTAACACACTTGATTCCTTAATGTGGTATTTACAGTACGCTGCATATCACAACATACACGACTATGATATAAAATACTTAGAACTTTTTTAAAGTATACTATGATTTTCATACATGACTATGAATTTCCTATATTACTTGCGCTTGTGTAACGAATATCTCTTTTACGCCAAAGACAAACAGGATAAACATACATATTACAAGTCGCAATAATATCCATACGAACTTAACAAAAGAAGACTTTATTAAAAAACTACGGGTTATTACAAAAGGATGGTTACTTTACAACATGCAAACCTACCAACTATTACACCGTTCGAGATGAGCTACCTCGCGATTGGCTGCATCTTTCACATCACTTAGCCTCTTCAGGAGATCGGAATCTTGGCGCGACACAGTTGCAACACTAACTAGTATCCCATCAGATCTGGGGAGATGTGCCGCGCCCACGCCGCACAGGATAGCCTTACCCTTAACCCCTTCTTTTTTGGCAAGTCTCGTAGCATGCGCTTCCAGAACTTGCTTCAAAGGCACTCATCCTTCTCCAACGTACCCCGGGTATAAAAATCATAACGCCATGGAAAGCATGTGTCGTCTACCCAGAAAACTGACTCCCTCCAATTCCTGCGGCGTCTAGTTTCTCCGTACAACATTGTAGTCTACCAGCGCGCTTAGCAAAGGATACCCACCCATGTGACCATGTCGTATGATAAAAGCGGAATGGGTTGATGGTTGGGTTCACCGACACGGCTTGGCAGTTTACCTCAAAATTGGTAATTTTAGCGCCGCGCGTGCTGGCTGGGATATGTGCAAATTATAATAATTTAACACATCGCAGAGAAATCGGGATAGAGGCACACATTGATTCGCGAGAAAAACGTGTGTATACCCCAACTTTCCCATCGGGAAATCGCAATGGATGCCCACACACCCGGAACAAGCGGATGCACATCAAGGGGTATAAAGTAATCCGAAGTGAACTCCAGAAGATCGCTCTCGGTGAGGTTGGAGGTAAAGTCAGACAATTGTTTGACCATAGTTTGTCCTATAAAGCGCACACGCGGCTACCTTTGAATTGGTGGTTTTCTAGATTGCAGATGAACGGCTTCTTGACAATGGCGGCTTTAGTTTTTTTTTACTATGAGGTACACAGTGGAAATGATGCGAAGGGTTATATAATCTTCCTCTTCCACGCGATGAGTGCCACGTGGAACCCACCAACCCTAATTATGTGGCTGAGATCGCTTGATGGGACACTGCTGCAGTAACTTTCCCCCGAATTACGAGGAGTCCAAATTTTCAAGTTCTCAGAGTGTTGTGTGTGGAATGGGATGCTTTGAAATACTGGAATTCGTGGGGTATTTATAGGCCAAGTCTGGGTTACGGCGTAACCAAAAGATGAGTTACGCCGTAACCTTCTATTTCTCCGTAAATGCACTAGATCTGCTAGTTACGGCGTAACCTTATAAGTGGTTACGCCGTAGTCTTCAATAAACATGGTTGCGTCGTAAGTGATGCAGTAGTTACGACGTAAGTATCGCGCGTGGAACCTCTTTTGACCTAATGGAGTTACGCCGTAACCTTTGGGAGGAGTTACGCCGTAACCTCTTGATAAGTTGGACTTATGGGTCACGCAATAGTTACGCCGTAATGTGAGAGACGAGTTACGCCGTAACTTCTTCAAAATAAGCATACCGTGATAAATCTATAGTAACGTTTCCATTTCGCGTCTCTTTATTCAGCAATGCTCGTAATTTAACGGAAAGTGTAAAACAATGGAAAACAAGCGTAAATCCATATAAATGATACAAATAACGAGCATTAACGGGGGAAATTGACACTTAATATTCAGGACTATTTGATGTTATCAATCACCATCATCCACTTTGATTCACATAACAAGTTACACTAGAAAGATGAAGACCTAGGTGAGCTCTACATAGTCAAAGTATTGTTTTGTTGATTCCATGGTTAGTTTAGGAGATAATAAAGAGTTCAAGGGCTGAGGTTAAGAGTATTATTGGGTGATTAACAAGGTTTAGAATCAAGTGGGTTGAAGATTCAAGACAAGAATTAAAGACTAGAAGGGTTAAGGGTTAAATTGTTCTTGTTGTACTAGTAAGTTGTCATCCTAATCCTTGTAAGATTTGAGTTTATTTTCTTGTCATTCAATATGATTGTAATAAGCTCTATAATTATTTGATGTAATTTGATATAAGTAGTATATGTAATATGGCTTAATTGATGTTGTACATGAGGTTGTGACCATAAAAACAAGCTAAAACAAGTCCTAAGTAAGTTCTATGAACATGAATTCTGCAACAGTCCCAAAGATTGATTAAACTGATCTTCTCAGTAAACCTTGAGGTTAATTCAGTAGGATATGATTATAGAACTATGTATTAAGGTCTTTTCTCCGGGTGGCGCACCTCATAACTCATCCCGATGAGTAAATGAGAGCCAAAATGGCAAAACATGTCAAAATCTGCACACCAGATTTCATTTGGGAAAAGCCCGTGGTTTTGACCATTTCTGGAAGTCGACTCAGTTAAATGAAATTTATCCAAGACCTAAAATTGAAGTTTGGAGAAATCCGCGTGTCAAAACAAGTTGTAGAACTCAACTTATGGTCGTTTTGGCAGGACTGAGAGTGCAGCCAAACTTTCTGCAATGAAATATAAGTAAATACTTGTAATTAGACTATTGATATAAATAAACTTTGGACCTTAGACTTAATTAAGCTTGAGAAGCTGTTATAGAATATAAAAATATGAACTTGACCTTTTGAATCATTTAAAAAGGACTTATGTTTTAAAAGTTATGCCTCGTTAAGTTTTACTAGATGAAAATATAGTGTTGGAACAAAAGCTTGCTGATACGATTTTAAATCACGATTTTGACCATTTTCTGGCCCGAATCAGCAAAAGTGTAAACAACGAAAGTTGCTCAGAATGAGTTTTTCGACGAAAAATCAAGAGCACATAAGCAGAAAGTGAATGAAAACGCCTAAAAACGACAAAAACTAAACTGACCTGTTGTTGACTAGAAAACAACCTTAGGAAGAAACCTTAAGTGATATATTGATTCTTTGAGGCCAAAACAAAGCCAACGTTAAACCAAGGCTGATATCTCAAGGTATTTAAACTTAAATATAGCCATTAGGTTTGACCTTAATTCTTGTTCCAAGTTTCTTAACCGTAACTTAGCCGCACGGCTAGTTTGGGTTTGTTAATCCGAAACTTGTTTCAAAAAATTGTTCATTAGATTGAACTTTACTAGACTTTGACAAAACTAGATAAATGACCATATGACATATAAACTATCTAAATACCATTTTCACAAGTCTTGACTCTTGTTTAAACCTATGAACTTATATTTACTTAAAAACTGTTTTTGAAACCTTTGTATTTCACGACATCATAATATGACATGCCGTAATTATTTTCATCACAACACTCATTGAGTGAATAACATTTATACATGATAAATGTTATGATAAACTACTTCGCGACCTCTTGATTTTAATAGTCAAACAACATTAAAGGAATACTTTAACTTAAGGATTCATGTACAACATCATAAGCCAACAAACTACATATACTTGTACACTTATATCGTACAATATACTAAAACACGAAAACTATGCTTTCGTAGGTAATCGTTAAAGATCGTATCTTGTCATACTCTACCGTTGATAAACATTATATCGTTACACTCCGCTGCTGATCATTGCCTTGAGTTCATAGCCCCACTTTTTACTACTTAATTGTTTTACAAACCCTTGGGGGAAATACATGCTTTATTTTAAATCGAACATATTGCTTTGAAATTATACTTGAATGTATTATTTGCACTAAGTACTACTATTGCCAATCTTAAGTCCCTATTCTCATGAACCATTAATCACTTGCGAGTGAACGTGAATAATGTGGATAGATCTATCAGGATTGACGAATCCCGTTTGTGTTGACCGGGTAGGCAAACAAACGCACTCTATTTGAAGATCCATAGGTTTAATGGAAAATTACCTATTAGGGCAACTGTTACCATTATATCAAAGATGTTAACGTTTCGATGTCATGAGCTTAGTGCAATAATATCTGTTTTGTTTTCTAAACTATGAATGTGAGACTAATTACCTCACGTTACGAATATTGTGTTCAACTGATTTCCTAATCTCTATGAATTTCACTCAACCTTTGTGTTGACAGTTTTAAGCATGTATTTCAGGTCCATATTGTACGAGGCTGGCACGGAGGAGCACAGATACTCAAGATGGCTATAAATTTTATTATCATTTGAAAACCAATTTAATGTATTTTGTAAACTTGGAACCATTTGGGACCTCATTTTTGTAAACTCTAATATTTATATAAATCGAATGATAAATCTTTTAAAACGACTCCATTAGAGTTCGTTTTCTATTGTTATGACTGTTGTGCCATGAAGTAACACCCGGTTTGAATTCCGCTGCGTATCTCGAAGTTGGGGGTGTTACACAAAGTTGTATAGTGTCAAACATATGCTTGATGAATCTGTTGTGCATGTCGTTGAATATAACCATGAAGAGGAATAGGATGCAGAAGAAGAGAGTCGATTGAAAATGGAAAAAGTTGAATATAATAATCCATTTGATTATTCACAAGGCCCTCTTATAACTTTTGTTAAACAACAGGATAATACTAACCCACCTTGGGTTATCACACCAATTCTTGAGTCCTCCTCTAATGTTGGTCCCGTCCAACAAGTTGCACGAATTAATGGTCCTTTACCTTCTTTAAGTGAAATCACACCATTACCCGAAAGATGAAAAATCCTTAAATATTTTGATGCATTTATGTCTGACATTGATCTTTTTGAACAAGAAATTGAACTTAATTCGGATATAAAAGTTGAAACTTTTCAATTGCCTTATGCGCGAAAACAAAGAGACATTTTTCAAAAACAACTTTTACCCCATGTTCGAAATCTTCGTATGTGTGCAAAATATTGGGAAACGGGATCTTCAGAAGGAGATTGGGCACATGAAAACAATATTCAAATCACCAGAAGCATGGACTTTGAAAACCAAAAAGAATAACAATTTTTTTTGGAAACCATGTCGATCGACTCTTGGAAGATGTTATATGTGCTGATACCATGTCAATTGTGTTGTATCATACATACCTGATAATATTGCATTAATTAGTTGATATTGTTGATAATGTTGAGATTGTTGATAATGTGTCTTAAATCGAATCTTTGAAAGCTGAAAACGAGCGTTTGTTAAATGAACTTTCACCTGTAAAACATCGTCTTCAATGGTGTCAAAAAGATTGTAATAATCGAGAAATTGCTTTGCAAAAAAAACTTAAACAGTCGAGTGCTCAAACTTTTGAACCAAAACTCGAACGACTTGATGAGGAAAACGTGTCTTTAAAGTGTCAAATTTTCAAATATGAACAAGAAATTGCCAAAGTCAAAACAGAATATGGTGTCACATTTAATTTGCTCAAAAAGACTTGTGCTAAAGCATCACAAGAACTTGATAATAATCTTGCATACACTAAAGAAGTCTTAAACGTTAATGGAAACATTCGCTCTGAAAACCAAGATTTGTTACACACTATCATAGAGTTGAAAGAGGAGTTGGTGAAACTCAGGAAAGATAAGTCTAGTAACACAAATGTCCTTGCACCTGCAATGTTTAAAATTGACACTAGGATGCCTAGTGACAAACCTTCAAGATACTAATGTGCTTTCTTCCACTTCTACAGGAGTAGTTGCCTTTAATCCTAGCGTTAGCACTTCACAGCTTAAGAGCACAACCAGGAAGAATAGGAAGTTGCAACGTAAGAGAAGATCAGCAAAGACCCATGAAGTCGAAGATCACACTAGGACTTTGAATAAAACACATATTGCACCTACTTTAGACATTGCGTTAGAAAAATGTAATAGACAAAGTGATGTAACGAATGTTAAATCTTTAAGTACTTTGAATGTTTTGTTTGAAGCATCTTGTATTGGTTGTTGTAAAAGCATGTTTTCTGGTTGTCATGATAAATGTGTTGCTAAATCTATTTTATCTCGTAAGCGGAAACATAGAAATGGAATTACCTCTAGGACCACTAATGCTTTGAAGTCAGTGCTAGGTAAACCGCCTTCTAGTGTTTCTGCAGATATCATTGATATATCCATAGAACCCACTTCACCTACTAGGTAGAGAATATCACCTAGTGCATTCACTAAGACCAAATCACAAACTAGTTGGACTTGGCAGAGATGGTTACAAAATACACCTGGATTTAAATGGATTCCCAAAATTATAAACATGTGTGTTTCATCTGTAACTGTAACGAAACCCTCTAACTCTTCGAGTTCCACCTCTACTTCTATTCCACCTGTGTTGTCTGTATTGTATTGCGGTGTCTGAGATCATCCTTTGGATTGTTGATAGCGGATGTTCCCGGCACATGACAGGCAATCTCAAACTTCTTGCCAACTTTATTTCAAAGTTCATTGGCACTATCAGGTTCAGGAATGATCACTTCCAAGCTATCATGGGCTACGGAGACTACATCAATGGGAACATCGAAATTAGCAGGGTTTATTATATTGAAGGACTTGGACACAATCTTTTCTCAGTAGGCCAGTTTTGTGATGGTGATTTAGAAGTTGCTTTTAGGGAGAAAACTTGCTTCATCTGTGATCTACAAGGAAACAATCTAATGTCTGGAAACTGCACTTCAAGCCTTTACACAATTTCAATGCAAGACATGATTGCTTCATCTCCCATCTGTCTACTTTCTAAGGCAACATATACAAAATCATGGCTGTGGCACATAAGACTTTCACACTTCAACTTTCAAACCATAACTAACCCTGCACAACACAAACTCGTGCTCATTTTCCTTCAAAGGTGGAAAACAGCTCTCAGCATGTTCTTCATCTTCTTCACATGGATTTGTGTGGCCCAATGCGTGTGCAGACGATTAATGGCAAATGCTACATTCTCGTAATTATTGATGACTACTCCAGATGGACTTGGGTTTTGATGACGTATAGTCTATATCCGGGTCACGAACCCGACTAAAGCCCAATACTGATAAGCCCAACACGAACTGGGCTACGCTGATAAGCGTTTAGGCCTACGAAGGCCCAAATACAAATCTAATTATGGAATAGATAGAGGATATCTCTTAATCAAGGAGATAATCATTCCCAACCGATTTAGGCGGGATACGCCGAAGGTTGAGGAACACGGAACCAACAAGGATTCCGTGTATATATAAAGGAATCACATCCTCGTTAAAGGTACGCTCTCAAAACCCTAATTCGCCTTTAACCCTAAATCGATTACTTACTCTCACGCCTGGAGGATAATTGTGGGAGACAATCCCACGGTAAGCCTAACGGTGTTTTCTGTCTTTAGTGTGCAGGTCTCAAGCAACAATCATTAATTGGTACGAGAACCGGAGCCCCGAACAAGGAATGCCCAACTTTTGTATCAACAGGTTTATTTTCTTCGAAGTAAGGATCAAGCTCCACAAATGATCATCACCTTTCTCACGAAAATTCAAGTTCAGCTCCGTAACACGGTTAGACAAGTTAGAACAGACAAAGGAACTGAATTTGTGAACCAAACTCTTCGAGATTAATATGAGAAAGTAGAAATTGAGCATCAGACATCAATTGCATGGACACCAGAACAAAATGGAGTTTTCAAAAGACGAATCCGTACGTTAGTCGAAGCTGCAAGAACGATGTTGATCAATGCAAAACTTCCAGATTACTTATGGGTAGAAGCCGTGTCAACTGCATGCTACACTCAGAACCGTTCTATGATAACCAAACGCCACAACAAAACACCTTATGAGCTTATCCATAACAGAAACCGAACCTAAAACACTTTTACCTATTTGGTGCTCTATGTTACCCAAATAATGATCGTGATGACTTTGGAAAGCTCAAGGCCAAAGCTAACATTGGAGTCTTCGTTGGATACTGTGAAAACTCAAAGGGATACTGAATCTGGAATCGTCGAACAAAGGAAATTATGTAAACCATTCACGCTAATTTTGACGAGCTCACAAAAATGGCTTCTGAGCAAAACAGCTTGGAACCCGGACATAACCGTCTCAACTTTCCTCAATCATCAGCTGATCAAACCTTTCAAATCACTCTTTGTCAGATGGAAATGTTGTTTGCTCCATTGTTTAGTAAAGATTTTGATCAACGTGCTCCAGATGTATCAAATGTTTCCGCTGCTCAACCTGATAATAATCCTTTACCTGAGACACCTGAAACAACAACAACTGTTGCTGATGCACCTCCGATTGAATCTTCGACAACAGCCGAACAAACCGCTTCTAATGACAATGACCTAGCTGATGATATTCTTAATCAAGATGTACCTGCACCCGCATATTATGATGGAAATGCGTTCTTTAACCCTTTCTCTACTAAAACGGTAAAGTCAGATGTTGCTAAATCTTCTACCTGCTATCTGAATCCACCAAATCTGCACAATGTATACCAACATCAACCCTCCACACACCGATGGACTAAAGACCGTCCTTTTGTTAACATTATTGGCAACCCTAACCAACCAGTTGTAACTAGACAACGCCTTCAGACTGACGAAGAACATTGCATTTATGCACTCACCGTTAGTCAAACTGAACCTAAAAACATTAAAGATGCAATGACTCACGACAACTGGATTGAATCCATGCAAGAAGAGCTAAACCAGTTTAAACATTTAGAAGTATGGGAATTGGTTGAAAGACCAACATGGGTCTACGTCATTGGTCTCAAATGGATTTGGAAGAATAAGTTAGATTTTGAAGGTACGGTTATCCGAAACAAGTTACGTCTGGTGGCTAAGGTTATAGACAGGAAGAAGGGATTGACTTCGAAGAATCATTCGTACTGCTTGCTAGACTTGAGGCTGTACGGATTTTTATGGCATTCGCTGCTCACTTGAACATCACCGTCTACCAAATGCATGTCAAAATGGCTTTTCTAAATGGTAAACAAAAGGAGACAGTGTATGTTAGCCAACCAGAAGGATTCGTTGATCCAGAGTTCCATAATCACATCTACAAACTGAACAAGGCCCTCTATGGTCTCAAACAAGCCCCTCGGGCGTGGTATGATAAGTTGTCATCCTTTCTCCTTGCTAATCATTTTATCAAAGGATCAGTCGACCCAACACTCTTTATTCAATATCATGGGGCACACATTTTAATTGTTCAAATTTAGGTGGATGACATCATTTTTGGTTCTACCCACAAAAAGTCCTCAAACACCTTTTCACATCTAATTAAAACAAATTTTAAAACGTCAATGATGGGTGAACTTACGTTCTTCTTAGGACTACAAGTTCATGAATCACCCCGTGGTATTTTCTTAAGTCAGTCCAAATATGCTCTTGAAATATTGAATAAACATGGAATGCAAAGTTGTGACACCTATGCAACACCAATGGCACATACCAACAAACTGGATGTTGATTTACATGGGAAATTGGTTGACCCTACCAAATACCGAAGTATTATTGGGTCTCTCATGTATCTAACTACCAGTAGACCTGACATTATGTTTTCTGTATATCTCTGCTCCCGTTATCAGTCAAGGCCAACTGAAAGACACCTCTCTGAGGATAAAAGAATCCTTCGATACGTAAAGAGAACCATTAACTTGTTGATCTGGTATCCGAGGGATTCTGGTTTTGAACTAATAGCTTTTTCAGACGCTGACCACGCATGATGCTTAGATTCATGGAAAAAGTACTTCAGGAGGTTTACAATTGCTTGCTGATAAATTGGTGTCATGGCAATCGAAGAAACAAGATTTTACATCGTTGTCATCAACTGAAGCAAAATATGTAGCCATGTCTGCGTGTTGTGCTCAAGTCATTTGGATGAGAACACAACTCATAGATTATGGTTATGTATTTGACAGAATTTCGGTGTACTGTGACAACAAAAGTGCTATTGCGATCTTGTGCAACACCGTTCAACACTCAAAGTCAAAGCACATTGATCTTCGATACCATTTCATCAAAGATCATGTGGAAAAGGGTACAGTTGAATTATACTTTGTAGGTACAGAACACCAATTGGCGGATCTTCTCAGTAAAGCCTTTCCTCCCGCAAGATTTACTGATTTGATTCACCGTATTGGTATGAGGTGTTTGACTCCAGAAGAACTGGATGAACTTTTAAAACATTCTTGAAAAGTCAAACACCAAAACCTCTTTTGTAAATTTTTTTCAAAAACAAAATACAAAATTATAAAATCTTATAAAATCCAAAAATATTCTTCTTTTATGAAACCTATCTGATAAACAAACATCGCAAGTATAAAACTTCGATCAACACTGTGTTCCATCAAACATTTCACCATTTTTCCTAAACAAGTGTTGAGGGAGAGAAAGTAAATATTTTTCAGTTTCATAAAACCTTGTACTTGCATGTTACCCAAAAATACGTTGTTTTCTTCTAAATGGTGGATAATTATCTTGTAATATACCCTCCTCGGACTCAAATGTTTAGAACTTTCACTATTTCAAAAGTCAAGGGGGAGTATCGTTAAGTTTCTTTCCTAAAATGTATTTTGTCTAACCAATTTGGAAGTTAATGGGTCTTGGTTGAAAATGTTTGAGTTTAAGGGACTAAACATGTCATTTTTGAAAAATAATTTTAAACAAAAACTCCCATCTACCTCATTCAATGCATCGTACTTTGCATTTATTTCAAAACGAACCAAGATCCAACGATCCTAATTCAATATGAAAATCCGTTCATCCAGTTCGAAATCTGTAAGTACTAAAATGTTTTGATCATGAGTTTACACTATGGTTTTGAAAAACTTTTCCATCCATCGGTTGAATCTTTCATTATTTGATTTTCGAGTCTTACGCATATGTAGATGAATTGGGATTACGCCTACATGAGTTTTTGATGAAATGGTTGATGTTAAACCTTTTATAAACTTATTTTAATGCCATTTCAATCATTGAATTTAACCCAGAATCACTAATTGATCAATTTGAATTATTAGGGTTTATGTTCATGTTGATACAAAAGTTGGGCGTTCCTTATTTAGACTCCGGTTCTCGTATCAATTAGATCTTGATGCTTGAGACCTGCTCACTAAGAAAACAGAAAACACCGTTAGGCTTATCGTGGGATTGTCTCCCACGATTATCCTCCGGCGTGAGAGTAAGTAATCAGTTTTTAGGGTTTAGTGGAGAATTAGGTTTTGTGATCGTACCTTTAATGAGGGCCGAGATGCCCTTTATATACACACGAAATCCTTGTTGGTTTCGTGTTCCCCTACCTTCCAGTATCCGCCTAAGTCGGTCAATTGATACATATCTCATAAATAAGAGATATCCGATATCAAGACCATAAATAACTTTGGGTTTGGGCCTTCGTGAGCCCAAACCGTTACCGGGTTAGCCCATTCGTACTGGGCTCGATTGCTAGCAGCGTTCATTGGTCGGGTTCATGACCCGAATGCATACTATACGTCATCATGTCCCCAGGTCTAGTATCGCAGGGGTGAAACCCAGCGGATGCTAGACTAATAACTGTTGCCAATATATTCCTCAAGGCGTAGCGGAGAAGCTTCAAAGGTTTCCCGCCTAAAAGAAGATACGGTGAATCTAGTCAAGTTAGGTCAAATAGATCCCTCGTAAAACGTGGGAAAGTGAGTGGAAAGTGTGCCACGTCCCATCCACACGTTTAGAGAAAGTGGGATCCACGTGTCGAGCATCACATGGATGTGGAACCCTATATAAACTACCGCCTCCCTTTTACTGTGTTTATCACAGTAAAAAGCATTTCCACCATTGTTGAAAAAACTCGAAATATCAACCAAGAAACCCTTAAAATTTCAAAGGTAACAGCGAGGGCGCATTCGAAACCTTATCATGGTTCTTGGATTAGCTGACTTTTCATCCGATATAACCGAGGATGAACTTCATGAGTTCACCTCGAGTGTTATATCTCCGCTTGGCTTGCATCCGGTAGTTCGGCAGCGGCGTCGATAATGCGGATTTCCCGAAGGGAAAGTGAGGGTATACACACGTTTTTTCAAATTTGAAAATCAACGTGTGCCTATCTCCTTATTCTTGTGCGACGTTCTAAATTACTATCGCCTACACATATCCCAGCACGTATGGCGCGGCAAAGATAACAAACTTCGAGGTGAATTGCCATTTGTTGGCGATTAACCCCACCATCTATCTCTTCCGCGCATTTTACCACATAGCGTGGTCAAGCGGGTGGGTTTCTTTCGCTAAGCGGCGGCGGCTAGGATGTTATCTTGAGAAATTAGGCGGCGCTTAGGGCTGGAGAGAGATTTTTCGGGTTGATGAAGCGTTGTTCCCCTGGGCCGGCTTCTATACCCGAGTTAAGCTACCGAAGGATGAGCTCCCCTCCCAGAGACGTGGCCTGATGATGCGGAAACGATAAACGGCAATCGTATTCCCATCAATTCCTATCCAAAGGAATTTTTGGTGCACATGGGCATCAGCCGCAACTATTTCGATAGTCCTGACGAGGTGCCAACCTTCTTAGACGCTAATGACCAGGGTGGGTGCTCGTCCTTCCTCCTCCTTTCCTTTATTAGTGTGAGCATTTCTATTCGTCTTTGTATTTTATATAACTCATATTGTTGTTTGTTTCTTGCTGCACAGAGATGGACTTGTTTAGCGTTGTTCGTTTGGCTAAACCTCGCCAGGTCACCGTGGGGGTGCGCCCTATGAGAGAAGGAGAAGTCCCCATTTTGGATGCTACCGCGGGGCGCACCATGGAGATGAATCTGGAGGAATCTGGTGGTGGTTCACCCGTTGTCTTTGGAGCCGACCCCTCTGCGCAGTGCTAGCCCCAAGGTACACTCCCCTGAAGTGGGGGCTTTCATGCACAAACATAGCGGAGAGCATAGAGGTCCTCATGGTAGAACCAGAGGAGGCAGGCCAAGGAGTAAAGCGCAAGAGAGCGTCGGGTGGTGATGGCGCAGGCTCATCAAGGAGAAAACGTCCTGTCATTCTTGATGTGGAGTCATCAGCAGACGATGTATCGCCCCCCATGCAACTGAGACTTGTTGAGGAGCTGGGGATGTGCCAATGGATCATCTTGTTGAGGAGATGGTGTTGGCTGCTGCGCACCAGGCTACATTGGTTCTTGCAGTTAAAGTCAATGTATTTTGGGGAAAGTAGCCCGAGCCTTGAAGGATAAGGAAATTGCGGCTTATTGCTAAAGGCGATTGGCGAGGCTTCGAGTAAGTAGAGGCGGTGAGCTTCGTATGCCCAAAACTTTGAAGAAAAGATCCAGTTACTTACCCAAGTGAGCCAGGAGCGTGCCGCATTAGAGGATTATAAGGCTACATACTTCTGGGCTCTTAATTATTTGGAGAGTGGGAAGAACGAGCACTTCTCTCGGTTGGAGGAGTTTCGTACAACGTGGGAGGCTTGCGGAGAAGCAGAGATGAAGCTACATAGCTTCGGCATCGAATATGATGAAGAGCTATATCCTCGGTGGTTTCCACCAATACGGCGCATGTGGCTCATCGACCATGGTTTGCGCTTTGCGCCTCAATACTTTGGAGTCTCGAGGTGATGCAGACATCTTCGAGGAGTGTTGTTCAGGTCGCGCGTTGGCTTGGCAAGGCGAGAGGCCATAGAAGAGCTTCATGAGGGTGGCCTTTTGAAAGTGCACCGCGCGACAGTGCCCGGGTATAATGAGCATGCTTATGATGATCTTATCGCTGCAATGAAGAAGATGAAGCTGTTGGAGCTTCCTTAGATTGCCCAGTTAGAGCGCGACCAGGATTATCCCATCGGTTTGATTATGGAGGGGTTAACCTTGGCCCGCCACCGTGCTGATGATGCGAGATCGCAGCCTGACTATTTTTGAAGGCCGATGAGTCACAGTTGCAAGTGCCTATCTTTGCTCGCCCACGATATCCCGAACCCTTGCCCTTGAGAAGGAAATCCCTTTGAAAGAATCCTTAGAAGCCCATGCCATGAGGCTTGCAAAGAAGAAGGGCGTGAAAGGAAAGGCCATTTTGTGTGGTCTTGGCGCAACACATCTCGAGATCCGATTTGGGTACTTTGTTAGTGTGGCAACGGTATCGCGCCAGGATTATGATCTATTGAAGAAACTAAAAGAGGCTGGGGACACTGCAAACCGTGTTGAGAGCTCACATCTTAGGTGTTGTAATAGTATATAGGCCATAGCTTCTTTGTAAATATCCTTTTGTAAGAACTCGTGGTTCATAATGAAATTTCCCTTTTGTTGAAGGTGTATTGATCCATATGTGGTTGCGATTATAACGTTTGTACTTAGTTATCTGTCTTTGCATAAAAAAAACGTCCTCGCTGTCTAAGACTCAAACAGTTATATTAACATACTTGAAACATAATTTCTATGTACTTGTATCATAATCGTGTATGGTAAGATATGCAGCGTACTGTAAATATCATATCAAGGAGTCAAGAGTCCTGATTCCTAGTTTGTTAAACGCGCACAATATGCATTGTTGCGCATCCATCGTGCAATGCACATTGAACTTATTCCAACGTCTTGAAAATAAGGTGTTTAACAAGGATGCATGAACCGATCTTGACGGGTTTGCAACCCTCTTACTCAACGAGTTATTTAGTAGGTTTACTCATCCTTTTGCCATCGTGGGTTTATTAAGTGCATGCACTCCATGTAGGAAAAAGATAAGATAATAACAATGTTGAGACATAAATAATATGTAAATAACAAAGTGAAATGTGTCGCGGAGTTAGCTTGAAACCGTGACGTTTTATTAATACTTGCAAGTTTTTGTAAAAAGAAAAAAGACATTTGCCTAAGTAAAACATAATGTAAATACACGGATATTTATTGAGCACTTTACTAAAGTGCGGGGGTGTCCATGCGCTGGGCCGTAGCCGTTCCTAGAGATAACATCGCTTGAGATTGCAAATGTTCCATGTGCGTGGTAGCTCATGACCGTCCATGTCACGCAGATTGTATGCGCCCTTTCCTAATGCTTCAATGACCTCATAAGGTCCTTCCCACTTCAGTCCAAGTTTTCCTGTATCTTACGCATGGCTCGCATCATTGGCGGGATATACAAAGTCGCTGGTGCAATGAGACGCTTCGAACTTTGCATCGTAGTATCCTTTCATTTTGACTTAGCTCTCGCCTCACATATAGGCTGCTTGGCGCTCGCTTTCTTCCAACAGGTCCAAGTCAATACGCCGTTCATCGTCATTGGTTGTAACATTAACTTCGTAGATGCGAATAGTTGGCATCCCAATTTCGGCTGGTATGACGGCTTCTGTCCTATAAACAAGAGAAAATGGGGTGTTTCATGTGCTAACTTTGATTGTCGTGCGGTGCGCCCACAAAACATGCGATAATTCCTCCACCCACCTCCCTTTGTGTTTGTCTAAGCTTGCTTTAATTCCTTCACCTAGACTACGATTTGCACACTCGACCAAACCATTGGTTTGTGGGTGTTTAACTGACGTGAAGTGTTATGCAATATTCAGTTTCTCGCACCATTCCTTGAAAGGGTTGTCATAGAATTATTTTCCATTGTCCGAGATGATTTCCCAAGGTAATCCGAAACGGCATACGATATTCTACTAAACAAATCATTTTACTTGATTACCTGTGATTGTCGCGACCGCCCTTTCCTCAATCTATTTAGTGAAAATAGTCTATAGCCAATATAAGGAATTTCAATCCCCCTGCTGCAACAGGGAAAGGGCCTGCAATGTCGATGCCCCATTTATAGAATGGCCATGGCGACGTAATAGGTGTTAGTTCCTGTTGTGGTTGGCGTGGGATGGGCTCGTGAACTTGGCGGTCGCCACACTTTTTATTAAGTCCGCGTCACGGTGCATCGTAGGCCAAGAGTATCCTGACCGTAAAGCGCAGCGTGCTACAACGGACCGTGGTCACGAGTTCATACTACATGAACCGGCGTGGATCTTTCGAGTGCGTAATCTGCTTGAAGGGGTGCCCGACACATCGAGCCATGGATGTAGAAAGGAGCACCGATATAATTTACCATCCGAAGTTCATACCTCGTGATGTGCGCGTATTCGTCGCCAAGGCGTCCTTCCGATCTTGGGGCAATCGCCTTGCTTATAAACTCGACGATTGGAGTCATCCATGTAGGACTTTGTTCCTCTATCACCGTGGATATCTCCATCTCTGAGATAGACTTGCTCTTCAGAGTTTCCACCAATACTTGTTTTGATAGGTGCACAAAGCTTGTGGATGCAATCTTGCTTCGGTGCATCCGCCTTTCTGTTTTCCCCTCTAGGAACTTGTTTGATGGTAAACCTGTCGAAACCATGGATTAGTGACTTGGTCTTGTCGAGGTATTGAACCATGTTTTCTCTTTAGCCACACTACTTTAGCGCATGGTTGGCTACTAGCCGGAATCCACATTTTCTTCTAGGTTGCTTATGCCCATTCGAGCAATGCGTAATCCGGGTCAAGGCTTCATACTCGGCCTCGTTGTTTGTGGTTATGAATTCAAAGCAGCGGTCGTAAGTGAATTCCATTCCTTCGGACTCGTGAGGATAAGGCTGCGCGACCCGTCCGCATGAAGATCCGTCCGTGAACATGATCCATGGTTCTGTAGTTCCACTCGGGCGCGACTAAGCGTGGGGCTGCCGCTATGTGTTGTTTAAGATCGTCGGGTTTTCGATGATGAAGTTCGCTAGTATCGCCCCTTAACGCGGTCGTGCGTGCGTAGGAGATGTTATGCTCACCTAGCAACACGCTCCACTTATGTAGTCGTCCCGGATCGTCGGGTTTGGAGATGATTTGCTTGATAGGTTGGTCTATGATCACCGCTATTGGGCGCTTGGAAGTACTGCTTAGCCGTTTGGCGGCGAATAATAATGCCAGGACCAACTTCTCCATTGCGCTATAGTTAACCTCCGTTTTCTTGAGTGCTTTGCTTACAAAATATACCGGTGTTTGTCTTGAATTCACATGTCACAAGTAGCACGGTTGTATTTTGCTCCATGAGTCGCAGAGATAAGTACATAATTAATTCTTCCCACAGGCGGGACGCCGACTAGCGTGGGGCGCCGCTATGTCTTTGTTAAGGCGTATGAAAGCTTCTTACGCCTCGTAGTCCAGCGAAAGTCTCCCTTTTGTACACTTCTTGGCGTTTTGAAGAGAGGGAGTGACTTATCTGCCGATTTGGACAAGAACCTATTCAAACCGGCCAGGTTTTCCATTTAGGGTGGACTTCTTTCAACATCGTGGTGAAGGAAGTTGGATGACGACTTCGTTTTTTACGGACACGGTTTAATGCCATCGGGCTCTATCAAATATCTGAGGAACATTTCTTAGGATGACAGCCTTCGTTTTTTCTGGACACGGTTTAATGCCATCGGGCGCCAAAAGTGCATTTCTTAGGATTTAGCTTCATGTTGATCTTTTGTAGTGTCTTAAATGTTTCCTCAATGTGGCGACCAATTAGTCCTCCGTATGGATTTTTATGACAAGGTCGTCAACATAAACCTCTAGGTTGCGGCCCACGTTTTCAAATGCATTATCTACTAATGTTTGGTAGGTGGCCTTGCATTCTTTAAGCCAAAGGGCATCTTAGTATAACAATAGACGCCTTGGCTTGTATGGAAGGCCGTTTTTTCCTCGTCTTCTTTAGCCATTTGGATTTGGTGGTACCCTTTGTATGCGTCTAAGAAAAATTTAATTGGGTATCCGCACAAAGATTCTACCTTCTAATCTATCTCGGTAGTGGGTAGCGATCTTGTGGACATGCTTTGTTGAGATCGTGGACTCCGCCATCGCCCACTACCATCGCTTCTTTTGACCATTCGGGTTGGAAAGCGGTCATGGTAATAGACTTCTCGCATGATACTGCATCTACAAGTTTGTGTACTTCCTCCGAATGGCTTTTGTGCTTCGTCGTGCTTGGGAGTATCCTTTTCGGATTCTCAACTTGTGTTACATGTCGCGTGGTACACCGGTCATGTGTTTTGGTTCCCATGCAAAGATATCTAGATTCTTTTGCAAGAGTGCACGGCGCCACCCTTATCGAGGCAGCTGATCCCCGATCATACTTCTTGCTCTGGGTAATCAGGATGAATTGCGACCCTCAGGTTTGATACTTTAGTTGCGCTATATTCTGGGATGTGTGACGTCTTACATGTAATTGTGTTACATTCTCTAGGTGGTACGGTGGTATTGTAGAGAGTAACAATGCCCCCCTCCACCGGGAACTTGAGCATTCCATGTGCTGTAGATGGTACCGCGCGTATGGCGTATGATATCCCGGCCTTCCAATAATGCCATTGTATGGCGAAGGGGATCTGATCACCATAAAGGTCATCCAGGCTATTATGGAGTGTTCCTTATTACCGACATTGACGAGTAGGCGTATTTTCCCCATGGGCCATATCTTTTCTCCCGTAAAACCGGTCAACGGCGTCACGGCGAGCCGACTTAGTATCTCGAGGTTGCGATCGCTAAAACAATGTTCATACATTATATCTGCGGATGCTCCTCCATCAACATACATGCGGTGGATATCGTGACCCCTGCATTAATTTCGATGGTAAGAGGTTCTACCCTGCGTTGTCGCATCCAAGGTGGGTAAAGAAATTTCGCTTCCACGGGGAAAACTTTTGGTGACCTTCTTCCTAGTCTTTCATTTGTCATGATTGTATCATGTAAATGGTATCAGCCTTATCTTTGGGTGCTTCTTTCTTGTTCCCAGTCTTTTGCTTATCTTTCCCATCCTTGATGCTCTTGACTAAATGGTCGAACATGCCTTCTTTTACTAGCTTGTCAATTAGTTGGCGCAATTGGACATACTCATTGGTGGTGTGGCCCTACGTCCATGATAGTCGCGATATCCGTTCCCCAGCGCTCTTGGGTGCGCTTGGTGAGGGTCTCGGGAAGTTGGCGCGATTCATTGCGAATATCTCCTTTGGAGTCTTGGTTAGTGGGGTATACTTGTCATTCTCTCGCGCTTCCACGACCGCGCGTAGTTCTTGTGCGGTTGCTACTCGGTCAATGGATTGTCTCCTAGGTCTTTCTTGTGACCTATAGTTTAGTAGCCTTTCTTACGTCTGCCGCAGCAGCTTCTCCTTGGATAAAGGACCTCGTCGCGTTTTATAAGTTCATCAAAGGTTTGGGGACCTTGTCGTTCAGACCTTTTGATGAGTTACGGGTTATTGACACCGTTCATGAACCCTGAGATCTTTAGTATTTCGGGCCACGCCTTGACATGTATGCATTCATCTTTGTAGCGTTCCACATAAGCTTGTAGATTCCCCGGCATTTTTTTACCCGGTAAGTTCGACGGGTTTTGGCGACTTTTCCTTTGAGTAAAGTTCAGGCGAAAAGCGCCTTTGCAACTCTTCAAAACCACCAATGCTTTGGAAGCTTCTTGAACCGATTTAGCGCATTTCCGACTAACGTGGAATTGAACATGTGGCACCACACAGGTTGTGGCCAATTTTCGATGGTAGTAGTACACTCGAAAATTTTAGGTGATCATCCGGATCACTGTTACATCGTAGGTTTTACATTGGCGGGCATGCACCTTCTCTTATCTTCTGAAAAATGCGTCTCGCGAGGAGTGAAACGCAACCAGATTTTGGCGGCGGGAAGAGACATATCTTCTTCCTCCCGGTCGCGATATCTTCCCATGGACTTCCAGTGTCCTGTTTCTCTGTCCTCGTTGTCCGAGGAGTCACCGGAGGACGAGCTTCCTCTCTTTCGGCGCTAAGCGCCGTCCCTCTCGAATCCGAGCTCGACGAGCTTTCACTTGAGGAGTACCGTCGCCCAAGTCTGTCATGGACCCGGCGGCTACCAAGCCTAGCGTGGACATTGGTACGCCATCCATCATCTTCGTGTTCTCCTAGATCTGTAGGTCACCGTTTGCTTCATCTTCACAACTTTCCTCCGATCCTAGTAAACAGGGGCCGGCTATCCCTCTCGTGCCTCTCCCTCTGGTGACGTGATGGGGATGTCTCATGCTCTGGGTCAAAGTTGAGTCGGGCTTGCGGCTCACTCGACCTCTTTTGCTTCCTCTTGCATGAGGGGCGCCAAGGTTTCAGTAGTTTTGAGACACGAAGTCACTTGCGCTAGTTCAGCGCGACTCCTTCTAGCCGAGGGTGTCTGCTTTCCACCTCTAGACCCCCTGATTGCTCGGTGCACTGGGCGGGGTTGTGAGGTTAGTTTACGGAATCGATTGGTGGGAGTGGTAAGATGGGTGCTGTGGAACCTCTACTTGGTGGTTGTCATAGTGGCATGGGTTGTCCCGTCGCGTGGTCCCAATCTGTTGTGAAGACTAGATATGACCCTTGGTTTCGGTCGCTTGGTTGTTCGAGGCCCCTTAGAAGCGGTTAAATTCGCTTTCGCTTCTTCCCTTGTAGGTTTCTATCGATCGGGCTTAGGTTTCCGTGCTTTGTCATTCTAGTTCTTAGTCATTGGTCCCACGGATGGCGCCACTTGTTGATACAAAGTTTGGCGTTCCTTATTTAGACTCCGGTTCTCGTATCAACTAGATCTTGATGCATGAGACATGCGCACTAAGAAAACAGAAAACACCGTTAGGCTTATCGTGGGATTCTCTCCCACGATTATCCTCCGGCGTGAGAGTAAGTAATCGGCTTTTAGGGTTTAGTGGAGAATTAGGTTTTGTGATCGTACCTTTAATGAGGGCCGAGATGCCCTTTATATACACACGAAATCCTTGTTGGTTTCGTGTTCCCAACCTTCGGCGTATCCCGCCTAAGTCGGTCAATTGATACATATCTCATAAATAAGAGATATCCGATATCAAGACCATAAATAACTTCAGGTTTGGGCCTTCGTGAGCCCAAACCGTTACCGGGTTAGCCCATTCGTACTGGGTTCGATTGCTAGTAGCGTTCATTGGTCGGGTTCATGACCCGAATGCGGACTATACGTCATCAGTTCATGTTTGGGGATTTTCGTATATGTGTGTTTTGCTATGATTAGATGTGTAGAATTGTGTTAGAATATGATTATGAACATGAAATCAACCTTCAATCTAACCCAAAAACATCTAAATGTATGAATCAAAGTTTTAGGGTTCTTACGTTCGCATAGTTCGAATCTTTTGATTCTGTGGGTTATTTGTGTTAAAATTTGTTCTAATCCACTCCTTAGACATCTAGGAATATGCAGAAACAAATCTTGATGGAATCCTATGGCTGAATTTTTTAAGCGTAACAATAGAGTTTAGGGTTAAAGTAATTTTTACGCCTAAGCAATTTTAGGCTTAACTGATTTAGTCTAGTTCTTGTTTTGTGTTTCTGATAGTGTTAGGATTACTTTGTCATCAAGTTTTCATGTTTATTTGTTTCAGGTTGCTTATTTGTAATTTTTCAGACCTAAAGGTGTTCTTCATTACACATAAGGAATACCTTTATGCGTAAAGGTTATTGTTGGATCAGTCCTAGATAGATCTTTGAGCCTTTGGAAATGGATAGAATACTTATGTAATCACAAGTAAACTATAGGAGAATCTCTAATAAACTTATGTTTATGCGGAAAGTAAACACAAGAGTTAAAGAAGACGAATTACTAATAAACACTTTGATCCTCTATGGATCTATATTAATCACTATAAATTGTTTCTAAGGTCGTTCCATGTTCATGGCCGTGAGTTTCTTTTATACTACAAGAAACCCTAATACAGCCCATTACAAGAAAATGTGTGAAGAAGATATGCATTATCTCTTCCTAATATAACTCATGCATATCCATTCGTCTAACAAACTTCTAATAATATGGATTTATACTATCTGCAGAAATGATACTATCAGCGGGAACCACTAAAGGTACCAGCAGGAACAAGAACTATCAGTAGAAACCAAAAACTATTACATTATTTATATAATTCCTAACAATCTTCCCCTAAACTTGAATTTGATAGGGTTAACATCAAGTTTCTAGATAGATCTTTAACATCCAGAACATGAGGATTGAGAATTTTGCATCTACAGCAATATAAGGTAACTAGCAGCAACAGAAATGAATTAGTAGCAACAAGTAACCAACATGAAGAACAAGGATCCAGCAGCAACTCCTAAATTTCAGCAACAACAGGAACCAGCAGTAACATGAGTAGATTTGATGAGCCTTTACCAAGTAGCTACTCGCTCTTAGGCTAGCTAGTCCTTTGGTGGAATCATGGCATCACCCTAGTGAACTAGTAACCAGTCCAACACTTAGAACATGAATCTGTTAGGATTTAGAAAATCCGGTAGTTAAAGAGTCGGTCACCTCAAGTATATGTATTCATTAGAAAGCTCGTAGTCGTAGTTATTTAATGTTAGTAAGTAGTTTGTTAAGTAACATCTTGGAGGACGGACGGATCTTTACCCACTGTATGCCTGATCCACAGCCCGTAGGAGGCGTGTCTTGTAAGATACTATAAATACCCTCTACCTCCAAAGGTAGAGGGTTGGAGCTTTCAATATCATTTTTCTTTGTCTCACTAAAGTTCCCAACTCTTCCGTTTTCTCTCTCTAGAACTCATACTATACGCCTACTTTGTGCATTAGATTATGTGTTATTGAAAGACAATATATTACAAATGGTATCAAGAGCCATGGTTTGATCACTCATCTTTCATGTTCTTGGATTTTTAGTGGTTTTGATAAGGTTTTTAGGTTTGAATGAGTTTAGAGTAGTTTGCATCATTTGGTTCATTTCTTGTGTTAAAGTTTGGATTTTGATAGTACTTTTGTGTTTAGAATCATTATAAGTGTTTAGGTATTGGTGTGGAAGGTTTAAATCATCGTGGTTGAGTTGTTTTTAGATTGAAAAGTGGTGTTTTTGAAAGTTTTTTGGATGCGAGTTGAGTCACGGTAAGTATTTCTTTAATGTGAGTTATCCTATGTTTGATGCGATTTGTCTCTTCTGAGTATGCTTATTGAAGCGACTTGTCACATACTATATGCGACTTGTCCGCGATTTGAGAGTTGTCTTATATCACGAGTTATCTATTGAGACAAAACGACAAGAAAGGACAAAGTAGTGGAAGTAGTGGGTGTACTTGTGTACTATCGAGTTGTCGACCTATGCGATTTGTGTTGTATGCGATTTGTCTGATAAGAGATTGTCGTTTATGCGAGTTGGTAATTAGGTTGCGAGTTGTCTTGTACTGCGACTTGTCTTATACTGCGACTTGTCTTGGACTGCGATTTTTCTAGGATGCGAGTTGTCTTGGGTGCGACTTGTCAAGTGTGCGAATTGTCTATTGAGACTTGTCATTTCTTCGTGTTACATTTTACGGTTTTTCTTTTGATTAATTAAAATCCCGTGAAAGAGTCTATTTCCCGGTTTAATCAAAGAATAGTAAAATTCCGTAAAACCTGTAATCATGTCTACAATCACTTCTTACATTTGCTAATGTGCGTTCAAGGCTGCAGGATCGATACTGACCTCCCATCTTTGGATAGAACCGATTATGACTATTGGGCTCAAAGAATGGAACTATCTTGCTTAGGAAAGGAAAATGGTGTTAATATCCTCAAATCAATTGATGAAGGACCATATCAAGTTGAGACTACCAGAGACATTCTTGAAACTGCTGCTTATGGTTCAGTTATATTAGGATTGGATAGACCAAGGATGTACGATGAACTTACTGATAAGGAGAAGAAGAATACGATGTAGACACGGGTCTTCAAACATCAAACTTCGGGGTTTACCTAAGGACATTTACAAGTTGATCAATCACAACGAATCAAAGCGTTATGGGATAATGTTAAGATGCTTCTCAGGTTACAATTGACTAAAAAGGCAGTCTCAAGCGTATCATGACTTTGAGAACTTTAAAATGAATCGGGGAAACTGTTCTGAGAATACTACATTGAGATTCCACAAGCTTGTGAATGACATGAGGAATATCAAAATGACTATGCCAAATATCTAGCTCAATTCAAAGTTTGTGAACAACATGAATCCCGAATGGTACAAATTTGTCACTGCAGTCAAGCTAAACAAAGGATTGAGGAACACAAATTACGAGCAATTGTATGCTTATTTTCTTCATAATGAGAAACATGCTGTGTTTGAACAAATGATCATAGAAAAGTTCAAAACCAATTCTGGAGATGCAAGCTCATCAAATGATTCAACTGCATTCTACACTAATGTAGGAATAACCACCAAAGCATCACAAGTCATACCAATTGGTAATGGTAATCACAAACTCATTCCAGATCCAGGGTATAAGCCTCCAGATTCAGACACATTCATGGAACACCTTGCTAATGAACTAGCTCTAATGGTTAAACAAAACCTGAACTTCACTCCTCACACCAACAATCATCTCAGAATGGCTTCCAATCTTCACAATCATGCTACAGTTAAAGAAGGAAAGGTAGTGGTGCAAAATGTGCAAGGAAGACAGAATGAACAAGGAATGGCAGGAGCGGGTTATGGAAATGCTAGTGTAGGTGGAGGATATATGGGTAATCAGAATAGAGGAAGGAACATGGCTCAAGGTCAAGGGAAGCCAATCAAGTGTTACAACTATGGTGGAGAAGGACACATTGCGAGGAACTGTACTTCTCCTAAACGTCCACAAAATGCTGAGTACTTCAAGGACAAAATCTTTCTGGTATGCTCAAGATAATGGAGCAATATTGGATTAGAATAATTGTTGTTTCTTCTTGGGAAATGCCAAACGTACGATGCGGCGTGGATGAGCGGCCGGTCGCGGTATGGGACACAAAAATCCCAATGCATTTCAAGTTGCGACTGCGTGATGCATTTGATTCGATGTCGATGATGAACCCACTTGCGGACCATCTTCATGGCTAGTATCTCACCAATGGTCTCTCCAAAGGCTCCTTCACCACAATAGGCCAGTCCTTCCAAGGAATCAATCATATCAGAGGTATTAAAACTATACGATGACATTGATGTGAAAAAGATACACGATAAGGTACAACCAAGCGAAATTATTGAATCGAGATATTGAAAATATGGGTAATAGAAATGTTGTCCCATATGATCAATATGTGAAACAAAATGAAAGTGAAAGTGTACCAAGCGATGCATCTTAGCAGTTAATGATGACTATATTTTTGATGAATACCTGCATGTGCCCCGATGACTCTATAACCTCTGAACTGAATGCCTATAAAGAACAAGTTGCTATATATGAACAACGTCTTTGTTTGAATTGACTAACCATGGCGGGAGATGGATTTCGAATGCGTACAATTATCAGAAAAAAGTAACTTTAGGGAAGAAATGTTAAAACAAGAGTTAAACTCCTTGCAAGAAAAGCTCAATAAAACTGTTAAGCAAAAGCAAGAACTTCAAGAAAATGTAAAGGTGCTTAAGCAGGAGTTTCTTGCTAAGGAATCAAAACTTTTAAATGACTTTTCCAACCTAAAAACTTTGGAAAACAAACTTGAGAACAAAGCGTACATACAAGGGAACACCATTCAGGTGCTCACATGATCACTAAGCATAGAGTCTTAGGCGATAAGCATAGTATTCCCCTTGTAGAGGTACCGATCCAGTATGGAAAAGTTGCGAGAGCTGCACAAAAGGTAGTCTATGATGGTAATGAGATTCTTAAGCCTAGGAAAACACCATCATGTATAGGAAGCACCGATGAGGATAGAAAATTAGAAGATGCCTCTAGGGAGAAAATGGCAAAGAAGTTAAATGATCCTAAGTGTACAAAGCATAATATAACGTTTCAACCCCATGATTACACTAAAGAAAACTGGATAGCCTTGAATAAGTTTAAACCTCAAACTCATTTAACCCCTGAGCAAGTATTCTGGAAGAAAGATTTGGATAAACAAAAATCGATAACTGATTGAGAAGAATCCTCCTGTAGGAGAATGACTCTACCATTGTGTATCCCCCAAATACACCATATGCAGTGCCCAGAACTCTTTCTACTCAAAGCAAGACCTTAATTAGTCTATATGTAGTCTATCAATTGTTTGTTGACTTTGAGAAAACATGTAAGAAGAGAATTACACCCATAGGGATTACTGAAGGGGAAAGGGGTTTTGAGCAAACTAAAGAGTGTTATTTAACTGAGGTCATGCCTTTCTTTAAACTACTAAAAGAACAATTTAAGAGTCTTCAAAAGGGCATTGATACAATGATTAAAGAAATGAAAAAGGTGTTCAATGAAATGGAAATTGAGGTCAATGGTTATGAACGTGAACTCAAATTTAATGAAATTGAAAGGAAGAATCTGCATATCTTAAATGAGAACTTGATTTATGGTTGTGTTGCTCAAGATGTGTTTTACACTGTTACAAATTATTCTATTAATGCTTCTCAATTTCATGAATTATCTGTTTCTTTGAAAGTTTCCCATGATCGTGTTATTGAGCTTGAAAAAACACAAATTCAAAGCTGAATGAGAAAATAGAACGGGATGATCATGATAACTTGGTAAACATTTTTCTAAGTGGAAGTTGAACATTACGCTTTGCAATTAAAATATCAACATCTCAAAGCGTTAAAACCTCAAATTTCAAGACATCCTCGATACTCCGAGTTTGATGCAGTTTTGAAATAAGCAAGCGTGTGAACAAATTCGAGCTCATTGTAACACGATCAGAAGATTGAAAACCCAAATTTCACAATTTAAGGGTGAAAAGAATAATGTGAATGGCTCCCAAATGCCTCCTCCTTTAGATTCTCAGAATTCTCAAATTTTCATCTTCAAAACATCATTAACGTTTTACAACAAGAAAATGAGTGTTTTCTAGAAAAAAATGAAAAGGTTAAACAACATTTCAAAGAGTTATATGATTCAATGAAAGTCACTCGTGACAAGAACAATGAAAAAATAACCTCTTTACAAAAGGAAATTGAGAATCTGAAAAGTTAGGTAAAAGGGAAAATGCCAATTGTCGGTGATGAGAATCTAGTATCAAAGGCATCTGTGGATTCTAAGTATCTTTGTGACTGTAAAGTATATTCCCCCACATCTTAGAAATAATGAACTAGTGTGTCAAGAATATTTTTCGTATCTTAAGGATAGTCTAGAATGCCTCCGTGAGATTGTCGAAGAGGATAACATAAATAAACCACTTGATAGAGAAGTTAGGTATGCATGCTTATATGCCAAACGATCTCAGGAGCTTTTAGAATGTTTAAGAGCAACATGCCCTAAATCCTTTTGTACTAAGGATAAAGTCATTATGCCATGCTCTATGCCTAGTATTAAGCATGTGACTCTTGATATGCCTTGTTCTATGCCAAAAGTTAAGCATGTGAACTTTGATGTGCCTGCTAGTACTTCAGATCCATGCACTTCTAGATCAGGAATGCAAAAAGTAGCAAAACCAACTAATGTTCCCATCATTCCCTCTACGAGTGTCGGTGACACTAAGGAAAGCGGGTCAAAGCCTCCAGGCAATACAAAGTAAGATAGGACCTCACAAGCTAAGAGTGATCAATGGATGAATGTAGAAGACCACCCTAGGAACAATAAGTTTATGTCGAATAAGATGAATCGTGTTGATTCTAGTATTAGCTATAAGCGTACTGTAATTAATTCGAATTCTACTACTACTTGCAAAACATGTAATGAATGCTTGATTTCTGGTATTAATCATGAATGTGTTGTGAATGATTTGAGTAATGCTGTTAAATCTCTGGTAAAAAATGATAACACTAGAAAACAAGATAAGAAGATCAAAAAACCATGGTGGAAGAAGGCCAGAAAACATTGGAAACCAACATGAAGAAAATTTAGAAATGTAGGTTATCAATGGATATTTACTGGCAGTAAATTCAATCTTAATGAGTTGTGCCCTAAATTATCTAGATCAATGCCCATTAGGAAATGGATGCCCACTGGTGGAGTGATACCTTTAAGAAGTGAACACACTTTGAATAGATCTACTGTCACTTCTAGTCCTGCATCTACCTATAGTGATCTCATTGATTCTATTTCTGATGTGGGTGTTCCAATCTCGTTTACTAACCAAGTGGAACCCATTCTCGCATGGGGATCCAAATTATCTAGTCATCCATACTTGTCACGTGTTCAACTGAGTCGTTCAAATCATTTTGGTACCGGACTGGTGTTTCCAAGCATATTTGGAGATCGCTCACGGCTCGTGAACCGTTGAGTAAATTCATTGGGACTGTTAGATTCGGGAGCGACCATTTTGGGGAAATTATGGGTTCGAGAGATTATGTTGTTGGAGATAATGCAATTTTCACGGTATATTATGTTGAAGGTCTTGGTCATAATTTGTTTTACGTCCAATTACGTGATTCGATCTAGAGGTGGCCTTTTGAAAACATACATGCTTCGTTAGAGAACTAGATGGTGTTGAACTTTTTAAAGGAACACGTGGAACCAATTTATACACCATCTCTATCGAAGACATGATGAAGTCCTCTCCAATCACTTGTTATCAAGGCTTCAGCGAGTCTTGGTTATGGCATTGTCGTCTCAATCACTTGAACTTCGGCACCATTAATGATCTTTCTAGAAAGGACCTCGTAAGAAGCTTACCTAGATTAAAGTATGAAAAGTATCATCTTTGTTCATTGCCAATTGGGAAAAAGCAAGAAATATGCCCATAAATCCCAAACCTGTAAACTTCGGTTATGGAAGTTCTTCATACTCTTCATATGGACTTATACGGACCAATGAGAGTGCAAATGATAAACGGGAAGAAATATGTGTTAGTCGTCGTTGATGACTACTCTCGGTTTACTTGGGTTAAGTTTTTGAGGACAAAGGATGAAACTCGGATATCATCATCAAACTTATCAAGCAGTGCGAGATTGACTTAACAAAGCGTCGGAATTATCCGAACGGACAATGGCAGAGTTTGTTAACAAAGAACTAAGTCGTTTTATGAAAGCATTTGGTTAGCCATCAAAGAAGTGTTCCCCGTACACCTCAACGAGCGGTGTAGTTGAAAGATGAAATCGGACTCTTGTAGAAGCTGCAAGAACTATGCTAATTTACTCAAAGGTTCCAATGTTTCTCTGGGCTGAAGCCATTGCCCTTTACTTGCTATACAAAAGCTGTTTCCTTATTCACACCACTCATGCAAAACTCCATACGAACTTGTCCTGTCGAACCGGATCTCTCTTTCCTTTGTGTGTTCGGTGCTTTATGCTATCCAACGAATGATGGTCAAGATTTAGGTAAATTAAGAGCTAAGGTGGACATTGGAGTTTTTGTGGGTTATGCACCATCGGAAGGGTTACGAATCTACAACAAAAAGAAGAGATATCATGGAAATCATTCACGTCCGCGTTCGATGAGCTTGCTGGCAAAATGGCTCTGGACAATCTAGTTCGGGACCGCATCTCAACATTCATCTTGTAGTCTCATAAATTCTTCTCTTGTACAGAATCCCTCATCCAGATTCCATATGTACCTCCTTAGAAGGCGATTTGAAGAAATTGTTTGATCCAGTGTTTGATGAATACTATGAACCTATTGCTAATGATGGAGTCTACACCCAATAGTGGCGGCTCTAATCCGTCCAACAGTATATCCGATTATGCGTGTTACTAAGTCAAGAAGCTGCTGCGGATCACTCATCGTCATCATTAAATCCTCAATCCTCGAGTGTACATCATGGAAATGTTTACGCCAACTATGATGGAGATAACCCTATGCCACTCAGAAGATGCACTGTTTGAAAACATTTTTGCCCCTGATCCAGTATCTAAACCATCTTCATCAGGGGACCCCAACTCTGCTACATCAGTTCCTCAACAACAACCACATGAGCATTTCATAAAATGGGCACATGATCATCCATTTGACAATATCATTGGGAATCCTTCTCGTCCGGTATCCACTCGTAAACAACTTGCTACTGATGCCTTATGGTGCTTCTTCTATTCCATATTATCGAAGGTTAAACCGAAAGATGTTAAAACCGCAATGTCTGAGGACAGTTGGTTCAATGCAATGCAAGAAGAAATTCACGAGTTCGATCGTCTTGATGTTTGGGAATTGGTACCTGCTCTTGACTGTGCTATGATAATTTTCTCAAATGGATCTTCAAAGTAAAACTTGATGAGCATGGTGATGTGTTGAAAAACAAGTAAAGACTTGTTGCAAAAGGATATCATCAAGAGGAGGGTATTGACTTTGAGGGATCATTTGCTCGGTTGCATATAGAGGCAATCAGAATCTTCGACTAATCTTTGCTAGTAAGAACATGGTGGTTTATCAAATGGATGTGAAAACTGCCTTTCTTAATGGAGATCTGAAAGAAATCGTTTATGTCGGTCGGTGAAGGTTTTGTGGATCGAGCGTCCTACTCATGTCTATAAGCTTGAAGAAGGCTCTTTGTGGTTTGAAACAAGCTCCAAGGGCATGGTATGACACACTGTCAAAGTTTCTCTTAACCAGCGTTCAGCAAAGGAGCAGTTGTTCCCATTGTTCACAGAAAGTCGGGCAAACACTTAATTCATGTTCAAATTTATGTTGATGATATTATTTTTGCCTCGACCGACCCTAATGAATGTGATCATTTTTCAAAGGAAATGGGTCAAAATTTCAAATGTCTATGATGGGACAAATGTCATTTTTCTTGGGATTACAAATTTCACAAAATCCCAGAGGCATTTTTATTAATCAATCTAAATATGCAAATGAAATTCTGAAGAAATTTGGATTTGATACTTGTGACCCTGTTGACACTCCCATGGTGGAGCCAAAAGCTGGATGAGGACCACTCGGGGATCATGGTCGATCAAAGAAATATCTAAGTATGATTGGATCCCGATGTACCTTACAACCCGTGAGCGATATTACATTCGATGTATGCATGTGTGCTAGATACCAGTCTAAGCCTACCAAAAATCACCTTGAAGCGGTTAAGCGTGTCTTTGGTATCTCAAGGAACCATTAACATGGGACTTTGGTATCCGAAGGACACCAATATGTCACTAACTGACATATGAAGATGACCATGCGAGGTGTCAAGATACACGTCGAAGGATGTGCGGTGGTGCTCAATTCTTAGGAGAAAAGCTTGTAAGCTGGTCTTCAAAGAAACAAATGAGTATGCGTCTATCCTCTGGAGAATACGCCATAATCATGTCATCTTGTGCTCAAATCCTATGGATGAAATCCCAATTATCTGACTATGGCTTTGAATTCAACAAAATCCCTCTGTATTGTGATAACAAAAGTGCCATTGCTCTCTGGCAACAACGTTCAACATTCAAGAGTAAAGCATATCGACATTCGACATCACTTCATCGAGGGAGAAAGTGGAAAGGTGTGGTGGAACAATATTTTGTGAAGCTGAATATCGGTGCGACATCTTCACTAAAGCTCTTCCTAGAGAATGTTTTGAGTTTATTCTTCCACGACTTGGACTTAAGAGTCTACAACCGGAAACACTCAAGCGTCTTCAAGAGAGGAAGGAGTAGGCTTTTCTTCATCTATCTCTTGTACATATTTATTCTAAAAGAAAAATACAAAATTATAAAACCCACAAAAAGGAAAATAGAAAAATATAAAATTTCAAAACCCAAAAATATTAAAAAAAAATATTGTTCTTCGATAGCATCTACGGACTTTGATCCGTCACTTAAAGAATGACACGGGTCTTTAGATGAAGTTCGAATGTACATATACCTTTTATAAAAAAAAGTGATGGAGAAAAATGGTAGTTTATTGTCATTTCAGGCAGTAACCAGTTTTAAATGAAAGAACAGAGCTATGCTTAAATTAATTTTTAAACCTCATGCTCTGATTATAAAAACAAATGTTTGTTGCCAAAAAAACAAATATTTCCATCACAAATATTTTTCCTTCTAACTATTCTTCTGAAAAATATTTGTCATCTAATGAAAACAAAATTGCTTTGAAAATAACTCGGACCATATTTTTGAAAATAATTTGGACTTATCATTTGTCAAAATCTCTAACACTCAATCAACCACTTATGTCATTGATTGAGGGGGAGAATGCTTTCTCAAATCAAAAAGTTATTTTTCAAACAATTGGCATGTAATCGAGCAAGGTCTAATTTTGGATAATCAAAAAGATCAATTGGATCCAGACCAAGGCTAATGTTGTGTTTTCATAAGATACTTAAGCATGTTTAATCATTGGAGTTTAAAGTCTCTGAATTTGATCCTTATTAGTTAATTGTTTTAAAAGCAAGTCACATTTCTCCTCAAAATCTTTCAAAAACAATTTAAATCAATAGAGATCACAAATCTCAAAGGATTTGAAGATTGTGATCGGGGGAGAATTTGTGATTTAAATTGGATAAAAATCTGATAATTCAATAAGTGGTTTTATAAATATAATAACAAGCTCTCCTCCCTACATGTGCCACACGATTTCAAATTTTCCATGCACATGTTAAGGGGGAGCATCTATCTCAAACCAAAAAGGATTGAAACGTGACCGATTTGTCTCTAAGTGCAGGTTCTCTCTAATATGTGCAAAACACTTTCAAATCTCAATGCACATATTGAGGGGGAGCAATCATAAGAAAACCTCATTCTTCCCAAAAAGTGTTTTACCCAAAGTATTTAAAATACTAGATTTGATCAGGGAAGTGATGATGATCATTTTAGAAAATGTTAATCAAAGATTGGATCTTTAATTCTGAATCTAAGATTTCAAATTCCTCTTGGCTCCATGTGCTAAAACTATTTCTAATACTTGAACCACATGTTGAGGGGGAGTTTCTTCTAAAATATCAAAAAACAATTCAGGTACAAATTATTTTGATCTTGTATCATAAGTACCTGAATTGATTTTCAAATGGTTTTCAATTAGTTTCTATGGCAGAAGAACTATACCAAAAGTCCGACCAAATTTAATTTATGCATGGAGATTTAAGGATGGTAAGGTTAGGTATTCGTTCCCATGATTCTGCCAGAGCCGGAGGGATCTACCCAGAGACAATCCACTAGATAGTGTAGAGGTCCTTAGGTATGATGAAAAAAGGAGAAAAGTGAGAAATAGGAAGAGTGCGGATTGAGATAGAGCTAGAACTGGAATAAATCCAACAAGGTTCTAGTAATGAAATCTCGGTAAGCAGTGAAGGGGTTGAAGAATGAAAAAGAATTAAATGAGAAAAGGGTGAAAAGAAATAGCCCTCCATTTATTCAACCTTAGGGCAGTAACCGGGTTCGATTCATATTCTACTGGTGGCTACTAAGGTTACACTGGTATTGAAGACAAGACTTCATGGAGCCAGTGACGTACTGCACTAAAACTTCCCAAGCTACTCAAGTTCCTCTTGAAAGGGCTTGTTTCATTCTCACGGGAAACCTACATAATCTATCGACTTTCTCTTAGAGATTATTGATATTGAAGAAGGAGACCCTATCCCTAGTCTCCGGCATAGGAAACCAAAAGTGCACTATTGAGTCTAGAGCCAAGAGATCCTCAACAAATCTCAATTAGGATACATTATTCTTGAAGACTTGCTATTTCACACAATGTGGAAAGTAAGAATACATTTAAGAGTCCTACACATTATCCTTGTGGTATTGCCAGAACATTTGAGTGATGAGTTAACACATTCACAATGAAGATGGAAAACCTTTTAGAGCCAACATCAAACAAGCTCTTGGTAAGTGGCACGTGAGATCTATCCAATAGATCAAACATGTGACAACTGGACATAAACGATGGGGCGATTCATAATTTGAATCAATCATGGTTCAGGTATGGATTGACGGATACCTTTGAAAAACCGGTCGTTGTGCTTAAAAATTATTTTCTGCAGCACATCGATTGTGTATTAATGTTTCAAAAATTAAAAGGGTATTTGTGATTGATAATTGATTTTCTAATAAAACCTTCGTTGTATTGCAAAACACTTTATTAAGCAATACACGATTGTTTTTCAAATCATTTTTCATCATCAGGTGAATCTCAATTATTTGGTTCACTCCTCCGTGTTGTCTTCTTTGAGGCGTTCGGTTTGAGAATAGCTAGAAGCATTTTGAAAACCTGTCAAGAGATTCTTGAAATTCTTCCTCATCCGCATGATACTTATGCTTGATCAGCGAGCAGGTGTACCTCAATTCAATGAAAGTGATCAAAGACACTTTCGTTGCACTTTGCTAGCTTTTATGCGTGAACAACCGAGCGGTTGTATTGTCGAGATGGCGTCAATCCATATCGGCATGCTCACACATCACGTTCATTTCAAAGAAATCATGATAAAAGTTTATCTTCATCAAGTGATTATGATATTTTTGCTCCATGCTTCTGCTACGCTGCTACAAATATCATGAATCAACAAAAGCTTCTGTAACTCTGATGAGAACAAATCATTATCCAGAATGTGAGCATGTCGGTCCAAAAGTCACAACGTCACATTATGGAAACACTACAAAGGATGAGTCAGAGATTTATGGTGGCAGATGATCTCAACGCTGGCTCAAAACTCATCAACACGTAGATCAGTTAAAGATCTCCACTTGGATTAACAAAACATGCAGAACATGAAGAATCAAAGACTACGGACTACAGAGCAAAGAACTTAATCAAGAATCCAAGAACAATCAAAATGTAACATCTGTTTGTATTCAATGTAAATTGAGGTGACCTCCCTTAGGGGGAGATTGTTAGGATTTAGAAAATCCGGTAGTTAAAGAGTCGGTCACCTCAAGTATATGTATTCATTAGAAAGCTCGTAGTCGTAGTTATTTAATATTAGTAAGTAGTTTGTTAAGTAACACCGTGGAGGACGGACGGGTCTTTACCCTTTGTATGCACGATCCACAGCCCGTAGGAGGCGTTTCTTGTAAGATACTATAAATACCCTCTACCTCCCAAGGTAGAGGGTTGGAGCTTTCAATATCATTTTTCTTTGTCTCACTAAAGTTCCTAACTCTTCCATTTTCTCTCTCTAGAACTCATACTATACGCCTACTTTGTGCATTAGATTATGTATTTATGAAAGCCAATATATTACAGAATCAATGGTGTGTTGGAAAACCCTAATGATTTTTGGCTAACCATCACAGCCATAAACGGATTTGGAATGTCTTTAACTGTAGCCGTTAACTCAGGACTAGCCATGGTATTCCACTGCCTTTACCACAAGCCATGATCTTGTGGGCTAGCCAACTCTTTATCTGTGAAGACATGGTGAGTGGAGCACCATACAATTATTATAAAATTTTCAGCCTACAATGGATTTGATTTCTCTTTACCAAAGCCGTTTTCTTATGGAGTAGCCAATGTTTTGGTGTGTTAGACCAAGGTACACAGAGAACCATCTAATTTTGAGTAAACCAGCAAATGTCAACGGATTTGATGATCACACCAGAGCCGTACCCTCATGGTGAGTGAACTCTTTCTTGTCTATGACATGGTGAGTTGATTACCATTTATGGTGTGGTAATTAACCAACATCCAAAACCTGAAGACTGTATACTCAAACGTACAAGTTAATAATACAAGCAATATATAGATTTTTTTTAAATAAATAAAAGAAAAAAAAGTATACAACAAGAATGTTACAGAGTACCATGATCAGTGAGAGGCAGCTTTGGCAGCAATAAGTCTATCCTTGATAAGCCTAATCAACTGCTCTGCATTGGTCATATCATTCCCCACAATATCAGTAGGAATTACCAACTGATGTTTAAGCATCTGCTCCATAACTTTAACATAGAGGGGATATTGGACATCTGAAAACATATACACATAGGTGCCAGAAAGAGTTCACAACACATGGACATTGGATAGAGGATAGAACTCCCAATGAAAAACCTGTCAGTTATCCTGACCTTCCCAAACACTGAAACCTTTACCCTCTTGATAAACTGAATCAAATAGTACATGAAGATCTCCCAACAACAATAGACCAACACTAGTGGCAGTATGAGTTTGAAAATACTCAGTCACCATTCCATATAACTTTATAGGATCTTGTCTATCCACTAGATGTAAAATCCCATTAAGAAAAGTAAAGTGCTTGAAAGACCCATCATTCCTATAAATAGTATTCACTGGCCCCAGACTAGTAGAAGTCAATTCCCATCTATCAAGAGAATACCATAGAACAGATTCCTTATAAGCAGAATCATCACCCTCAACATCCTTGATAAAAGCGCTATCCTCAGCCTGTAGATCAAGATGCTTAAAGACCCTCTTCTTAGCTTTGCTCTTCTGCCTTTTTCTAGGAGTAGAAGAAGGATAAGAAACACTAGACATTGCCACATCAAGGAGAGGAACTTCTCAAGTGGCATCAGAAGCAACATCAGAAGTTGGTGTAGAGGATGGAACATCAACAATGGGAATGACCTGTGGAGCGTCAACAGGAATTAATGGCTCCTTTGGTACGTCCATAGGGTTATAGCCTTGAGGGTTGGTATCTTGAGATGTGGGGATCTCCTCAGTTAGAACAGATGGCTCCTTAGGTAGACCTTCATGAGAAACAGAGATATCATTGGAGGAACCAGCAGGATCAGAAGACTTTAATCTTTTATACACAGGTACTTCCAAAGCAGGTTGAGGTCTATTCAAAGGTGTAAAAGGATGAATTACAGATCTTTTCAATGTTTTCTGAAATTTTCCAAATTCTTCCCTTAACTAAGCATCTGAGAACTTCTTGACATAAGTCATGGTCCAACCAGTATTATAAATAGCAGAACTTTGACTCTTGACAAATGTTCTCATGATCTCCCTTTGTTGTGCTTGAGTCATAGGTTTATCCCTCTTTGCTTTGACCTTCCTCTCAGCATCAGCTATCTTTCTTTGGTCAGCCAATTCAACCATCCTTACAGCATAATCATCTACATTAAAAGCATCTCCTAAAACTGTCTGACCAAGAGATGTATTTGATGTAACCTGCTCCAGAATGTTATCCCAATGAGCTTCAATAAAATGTAGAGAGGCATCATCTAGCTCTCTTTGTCTTTGAGGAGGTAAGGTTGAGAGAACTGGTTGATTGAGCTTTTCAAAGTCTGCATCCAACTCTTCTTGCACCTGTTGTGCCAATTCTTTATCCTTCCTCTCTACTTCTAGACGTTTGAGAAGTCTAGCTTTTTTGGGTAAAGGGGAGTAATCATGCACCCTGGTAAAATATATTAACCAAAACGTTTAAATACAAAGGATGAGAGTGAATCTCTCACCTCGGCCCATTACCTGGGCAACATACACACACTAAAAATGCACTTTAACCAAACATATTACATAAGAAAGACATGCCAATCTTATGAACTACCAAACATTCAAAATTACTTCCTACCGCGACCTAAGAGACTAACATCATACATGTCACACATATCCTCCAAGTGTCCCGGTAAATTGTAGAGTTGAGCAGCATAATCATCAAATCTTCAAGCTCTAATCCCCCACCTCCCCAGAAGCCAAAAATGACGTCATAGGGTTATCCGGTTCCAAAACCTCATCCTCTTCACTACCAGAACAACTTACATTCCCGACTTTAGAAAACGGATTACTCTTGGTTTAAAAATGCGCGCATCATTGCGTAAATTGCGCGCATCATTGCATTGCATATAAGATTTCGCATCATGGTGCCTAATCGAAACCATCCCAAAAACGCTTCGCATTAGACCGCAATTTGCCGCATTTGTGCAATGCTAGCAACGGTGCTTAATATGGAATTTAGATAATTTTGGAAAGATTAAACTATTTAGAAGATGCTAAAATATTTTAATGGACTTTAAAAATTAGAAGTTGTTTGAAGGCGTCAGAAAAAAATAATAACGAAATCCAACTTACCCTACATACAAATTACCCTTTGGTTCATGATCATGCACCGTTAGCATGATTTGAAATCACACAAACAATACTTTTATTCCAGCTTCATGTTATGCAAGAGTTCATATTGTTTCTTGATCATACGTAATCATGTATGTTAAATAGTTGCGCTAGGAATCATATGTGAGGTTCAAAATTAACTAAAAGTTTTCAGTTTTGACTTTTTCTATTGATTTAGTTATGAATGAATTAAGATTGCTAACCACTCGTATAACTTATGAGTATACCTTTAAATCTTTAATTCATTATAACATCTTTTCATGATGTATATGTATAGAATGGAGTCTAATCATTCACGTTCAACCGCATTGAGCGGTAACAATAATAAGGATCCAAGCGAAAATTATAGAATTCAAGATCTAAAAATTAAAGATAATTTTACATGTACAACTTGTTCGAAAGTACCTAAAGGAGGATAGTCTCGCTAAAAATAAGGTTTTGTTAGAGTTTATAATGTTGTCTCTAATTATTTTGTATCATGACTTAGTGACTTATTTGTTTTACAAATAGAATATTTCGCGTATTTTTAATATTTTAACTTATTTGTAAATTTATTGCATTTATTTAGTACTTTACTACATATAAATAATTTTTTTATTTTTTTAATACAAAATACATCGCGTCCAAAATGCGCTCGCATTTGCAACACGCATCACGCATCGGCCTCTGGGACCTTTAGCGCATTGGATCGCAAAACGCAATTTTAAACCAAGGGATTACTTACCTTAGTAGCAGAAAAAGTCATATTCTCCGGAGGCTTAATAGCCGCACTTGTATTAACACGAGATTCCTTCCCCCGAGAACCATCCATACCTGCTTCCTTAGTACAACGAGAAGAATTTACAATCTTAAGCCTCGTCGGTAGTAGAATCAACCACGATTACTTGGGATGCCCGTGTCATCTTGCACCTCAAGAGTCCCAAAGAGTTAGGCGTAGTAGTAATAGGTGTACTTTTAGCATTAACACTAGCGCTTTCGATGTCTTCGTCTTTGCAACATATACACCTCCCTAGGTCCAAATCTAGGACCCTTACCCTTATTAATACCACTAGACATCTTCGTACCTTTCGGTTTGGCTTTCCGATTCTACACCACCTTAAACCCATCATCAGGCTCTTCCAAAGATGAGGTGGGAGCTACATCAAGATGATCCTTAGTACTCTTAGGACAACTAGCATTATGTTGGAATCACTCCTAAACCTTAATTCAAGTGTTAGTGATTCAATTGTAATAATTAGCTTAATATGGCCTTTATGTTAGTAATTAGCCTTAGGCTTATGTAGAAGGCCCATAAGCCTAGACCAAGCCCAATAAGGAAAAGGATGGGAACTAGGAGTGTTGCCCTAGTTCCCTCCTATAAATAGTCTTGTAATACCCTCACTTGAGGGTTGGTTGTTCAATTTCATTCTCTTTCACACCTTACGCATAACCTTTGTTAGTATTTACGTGTTTGTGTGTTTGGATTTGTTCAACCGATCATTCTCTCTTCATCTATTTCTTGTATTGATGCTTGTGTTACTAATATGGGAACCTAACAGTGGTATCATTCGCCAAATAGTTGGGTGAATCGTTTTTGTTGTTTATGTGAGTTTTGGTCTTACGCGTAACAACGATTGATACTTTGGTTCGCTTAAAAACTTATTTTTGACACTTTTCAATCCAAGATTCTTGTACTTTCAACGTTTTAAGGTGTTAAAATATCTGTTTTTGGCAAAAAGTTTCAAACTTTACATGTGGATCATTGTTTTTAAGTTAGGTTTTATTCGTGGGTTTCTTTCTACGCATAACTGTTTTATAAGCTTTGGATCATCAAGTTTCACACTTTTGAGTTATTTTGGTGATATTGAAGCTATTTCATCACAAAAATCTGGTTTAGAAACATCTTTGGGCAAAAATCACTTTTGGTGGACTTCTACGCATAACGAAACCCTAAAACTACTGCGTAAGCATTGCGTGGTTTGATCTTCGATTTAGTGGCTTACTCGGTGTTTTTCTTGCTTGGATAAGCACGAAAACACTTCGACTTTGGATATCTTTTGCCTTTGTGATAGTGTAAAAGATCATTTGAGCAAAACCTAAAATTACGCATAAGCATAAACTTACAGCGTAGAATATTCACGCATAAGATTCATCTTACGCCTAAGCTTTGTCTTACGCATAAGTTAATCGTACGCCTAAGTTTTCTATGCTAACTTCTTGTTTACGCTAACTTTAGTGTTTTCTCCTTACTTACAGCGTAAAGCTAATCCTCTGGCGTAACTATTGCATTCTGCGTATCGTTGGTGTTTTTACGCGTAAGTGGTACTTGGTTATTCTGTG
>OU343216.1:158286919-158301843 GCA_910596185.1 Chrysanthemum makinoi
TTTATACCACTTTTAATGTTTTTATTACTTATATTGAAATATGATCATCCTATAAATTATCCCTTGTAACATATCACTTTTGGTGATGTCTAGGAACCCATGACACCCTAAGAAGGTGTATGGTAGGATTTGAATAGCTTCGGAGTTGTTTTGAATTGGTTAGAATAGGTTTGGGCGAGAAAAACTCATTTCGACAAGTTTACATAAGGGTCTGTCCATATTTTGAAAATCTGGAAATCTCGACAGTAGATAAAAAATTTTGGCCTAGATATTTAGAAAATATACTTTAAAACTAAAAGCGTGGCAGCTTGAGGCAGGGTTAAAGCGGATCTATAGCGAAAAAGTTATGCTATTTTGAAGTTTGACGTGAAAACTATTAATTCAGAATTTCAGCATGTTAATATCACTTTTAAGAGTAAAAATGAGGCTTAAGCGTTATGAAATGTGTGAATTTCAAAAATATATTAGTATACTTTTAATACGAAGCTAAGGACATATAAAAGCGTAGAAAGCGGACTTGTAACGACTAAGTTATCTGCGTTTTAAATAAGGATATCGTAACTATTTTATACAAGTATAACACTTATATATTTTTACTAGTCCAAATGGTTATATGGTGACCATGTTTGGAGCCATTTTTCATATCGATAGAATATTTTTGAAAAAACGATGTCTACTAGTAAAAATGAGTTCGCCTATTCTATTTTCCAAAAGGTTTAACCGTTTGTACAACGAAGATATAACGAATAATATATGATCACTCAAAATTAGTCATTTTCATGAATTGTCAAAGTGTATCATTTTACGACGAAAAACTATAATTTCTTAATAAATCACTAAATGACTATCGTAGGATAACATTTCAACGTAAGTACTTGTAAAGTAATTTATAACTTGACGAGATGTCATAAACATATATTTCGACGATAAACTTCATTTTCAAAAATGTACAAGTGGTATGGATATCATATGAGTTTGCATGCACAATATTATTTCATGACTTATATTAGATCATATCATTTATAATAGGTTGCAGTTAGAGGTTGTGCCTCATTTCAGTGTATCCACTTTTGCCATCATTATCATTGTATCAAGTGAGTTTTCATAGCCCCGTTTTATTCAAGTTTATACTTTATTTTAAACCTACGGGGGAAAATACATTGCACATCATTTTATTACGAGCCCAAGTATATTCAAATTCATTTACATTGCTTAAGTTACCTCATTGCCAATTGAATGTCCTCATTTCATAATCATGAACCGTTAATTCCAGAAGAAGCGAGGGTGAGTGAATAGATCTATTGAGGGTGACTCCTCCATCCGGGTTGGTGGTCCCAACTGGTCAAACGGATGCATTTCATTTAATATCAGAATTTGAGTTGTTTAGCAAAACACTCTGTTGGGGAACATCATCAGTCTAGCCCGGTGTCGTGTTATAGCAATTGTAACATTTTCATGTGGCATATTTGTCATACATAACTTATACTTGTGGTGGTCGTATAGAACATTTACGTAAACTCTATGAACTCACTCAACCTTTGTGTTGACACTTTTAGCAATGTATTTTCAGGTATTTAAGGCATATACTTCATGGCATACATAAGGAATTATCATAGAGTCGCGGTGACGACACGTCCCACATGGGTTCATGCACTTTAAAACATCGTTTGGATTGTGACAAACTTATTTCCGCACATGTTGATTTTCATTTGGGACCTATATTTTGTAAACTCTGAATGTTTTATTATATCAAACGATGTGTTTTCAAAACGACACTTTAGGACGTTCAATATAACTGTAAATGTGATGCTATGGCAGTCATCCCCCAGGAATTTCATTCCGCTGCAAAACAGGTATTTTGGGAGTATGACAAGGAGTGTGTGAGGATTTGAGCAAGAAAAGACAGGTTGTGCAGCTATTGGGTAGCCACAAGCTGGAGTTTAAGGTTTTACTTAAGTAGCACATTTGCAAATTATGTCCCTTGACTCAAGTATTTGATTTGACTAAAATGGGCCAATCTAAAGCTCATGTGACAAGATCATGTATCTTAACTTTTAGTAGTGAACAAAATAATTCTTGACACTGTTTTTCTTCTTCCCCAATTCACACACTTATCCAAACCTCACCTAATCCTTAAAATAACTATGTCAAGCAAAATGTCTTCATCATCTTATATTCGAAGTCATCGTCCTCCACCCCCTACCATTTGCGAACATGAAGAACCCGGTATTCAACAAACATCACGAACCATCTATCATCCTTTAAGACGTTTTCTAGGTTGCATAAATTTTTATAATGTAAGTGATTTTTACTTTGTTTATGATTTGGGTATCTTCTAATTTATCTAAACATGTAGGGTTCTGTTAGCCTTAATAGTTTATATTATAAGTGATGGTCATTCACGATTAGGAACTTTGTAACGTGTGTTAGATATCGTGATAGAATAGTCAACGGGCTCGTGGATTGGACTAAGCTAAATGGCTAGGCGTTATGATTATGCTAGCCGTTTGAAGCTTAAGTATCCAAAGCCCAATCCATGTCCAACCCACGAAAAGCCCAAGCAAAGCCTTTTAGGGTTTTAAGTTACTTGTACTATAAATACCCCTCAAATGGTCATTTGAGGGGTGTGCTTGAAAGTGTGTGTGTGTGTTTTCCTTTGAAGTAATACAACATATTGTGTTTATCTTTCTCTCCACATACACGGTTTTGTTTAAACATCAAGTCACCATCTTTCTTATCTTTTCTTTCTTTATATGCTTTATGTTTGTGTTTGGGTTGAACGTTTTCTACTCATTATGTGGTAAACATGGTGATACTTTTGTTTGTTAAGTGGGTTTGTGATAAGGTTGATAAAAGTAAGGTCCTACAATTGGTATCAATCGCCTAACAATGGTTTAGGAGTGGTTGGTTGAAGTTTTTTTTGTGGTTTGTGGTATACGCGTAAAGCTCTCGTTATTCAAAAGGAAACGCTTAAAACTTCACTTTTACACTTTAATCTTCAAGATTCTTATGGTTTGAGGTTTTTTGTGTTAAGGAGTCTAGTTTTTGGAAACAGTTTGAAGCTTTACACGTTCTACATCGTTTTTAAACCCGTTTTTGGTTCATTGGTCATTTCTACTCGTAACTTTTCTAAGCACTTTGGGTGAAAAAGGTCAACATTTTTGGGTTATTTGAGTGTTTTTAAGGCTATACTTGCAAGAAATCATTTGAATCAGTTAAATTTCTTAATTTTAGAAGTCAAAAAGTCAAAACCCTAGTTTTCTACGCATAACTTTTGGTGAAGAATCTTGAGCTATAACGGTTACTCGTGCTTCCCTCACTTGGATAAGTGTGTGGAACACTTCGACTTGTGGATATCCCTTACCCTGTGACAGTGTAAAGGATTTTTGGTTCTTAACCATAGTTTTGCATAAGCTAAAAGCTTACGGTAACTCTACGCATAACTTCACAATTACAGTAAGGTTTACGGTAACTTTTTTGTCTACGCATAAGCTTAAGGTTACGCGTTATAGATCTACTGCATATAGGATTCCTACGCCTAAGTGACTACGCATAAAATCCTATGCCTAAGATCCCTCACGCTTATAAGCATCTCTCGCCTAAGCCTCGTCTACTAACTTCTGTTTCGCTAAAGCTCTTTCTCATAAAGGTTTAAAAAAATTAAATTTTTGAGGAGACTAAGCGTTCAATTTTGCTTGATTCAAATTTTGGTTTAACTTGAAAATTTTGGTCAAAAATTCAAATTTTTAGGCTAAATTCAAATTTTAGAGTCAAATTTGGCGTCAAAATTGTCATAACTCAAAATTTTCATACGACCTTAGAATTGATTTTATAGTGAATTTCAAATTTTGGGCGAAAATTTTTTAGAACCAAGGTTACGATAGACTTTCAGAAAAACTGAGCTTAATCTTCATCAACCACAACTCCTTTATCGTTGAATCGATCCTACATCAACTTTATCAGATCATACCTTCATCAATGGCAACTCAACAAGACATTCATGCAGCCGGTGCCGAAAACCGTCCTCTATGTTGGAAAAAGGTGGTTATCTTCAATGGACAAGTCGTATGCTTCGTTACATCAAGACAAAACCTAATGGAAAATTGAAGATCAAATCCATTAGGGATGGACCCTTCATACAAGTCACCTGCGACAATCTGGAACATCTTTCATTCTATATACATTTGGTTTTGCAGATGACATGGCAATTCATATTGTGAAGCGGTTGTGAAGCGCTTTTCGATATGTGGGAACGTGTTAGGCGACTTTGTCATGGGTGAAATGGTCAACAAGACACGAGAACAAGTGCTACTTTGGGAGAAGTTTACATCTACTCAGGAGAGAATCCATTGAATCCTACTATGGAAGGTTTTGCACTTTAATGAATGAGCTTAGCAGAAACAAGTTGACACCAGAACTATCGTTGAGAAACATCAAGTTCTTGAACAATCTGGAAGAATGGGGACGATATGTCACTATTGTCAACCAAACAAAAGACTTACATCAAGTGAACTTTGATCAACTCAGCGATTTTTAGAAACAAAACCAAAATGAAGTGAATGAAGTCAGGCAAGAAAGATTGGCAAAGAATCATGATCCATTGGCACTCATTGCAAAGACTCAAACTTCGGTGAATACACAACAACAAGCTTCATCATCTTCCACTAACAACAACTTGCAGCAATACATCCCTCAACAACAAAACTATCCACCCGAACAACAACATTACCAGGAACAAGGAATCACTGATCTTGAAATGGAACCCGAAGAAGCTTTGTCACAAGCATTTGTATTCTTGGGTAAAGCATTCAGAGGTCGCTATTCCACACCAACTAACAACAACCAAAGGATTTCATCAAACACTCGCAACAGGAAAATTGCACAGCGGGGTGTGAACATGGGCAATCAAGGTCAAATGGTTGGAGTTATTGGGAATCAGCGAGGATATGCTCCTGGATTTCGCATGGGTGGTTAAGATCGGGGGTATCAGGATGGGTCGGAATGTTGGGAATAGAACAGATGGGTAATTAGAATGGGAATGTTGCAGCTCGGTCGTTGGGAATTATGGAAATGTGAATTAGGGTAATCAGGTTAAGTGTTATAACTGTCAAGGATTGGGTCACATGGCAATGAATTGTCCAACTAAGCGAGAAAAGAAGGATCTTGCATATCTTCAAAAGCTATTATGTTGGCACAAAGGAACAATCGGACTTCAATTGAGTCTGAGGAACATGACTTCATGGCTATTATGGATGATTTGGAAGACCTCGAGGAACTCAATGCAAACTGCATCTTCATGGCAAATCTTGAGGAGACTAAATGCGACACGACTCTGGCGCACCTCCTGTCTATGGCGCCAACGCGGTATCGAGGTACCAATCACGAGATCCATGCTATAACAATGTCATATTTGATGTGTTTACTCATGACGAACGCGTGCTGTGACATCACACCTACTTATGATACATACACGGACAATCCGAGTTGTAGCAATACTAACTCACGAAACTCCGGATGTGGATCCTCTGGTGTGTGGCACAAAATCGAGGCCGATGAGGAAACTCGTGCTACGAATCATTAATCAATAAATGTGGCATTGAAATTGAGAAAGTTAAAAAGGTCAATCGCGATGTTAAGGCCGCGAATGCCAAATTGACCGCTGAGCTTGAGAGTTACAAGGAGAGCGCAAAAGCCTTTGAATTTCAGAAAAACAAAAGAATCGAATTAGAAATTGGTTATCGAAATTTGGTTTCTAAAGAAAAATTTTAAATCAAGTATATACACTTGATGTGAATTCGAACTTGAAAATTAAATCTTTAAACAAGGAAATTTGAATCTAAATGACCAACTTTCAAAACAAAATCATTGTTTTGATCTTGAAAAGAGAAGAAGTAGTTGATTCTGATTTTTCAAAACGAGAAGATTCTCTTCTTGATGAAATTCTTGATAAGAATAAAAAGATAAAAACTTTGGAAAATTTGCTTCTTACACGGGTCATTCACTCAAACAATCAAGATGCTTTCTAATCAAGTAAATCCACGTTTTCATACTAATAATAGAATGGCACTTGGTAACGACCCTTCCTCGTTCCTCAAGAAAGCTCGAAATCTCGAATGTGTTAAACAATGGAAATGTTTTGCATGAACCCATAATTGTTCGTGATTCTCTTGAAGCGTTAGAACTATCTGAGGAGAGTAGATCAAAAATGAAACAAAAATTAGAAATCAAACCAATTGATTATAACAAATGGAACAAAATTAACGGAATTAATTTTGTTAATCAAAAAGAAAAGTCAAAGTTCTCCATCACACCAAGTGTTTCACACAAAGCGTCAACACCTGTTTCAAAACCAGTCGTTGTCTCAAAATCTCGTTCGAACATTGAACAAATGTCTTCAAACAATCCTTTTAACACAAGTGATGCGAGAAGTATTTTAGAAAATGTGAAAACTAGAATTGTGGATCTTCAAGACACTGTTAAAACTAAAACCACTATTACACCTAACATCTGGTTCTCTAGTTTTGACATCGAACAAAGGAAGTTTTTTGAAACTCAAATTGCCCCTCAGCTGAATGCCATCAGTGCAAGGGTAATTCATTTTGAACAAGCGTTTTTAAAAGAAACAACTGACTTTGTCAAGGACCATAAATCCCTGGTAAAGCAAGCTAATGATTGTGTTGAACAAATCAAAGTTTTGGAAACTCTAAATGACTCTCTCTTGAAGATGTTCGACTCTGATATTATGTCCATCATTTTGCAAACATATTCTGTTGAAGATCATGAAAGACTCGATCTGAGACCTCGAAATTGTTTCAAAATATGAAAAAACTCTTGAAAAACTTGAAAAGAAAATGTGTCATATTTTAAACAACTTGATCGAAAAACTGAGGAATGCAAATATGACAAACTGTCATATGAGCGTGCCTACAATGACATGAAAGCGAGAAATGATCTTTTGAGGCTCGGTGGAGAAAGTCAAAAGGAAAGGCAGTGGATACTGTGATTACAAAACCATTGACTGAGGAGAGAGCAAATGATCCCAAACCGGTTTCCAAACCAAAAATATACATTTCTATGCCTCCTCCAAAAGTCAATGAGAAAAATGTTTCATCAAAACCGTCCTCCACGCGCACCTAAACAAAATGTTGATAAAGGAAGCGGTTATTGAGAAACCAAAGTTTTAGCTCACGGCCTTTTTAAGATGAGTACCACTAATGCACTGCCTCCATCTAAAACATATGGAACAAACGACATAAGTTTAGAAAAGCACTCTAAAGAGACTAGGAAAGCCGAAACCTCTTCTCTAGATAAAATGTGAATCCTAATGAGTGTGCCTTACCTTCTACGGGACTAGGAAGCACCTCTAGGAGCAGCAGACTAAAGCCTAAGAGCAATACAAGGAACAATAGAGTCTCGCTTGCCTCTAAGAGTAGTCGCTTGAATAAAGAGAAGAAAGTAAAAGAACACCCTAGGAATTTACCGCTTTGTAATAAGAAAGACATTTCATCTGAATGTAATGAACCTATGAACTCTGCTAAGTTTAATGAATCCGTTGAATCTGTTTGTTTAACTTGCAAGAAATCTTTAACTAATGTTCATGATGATTGTGTTTCTAAGAATGAGATTGTTAAGACTGTTAAGAAGAATGTTCCCAAAAGAACTTATGCTAAACGAATAGGAAGACTAGTTGAGAGACTTAGGCTTTACACTATTGGTAGGGAATAATGTTTACTTTAGGGATGACATTTGGAAACCTCTGGTAGAACTTTCACACTCGAGAATGTTAGAATGAGTGATGCACCTGTCTTACCAATAGATAACTTCTTTGAGTGTGATCAAGATTTTACCTCTAACCCAAAGGAACCAAAATCAAAACGGTTTCCAAATCCTCTTCTTACGTGATTGGCGGGTTATCGAAATATGTCTTTGGATCGTCACTCGGGTTGCTCCAAGCACTGACCGGAATCTGAAGGCTGCTGATCAATTTCGTGCGGAAATTCATGGGAACGTCGTTTGGAAATGATCATGTAGCAGCTATCATGGGGGAGATCTACCTTTTGGAAATTATTTGATCACTCGGGTTTACTATGTCGAAGGGGTAGGACACAATTTGTTTCGGTCGAGGCAGTTACGTGATGCGATTTAGAGGTTGCTTTTAGGAAAAATGCTTGCCGTTAGAAACTTGGATGTGATCTCTTAACTGGGATCGTGATACAAACTTGTATGCTATCGACATCAATCAAATGGCCTCTTCATCACCAATATGTCTTATGATACGAGCATCTGGAACAGTCTGGTTGTGGCATAGAAGGTTATCCCATCTCAATTTTGACACCATCAACAAAATTGCCAAAGACAACATCGTCAATGGACTTCCAAAGTTCAAATACACCAAGGATCACTTATGTCCATCATGCGAACAAGGAAAAAGCAAAAGAGCATCATATAAACCCAAACCCGTACCTAGTTGGAAGCAAAGTTGCATATGTTGCACATGGACTTATGTGGCCCAATGAGAGTTGAAAGCATTAATGGGAAAAAGTATATTCTTGTCATAGTCGATGATTATTCAAGATATACATGGGTTAAGTTCCGAGATCAAAAGACGAAGCACCGGCATCATCATCACCTTTAGAAATGTATTCAAGTACTTCTTCAAACTCGTAAGGTTGTAAGCGCAGCACAGGGAATAATTCAGAGTTAAGAGCTTATTTTGAAGATGTTGGAATTACTCATCAGACATCAGTTGTTAGAACTCCACAGTAGAATGGGGTAGTTGAAAGAAGAAATAGAACTCTTGTGGAAGCTGCTCGCACAATGCTAATTTATTCTAGTGCACCGTTATCTCTATGGGCGATGTTGTTGCCTTTGCTTGTTTCACTCGAGCCGATCCCATCCATCCAAGATTCAATAAAACCCATATGAGCTTGTGAACAACGAAAACCGATATCTCTTACTTTCACGTGTTTGGCGCTTTGTGCTATCCTACGAATGACAGCGAAGATCTTGGAAAACTGAAAGCAAAAGGTGATATTGGAATCTTCATTGGATATTCAGATAATTCGAGGGCATTCAGGGTGTATAACAGAAGAACTAGGAGGATCATGGAGACGATGAATGTGAAGTTTGATGAACTTTCACATATGGCTTCTGAGAGACTCGCTCTAGAACCCGCACTAAACCGGCAGACTTCTGGACACATCAGTTCAGGACTCGTACCTCAAAGAGCTCAATCAACTCCGTTTGACAATCCTAAAGAACAAGAATGGGAGAATTTCTTCGAGTTAATGTTCGATGAATACTATGGTGGAACCTTGACAAATGCATCAAACCATCATTCCATTTCACACCAGCTCAAAATCATCCTCCACCCCACCATCGAGAAGATTGCACCCGTTCTACCAGCAGTTGATGAGCAAAACCAAAACCAGAGCGATGCAACGTTAGATGAAGACTTATTTGAAAACCCGTTTGCCACGGAATCAGCTGAATCTTCTTCAAGCTTACGAGAACCATCTAACTCGCATACGTTTAACCAGGTATCCTTCTAAAAGTGGACAAAAGACCACCCAATTGAACAAGTTATTGGTGAACCTTCAAGGCCAATTCAGACGAGGCGCCAACTTGCCACCGATTGCGACTTATGCATTTACCTTTGCTCAATTAACAATATAGAGCCAAACATTGTGAGGCAATGGCGGCCGCATGGATAGAAGCAATGCAGGAGGAACTTCTCCAATACCGTCTACATGACTCTTGGGAAATGGTTCCAAGACCCATTGACGTTAGCGTCATTGATCTCAAATGGTTATGGAAGAACAAAAGGGATGAAGAAATGACTATTATTCGCAACAAAGCTCGTCTTGTGGCCAAAGGATACAGACAAGAGGAAGGGGTAGACTTTGAAGAGTCATTAGCGTTAGCTAGACTAGAAGCGTCGGGATATTCTTAGCCTATGCAGCTCACAAAAACATCACGGTTTATCGGATGGACATTAAGACCACGTTCTTGAATGGAACTCGAAGAAGAATGCGTGAGTCGACGGAAGGCTTCATAGACATGAATCATCCGACTCGTCTACAAACTCAAAAAGGCAATCTATGGATTGAAACAAGCTCCGAGGGCGTGGTATGACGAACTGTCCTCTTTCCTTATCCAAAACAATTTCACCAAAGGCACGGTTGATCCTACCTTGTTTACACAAAAATGCAAAACGACATTTTGATTGTTGATTTATGGGCGACATCATCTTTGGGTCCACTAATCCGAATCTTTCAAAACATTTTGAAAATCTCATGAAAAGTAAATTTGAAATGTCCATGATGGGGAACTAAAATTCTTTCTTGGTTTACAAATACATCAGTCCCCTCGTGGAATTTTTATAAATCAAGCTAAATACACAACTGAGATTTTGAAAAATCATGGTATGGATAATTGTGACTCGTTCGGAACACCAATGGTAACTTCACCAAAAATTGGAGCCGATTTGTTTGGTAAACCTATTGATCCAAGAGAAATATCGAACATGATTGGTTCTCTCATGTACCTCACTGCTAGTCGACCAGATATTCATTTTGCTATTTGCTTATTAGCACGGTTTCAGGGCAAAGCCTACGAACTGCACCTCAAAGAGGTTAAAAGGATCTTTCGATTTTTGAAGACATCCATTCACATGGGACTTTGGTATCCGAAGGAATCCGGATTTGATCTAATTGCCTTTTCGGATGTGGACCACTTGGTGATCAATTCTGACAAAAAGTACATCTGGAGGAGCACAATTTTTGGGGTGAAAAGTTAGTAAGCTGGTCTTCAAAGAAACAAGATTACATTGCACTTTCAACCCTGAAGCTGAGTATGTGTCTCTATCTGCGTGTTGTGCTCAAGTTCTATGGATGAGAACACAACTCACAGATTATGGCTTTACTTTCGATAAAATACCTATGTATTGTGACTCGAAAAGTGCCATAGCCATATCATGCAATCATGTTCATCACTCAAAGACTAAGCATATCCGTGTCCGCTATCACTTCATCAAAGAGTGCGTCGAAAATGAATGCTTGTTGAATTATTCTTAGGAAGTGATTACCAACCCGCCGATCTATTAACTAAAGCCCTTCCAAAAGAAAGGTTTGACTATTTAGTTCGACGAATTGGATTGCGAAGCCTAACCCACCGAGGAGTTAGAGCGTCTTCTCGAATCTTCTTGAAAATGATTTTCCAAAAGCTTGTAAATATTTTTGAAAAACAAAATACAAAATTTGAAAAACCAACAAAAGCAAAATATAAAAATATAAAACTTTCAAAAATACAAAAACAATATAAAATAAAAATCCAAAAATATTCTTCTGAGATGTCTCTCGTATAATCGATATTTTATGCGTTTCTAGAAATGTCATTCAACAATCTGGTATGTATGAGATGCTTGGCGAGAGTTCTTTAATGTTTTCTAAAACATGTCGTTTCTCAAAATTTCTTCATAAAATGGCTTTCGTATACTTGATACGAAACCGGACTAAAATGATGACTTTTGATTATTTTTCAAATCAAAACTCGTGCTTTTATAGAAAAATCAAGTATGCGCTTGATTACTACATTTAAAATGGTGAGAAATCATCATCATCTTGAGCACCTTTTCAAGATTGTTCAAAAGATTTTTCAAAATCTTTCAAAATTCTTTGTGCTCAAGATAACTCCCTCTAAAACCCTTTAATTGATTATGCTTTATTAAAGGGGGGGTATAAAACTAAAATGTTCCAAATTCATGCTTAAATCAAATCCGTTTGTCTCCCCAAAAGATTCTAAAATGTTGTTTAATCAGTTGATATCAAAAATATCACGAACATGCTATTTTTGAGGGGAGGAGCGTGATTAAAATGTGATCAAAAAGTTTAATGATCGTTGTTTGAATCTCAAAATGAGCTCGACTAAGTCGGAACCAATGAATTGACGGGAATCTAAGTCGTAAATGTACCATCTCGAGAAACTTGTGATAGATATGCACCTTCATGGGTCTAACCTCCTTTTCAAGGAGTGTTTACAACTTCAAGTTAGTTATTAGAGCTAGTTGTCACCTAAAAGCTGACAATGGAACTCTTTAACTAGGCAGCGTAACCGTGTCTCGTGGGGAATTGTCTATCATGAGCCGATCAATTCAAAAGTGCGAACTCTACCCTCTATGTGCAGATTTCTGTCAAAACTTATAAGCACATGTGAAGGGGGAGTGTTTACGAAAATATAAAACTCTCACAGAGTGTTTCAAACATGTTTTCTATCATAAACACTCTGAGAGATTTTTAAGAAAAATGGTTTTATGGCAACAATAGGGCGATCATGGAGTTATAAGGTGACTAAGGATAGGAAATTCGTCCTATGATCCGCCAGAGCCGGAGGGATCTACCCAAGGACATCACATATAGTTAGTATTAGAAGTCCTTAGGTATGATTGAAAAAAGAAGTAATGTGAGAAAGGAGAAAGAGCGGTTGAAGAATTAAAAGAAATGTAATGAAAAAGTGTGAAAAGAAATAGCCCTCCATATTCAACCTTAGAGTGAAAGGGTTCAATTCATGCACTCTTGGTTGTCACTAAGATGACAGCGGTATTGAAGACAAAGGCGTCATGGACCCAGGTGGCCTTGCACTAAACCTTCTAGCCACTCAATTCCTCTCAAAAGGATTTGTTTCATTCTCACTAGGAACCCTACATAATCTATCGACTTTCTCTTAGAGATTGTTGATATTGAAGAAGGAGACCCTCTCCTAGTCTCACTTAGGAAAACCAAAATGCACTTATTGAGTCTAGAGCCACGAGATTCATCAAAAGATCTCAAAGGAACACTTGACATGATATATTGTTGTTCAACAATAAGGACACAAGTGATACATTCTAGAGTCCTATGCAGATCTTAGCAATCTGCTAGAACATTTATGAGAAGTTTCACATCTGTGATCTTGATGATTGAATGGAAACTCTTGCGAGGTCAACATCAAGCGACGCCCGGCGAGGTCACTTCGGTAACTCCCGTGGATTACGCTTAGTGTGTCTCAAGCGGTCTGATGCGTGGGGTGATGCTCGGTGTACCTCGGCGACTCATCTGAACTATAGATGTACTTCGGTATATCGCGTTATCTCACTTATGGGACTCCAGTTCAGAAGGCCCTTGTGAAATTAGAGGCGTGTTTTCACACTATGCTGTTAACACCCTCGAAATTCAAACTTGTAAGTGCCGGAATCCGCTTATTACTAACCTGTTTTATGTTTTATTCTTATGGAAGCTCGGAGCCGGATGGATCGTCTGAGACTCGCCACATGCTCATACCAACAACACATGAAAGTTCTCATCAAAATCAAAGGCTACTCAAAGTTAAAGATGATTCTTCGTCAATGTCAAAGAATCTACAAAGTTTAAAAGACTAGAGAACATCTCATGGAACTTCAAAGACAAATAGAAGTGTGAGCATGGTGGAGAAAGGCGTGGAGACACCTAACCAACGAAGTTGACAACGACAGACAACCACATTAATTGATCACAAAGCATGAAGGAACAAAGAATCAAGACTATTCTATATCAACACACAAAATTCAAGCTCGAGAAAAGTAAAGATCTAATCAAGTGGAGCATCATTGGAATGACCACCCCTTAGGGGGAGATTATTAGCCTTAATAGTTTATATTAGAAGTGATGGTCATTTACGATTAGGAACTTTGTAACGTGTGTTAGATATCGTGATAGAATAGTCAGCGGGCTCGTGGATTGGACTAAGCTAAATGGCTAGGAGTTATGATTATGCTAGTCTTTGAGCTTAAGTATCAAAGCCCATCCATGTCCAACCCACGGAAAGCCCAAGCAAAGCCTTTTAGGGTTTTAAGTTACTTGTACTATAAATACCCCTCAAATGGTCATTTGAGGGGTGTGCTTGAATGTGTGTGTGTGTTTTCCTTTGAAGTAATACAACATATTGTGTTTATCTTTCTCTCCACATACACGGTTTTGTTTAAACATCAAGTCACCATCTTTCTTATCTTTTCTTTCTTTATATGCTTTATGTTTGTGTTTGGGTTGAACGTTTTCTACTCATTGTGTGGTAAACGTGGTGATACTTGTATTTGTTAAGTGGGTTTATGATAAGGTTGATAAAAGTAAGGTCCTACAGGTTCAAAATCTCGAACCTTTTAATGGCTTGATGAGGAATTACCAAGTGACTACTACAAACAAGAAGTGTACAAGTTGATTCAAAAGGAAAGAGAATTAAAAAGAGACAAATGCAGTTTGAAAGAAAAAATAAAAGACTTTCAAAGGGATTTTGACTTTCAAAGGAAGAAAATAAGAGACTTGTAAAGGGATTTTGACTTTCAGAAGTCAACTTTGCACAACCAAGTGTTACTTCTGCAAATGGAATTGAAAGAAAGCAAATCCACTTTACTATTTTATAGGAAATGTGTTGTTGTAATGGTTGTGATTGTTGTTATTATGTTGTTTGTAATGTTATGATATAGATGTAGATTCATATGAATTTGTTCAGTTTAATTGTAATGCAACAATCTACATATGTGGTGTAGAAGTCAAGATGTAATGTAGTAGTAGAAATGTGGAAGATGTAGTGGAGTTGACTTTTGATGTTTGACTTTTAACATCATTCATCCAGTTTCAGCATTAAAATAGCTTAAGCTAAAACTGGGCAACCATGGAAAAAGGATTAAGAACAAACCAACTTACAAAGAGTTTTAAACAAAAAAACTCGACATACTATAGCCTAACACATATCTTATGAAATAAAACTGATCCAATACTTATTATCATTCCAAAACACAAAATAGAGGGCCACGTGCCGATCCTCAACAACCATCCGCACACATCAAACCTTAACACTCACATCATGTTTGTTTCTTGGGAGAAAAGAACCATACCGGCTGACACAGGAAAACC
>OU343216.1:158301943-158363666 GCA_910596185.1 Chrysanthemum makinoi
AATTGCAAAATTTTTGCGAGAAATGTCCTTTTTTTCTTTTGAAAATTTGCAAGTTGTGTACCTAATGTTTAGGTTTTCTTTTGCATGAAATGCCCCTGGGGTTGCACTGTAGTTGCAAAATCTCGTTTTTTGCTAACGCTCGTTAGAAAATCCCGTTAGTTAGTCCTCACGTGCGTTGCACGTGAGGGTACTTTCGTTATTTCACTGTTCCCGCCTTAAACACCTACTTGCTACCTCCCCAGGCACGAAATTCGACAAGGACATTTTTGCAATTAAACTTAATCATGTATAACCCGATCAAATCACACACACAAAAAAAATATATCTTGTTTCGACCGATCAAATCACACACCCACAAACACATACCATGGTAATGCTTTCCCCACTTTGGCAGATTCGAACTCCTGAGTTTCTGACCTATGAGCTTGGTTTTAGTTACGGTAAGCTTAGATGTTTTAAGTTGTCATTTGTTTTTCTTATTCGAACATGCATGTGTACATCTTAGGTTATGTGATTTTCTTACTTTTAAGTTGTTATTTGTTTTTCTAACCAGATTCTAATGAAACACAGTTCACTCTGAAAATCCACCACAATGGGCTCTTCACAAATCCACCAAACCGAAGATTGCTGATTTGGAAGGTCCTCTAGCTATCAAAGGTAAGCCTCAAGGAAGATTGAAAAGAAAAGCAAATAGATCAAAGGCTGTTGATGAAGAGTCTGGATCTGACAAGGAGAAAGAAGAGGTTGCTGGGTGTTTGGATACATCCTCCAAGTGAAGATTTTGGGCTTAAAAGAAACTTGATAATTTTGGTAGTAAATATCAAGTTTAGGGGAGGATTGTTGGGCTTTTAGTTCTGCTTAAAGGAATTATTCTAAGTATGGAACCACTACCAACATTAAAGAAACCATGGCTAGAAGGATTGGAACCACTGCTCAAGGTATACCACGGCTAGTAGAAGTGTCATACCACTGCTAATGTAACGAAGCACTGCTAGTTTGTTTAAGTCGGTTTAAATTGTAATATTCTAGAATATCTTGAGTAGGTCGTATTGTATGGAAAATGTAGTTATCTTGTAGGATACGTAATGTATATTGTAAAGTACTCCTTAGCCTATAAAAGGAGGTCCTAGTTTAGAGTTAGATATATGTATTGGTTATATCTAAGAGTCGATACACTTCAAGGTTGTAAAACCCTAATACTATTCAAAGTATTCGTATAATAATATATTGAGGTGTTTAGTGATAATTATTGTTATTCTTCTTAAGGTTAAACATTAAATTCCGTGTAGTGTTAAACACGTTATATTGTTTAAGTCAGCTTCTATATTAGATCGTTTGCTCAACTGGGATCAACAATATACATGAATCGAAAGTCAAAGATAAAATAATCGCTAATGCTTATCGTTAGGGAGTGATTTCTCCCTTGGAGATGGCTCCGTATGCTCTTCAAAATCTGCCTTTGGACCCCTCTTGACGTTCTATGCTTTTTAGTATGAAGTGAATGATGTAAAATGCAGAAATTAGGGCTTGTATTTATAGGCGCGATCTAGTTACGGGCGTATCAGAGTTGAGAGTTACCGTAACCTCAATAATTCCACAATTATGCTTTCGGTAAGTCGGTTACGGCGTAACTATTGGAAAGGTTACCAAGATCTTCAATACAGTCACATTTGGTATAATTACGTCAGAATCATTGTGAGGAGTTACAGCAGACCGATGGCTGCATGAAACATTCCTTGACCTAATTGGTTACGCGTAATCCTTAGTTGAGAGTTACTGTAATTGATGCTCCGAAGTTGGTCTTCCGAGTCAACGCGCTAGCTACGGCGTAATGTGAGAGATGGTGTTACGCCGTAGCTTCTTCACATTAGGCATACTATCATAAATCTCTAAGAAAATCTCCAAATCCGCGTCTCATTAGCTCCAATGCTCGTAATTTACTTGAAAGTTAAATATAAAGTAAAACAAACGTAAATCCATATAAATAATATAAAATACAAGCATTGTCGAGGGAAATTGGCACTTAATATTCAGGACTATTTGATGTTATCATGGGCCAATCTAAAGTTCACGTGACACGATCACATATCTTAACTTTTAGTAGTGAACACAAAAAGTCTTGACACTGTTTTTCTTCTTCCCCAATTCACACACTCATCCAAACCTCACCTAATCCTTAAGATAACTCTGTCAGTGAAATGTCTTCATCATCTTTTATTCTAAGTCATCGTCCTCCACCACATACCATTTGCGAACATGAAGAACCCGGTATTCAACAAACATCACTAACCATCAATCATCCTTTAAGACGTTTTCTTGGCTGCATAAATTTTTATAATGTAAGTAATTTTTACTTTGTTTATGATTCGGGTATCTTCTAATTTGTCTAAACATGCAGGGTTTAAAATGTCGCACCTTTTACTGGGCTGATGAGGAATTACCAAGTGACTACTACAAATAAGAAGTGTACAAGTTGATTCAAAAGGAAAAAGAATTGAAAAGAGACAGATGCAGTTTGAATGAAAAAATAAGAGACTTGAAAAGGGATTTTGACTTTCAAAGGGAAAAAATAAGAGACTTGCAAAGGGATTTTGACTTTCAAAGGGAAAAAATAAGAGACTTGCAAAGGGATTTTGACTTTCAGAAGTCAACTTTGCACAACCAAGTGTTATTTCTCCAAATGGAATTGAAAGAAAGCAAATCCAGTTAACTGTTTTATAGGAAATGTGTTGTTGTAATGGTTGTGATTGTTGCTATTATGTTGTTTGTAATGTTATGATATAGATGTAGATTCATATGAATTTGTTCAGTTTAATCGTTATGCAGCAATCTACATATGTGATGTAGAAGTCAAAGATGTAATGTAGTAGTAGAAATGTGGAAGATGTAGTAGAGTTGACTTTTGATGTTTGACTTTTAACATCATTCATCCAGTTTCAGCACTAAAATAGCTTAAGCTAAAACTGGGCAACCATGGAGAAAGGATTAAGAACAAGCCAACTTACAAAGAGTTTTAAACAACAAACTCGATATACTATAGCCTAACACATATCCGATAAAAGACAATTGTCCCATACACTATTGCCATTCCAAAACACAAAATAGAGGAACACATTAACCCATCCTCAACAACCATCAACACACATCAAACCTTAACACTCCTTCGGTCATGTTTGTTTCTTCGGTGAGAAAGAACAAGACCATTTGACCTAGAGCAAACCCTGCTTCTTCCTTCAACTCCCTGAAACTAGGTGATCAAACAATTGCAACACTCCTCTTCACCTTTGATGGAGTTAGTATCTTTGTTTTCTCAATGAGAAAAACTTTCTCTACCCTTTGGTGCTTTACAATAGCCAAAGAAAACCAATATAAGTTGTACTTCTTCTCACTTTTAGATGATATGTGCTGTTACAAAATGTTCAAAACTTAGCGTTAGTTTTTTTTTTGGTGAAACGATGATCATATATTAATCATTCTATAAAAAGAGAAAGTTTTTAGACATGCCAATAACCTTGATAAAAGAAGCATACTACATTATGATCTATCAATCATTCTATCAGACATACAATATCTTAGATAAATCACATCTATATATCAAATTAAGCAACTCGCTTCACCATCGCTTTCCCAAACAGGTAAAAAACACAGAACAATGTTTACCAAGTTTCACCCACCATAGCTTCATGATTACATTTCCATGATAAGTGCCCACCATACATTATTCAACCAACATCCACAATAACATTAAGCGTAACAATTTAACAAATTAGCAAAGTTATAATAGTCATCCATCTTTCCAAAAAGCTTCAGTCGTATTTTTGTAAAACGCTGTTTCTTCTTGATCATGTACAATGTGAAACCTTCAGTTACACAGCAAATTCATCTGACGAAGATCAAAATCTGATATTAGAAATACAAAATTAGTTACAAATAATCCAAAATGTTACACCGATATATATACTCAATGTAATTAAAGTTAATAAAGAAAAACATACCTGATTCATGTCCTTGGTGACAAAGGGCGTTCATGGCTATGTTAGTGGAGTGTGTTTCCACCGTTGTGATGGCCCCTCCATCAGGTTCAAAAAGCATGACATTATACTCCCTACCCTGAACAACCTGAGTAAACACCAGCCACTGACCAGGTTACAATTTCAAGTCTTCAACCATTTTCACCCAACCCAACCCATATAGGAACGATTGTACATATCGCTCATACCAATCTTTTGAACTTTCCACCCTAACTTCGTACTCAATGGTGTTTGTCACAATTCTCAATTTCCGGTCATTTTTCAAATTTTACTATTCATTCCCGGAGAAAAATTTATATTTCATTAACGTATATTTTTCTTATTAAATAAACGCTATCGTACGATCATTTATTTTGAACAATTGATCCGGCACTTCCCAAAACTTATCCTGATATATTTTATACTCAATTTAAGACCATAAAAATTATATTATTAGTTTCGTGTTTTAAATTTATTGTGTATATAAATTGTTATATATAAATATTTACGACGGTTTTCGTAAATTCAACTCGACAATTATTATTTCACTCAATTTTTGTAAGAAATGTATTTTTATAACTTTTATGACTTTGATACAATCTATTTTATTCCGTTAAAATTTATTTTTAGCTAACGCTACCCTAAATGCTTAAATATGTACACAAGTTACCATCTATCCTTAAATAACTACACATTATTAACATACTTATACATTAAATGGAACAAAAGACACCAAGTCCATTTTTTTCTTTATGATTGTCGATCAAAAGGGGCATGACTCACCCATTTTAGAACCAAAATATCTAGAGTGAACTATCTTATACTTGCATACCTTTTTATTTATTTACAATTACACATACACAAGCATAAGTGTAGAAAGCAAAATATCCTCTCCTCTTCTTCATCATATTCGGCCATAGCAAGAAACATGAAGAAACCATTAATTTTTCATGATCCAAGTATTAATCAAGTCCTAGGAATAATCTAGTCAAGGTTTTGAAATAAAAACCTCAAGATTATTAAGCATACCTTGCTCAAAAATTCATAATCATTCAAGTAAGCATTTCATGATTTTCATAACTCTTTCATGTTCATATTTATGTTATTTCATCATTTTTGCAAGAAAACATGCATGTTACATATGAGTCTATACCACTTTTAATGTTTTTATTACATATTATTAGTTATAATTATCCTATAATTAATCCCTTGAAACATATCACTTTTGGTGATGTCTAGGAACCCATAACACCCTAAGAAGGTGTGTGGTAGGATTAGAATAGCTTCGGAGTTGGTTTGAATTGGTTAGAATAGGTTTTGCGCGAGAAAAACTCATTTCGACAACTAATTATAAGGGTCTGATCATATTTGTTAATTCTGGAAATTTCGACAGTGGGTAAAACATTTTGGACTAGATATTTAGAAAATACACTTTAAAACGAAAACGTGGCCGCTTGAACGGGTTAAAACGGAGTTATAACGAAGAAGTTATGCTATTTTTAAGTTTAACGACTAAAACTATTTGTTTCGAAAAATTCAGCATGTATTCTCAACTTTTACAAGTCAAAATGAGTCTTAAGCTGCTATAAAATGTCGATTTATCAAAAATATATTAGTATATATTATCACGATTCCAAGGATATATAAAACGTAGAAAACGGACTTATAACGACTAAGTTATTCACATTTTAAACAAGTTGCCGTAACTATATTATATAAGCAAAACTAATATATTTCTATTAGACAAACATTACGGCCACAAATGACCATGTTGAGGGTCGTTTTTAACATTGATGTAGTACTTTTTATAACATGATGTCTTCTAGTAAAAGTAAGTTCGCCTAGCATATTTTCCAAAATGTCCAACCGTTTGTCAAGCGGAGTTGTAACGAATAAAATACGGTCACTTAAACTTTGCCGAAAGTTACCTTAAACAATATTTTGGACAAAAGTACCATACTTTACCCATATTTTTCTCCATGATCGAGACCTCTAGGATGAAAATTTAAATACTAAAACTTTGAGATAATGATACAAGCTTCCCAAAACAGTTGAGTTTGTTTCCTAACACTCGACGTGCACCATTTTACGACTAGCTTTTTGAGGCTACTTAGTCACTTTCATGAAATTTTCAATGACATTATTTTACGACGAAAAGTTATAATTTCATAATAAATCACCAAATGATTATCGTAGGATATCATTTCAACGTAAATACTTGTAAAGTATTTTATAATATGACGAGATGTCATAAACATATATTTCGACGATAAACATTATTTTCAAATGTACAAGTGGTATGGATATCATATGAGTTTGCATGCACGACATTGTTTAATGATTTACATTAGAGCACATCATTCATATTAGGTTGCGGATAGAGATCGCACCTCATTTCAGTATATCTACTTTTGTCATCATAAACATTACACCAGGTGAGTTCGTAGCCCCACTTTTGCTCGTTTAATTGTTTTTATAAACTCTTCGGGGGAGATACATGCTCAACTTCATGCTTTTACTTTACACTTACATGAACTTAAACTATATTGTTTGAACTATCATGAACTTGTTACCCTTTTGATTCACTACTTATGCTAGTAATTAGATGGTGCCCGAACTAAATTGATCACTATGTTACGAACACTATTATTGGAACCACTTTCCGTGATTTTGAGCCCTTCGACATATATATTTGAACACTTTAACTTGATTTAAAACATTTTGACATATAATTAATCTCTTTTAACTTAATATTGAACCTTTGACTATTTTGAACATGTTTGACGTAATATTGAACCTTTGATCATTTTGAACTTGTTTGACTTTATAATGAACCATTTGACTATTTTGAACTTGTTTGACATAATATTGATCCCTTTGACTATTTTGAACCTTTTGACATGTTTTGAGCTCTTTTACTGTTTTGAACTTTTGAACTCGACTTAAACGCTTGAACTTAATTACTTAACTATTGAATGGAAACCTTGAACTTAAATACTTAACTTATGACTTGTTTGAACTTATTGAACCATACGTGCTATGACCTTGACCTAAAGTCTCCCATGATCGGAGCATCACTATAAAGTCTCCCTTGTTCGAGCATCCTTATAAAGTCTCCCTGTTTCGGAGCATCACTATAATTTCTACTTGTCGGTGGAGTGTCACATAATTCTCGCCTTGTCTGGGTGGAGTGTTCTCAATAATTTTAATGGTGGAGTGTTCTCAATAATTCTAGGTGGTCGAGTGACAAAGGAGTCTCCCTTTGTTGAGCAAAGGTAAAGTCTCCCATGTTCGAGCATCCCCGGAGTATTATATAATGGTGCTATACTATAAACTATTATGACATCGTACACTTGACCACTAGACACACTATATTTTGTGCAATGGGTTGTGAACAACACGTGCAAGTTTTGTATGGGCGGGACTTGAACTGAGGGATTTACAATGCCTTTACTTTGTGACCTCATTTGACAACGTGTGCATGAACATAAACTAGACATATTTTGGGTTGTGAACACAGTGTTGCAAGTTTTGTATGGGCGGAAATTGGAACTGAGCGATTTGTAATGCCTTTGCTTTGTGGACTATTCTATATGACCAAAACTTTTCCTTTGTTGCATGAACATTCTTTAAAGGCTTTACAATTCAACCAAACTCTATGAACTCACTCAACCATTGTGTTGACACTTTTAGCATGTTTTATCTCGGGTATCTAAGGCATTCACTTCATGGCATGCATGTGGACTTATCATAGAGTCGTGTCGACGCCTCATCTATATTTTATGCACTTAACTATCGTTTGATTATAACAAACTTATTTTGGTACCTTGGAAATCTTTATGACCTATGTTTTGTAAACTCCGATTATTTTACAGAATCAAACGATATTTTCAAAACGACACTTTAGGTCGCTCGATATAACTGTAACTTTGATGCTATGACAGTCCTCCCCAAGGTATTCCATTCCAGAAACAGGTAATTTGGGGGTGTGACAGTGTTACTAGTAACCATGTCCGACTCTGTAAGGGTTGGACCATTTAGGGTTAGAAAATCTTCTCGCAATGACTGTATATAAAGAGATGTGTCTGGCACTGCTACTAAACAGCGCCATAATTGAGCGCTTTCTGGTTTCTAATTGTGAAATTCCTCCCCATTCTCATTGTAGCAAGTTACGTGAAAGATGTCATCCTCTTTTACAAAGTGTATGAATCTAACAGCCCATGGCATGATGTTGTGTATAACAAAGTCATTCCACCTAGGTCCCTCTACCACACGCACTAACTCTGACACTCTCTTAACACTGAGTTTCCATCTCATGCACGTACAGTTAACTAGGTAAATAGAACGATTACCATGGTAAGAACCTCCTAAAACGTAGTCCTTATACAGTTGTTGTATGTCAAAATTAATTTTTAAACATTATGAATTTCTTAAAAACTAGTTTCTTACTTAAATAACACTTAATTCATATATATGATGTTAACTTACAAATTCATCTAAAACATCAGCAACATCGTCCACCACACACACAAATTAATTGAAATACATTGTTACTGCATTAATGATTAAGATTAACACAAATAACGTTTGAATGAAATAAAAAAAAGAAGTAAATATTCTTACCTGGTATGTGTGTTGTTTGATTTTGCACGCCTACTAAGTTCCGATGGTATGTGTTTGTGGGTGTGCGATTTGATCAGTTGAAAGAAGATAGAATGTGTTTGTGTGTGTGATTTGATCGGGTTATACACGAGTATGTATAGTTGTGAAAAATGTCCTCGTCGATTTTTGTGCCTGGGAAGGTCGTTGATGGGTCTAAATGACGGGAAAAGTGAATTGACGAAAGTACGCTCATGTGGAACGCACGTGAGGACTAACTAACGGGTTTTAGTAACGAACGTTAGCAAAAAACGAGATTTTGCAACTACAGTGCAACCCTAGGGGCATTTCATGTAAAAAAACCCAAACCTTATGTACACAAAATAAATTTATATATATATATATGTGTGTGTGTATATATATATATATATATATATATATATATATATATATATATATTTCTCAAAAATGGCAAAGTTTAATAGCATAATTTGCAATTTACTCTTTTTTTATTAGTATTTTATCCCTTTCACTATATATTAGAGTATCCATTGTCCATGTTATATAATTAAATACATTTGGTACTAAAATCTATATACTTAAAAGATTAAAAAATTTATTTATGTAATTCGGGTTTTTCGACTCAACCCAAAAATCAAACCGTATTCAAATTCGTTTTTCGGTTTTGCCTAAAAAGATGGTAACGAACGAGCCAACCCAAATAAATTGAAAAACTCGAAAACCGAACTAATGAACACCCCTAGCTTATCCACTATTTTTAACTAGAAACAATTATGGGTAAGGTTAAGTTCATTAATTATCAACGTACTTTCAAGATGTTCCGCACCTAAATAATTTACTTCTTTATTTACTAATATCAGTAACATAACTTGTTGTGACTTGTTATTAGAGAGCTCGGTGAGGGGCGTGAACCGTCCGCCAAATGCGCCAACAACGGACGAACGGCGCGTCATATTGCATCGTTCGTCCCGTTGTTAATACGCAATTGGTTTTTTTTTTTAGAGGGTGGATATTTTTGGTAAGGTATTTTGTAAGACCTAAAAGTGTTATATGTTTTTTTGTTTGAAATGACATTTTTATTATTGGTGTGTTAATCAGAGGCTAATGAGATGACGCTGACGTGTTGTTGGTCACCTCTCACCCAACACTCTAAAATAAGAGAACTCAAAAATCATCCCAGTTTAGTTGCAGAATCATCCTTATTCACCAAGATTAACATCCCCGCGTTCATTGCCTTTAGCAATAATCACTGAAGCATCGCCGCGTTTAATTGCTATGCTTAGCAGCAAGTATTATTTTACGTTGTTGCTTTTGTTTGCCAAGCATCCGCTTTTACGCGGTTCGCTTATTTGTTCCGATTTTCTTCGCGAAAGCCGTCTGTTTATTCCGCACATCCGCATTGTCGTTTTCTGTATGTATTTTACTGGCGACGTCTTTTATCGCTCGTTTACGATTGCCAGAATATGTTGTCGGCGCATCGGTTATCCGTTATTCGCGTCAAGAGTTTCGTTTTTTATGTTCGTACAAGCTCGTCCGTGAAAAATGGTGACAAAAACATAAAAAAGACTGACGAGAACGTTAAAAACGCATAAAAACGTGAAAATGACAAAATCAGATATAAACGGATCGACAACTTAAAAATGAATAACAATAAAAAAGCGATCGTAAACATATAAAACGGACGAAAACCAATAAAAAACGAACAAAAACTAAAAACATAATTAAAACGTAAAAACATACGAAAACGAAAAAAGACGGACGAGAACGTAAAAACGTAAAAAAACCGGACGAATACATATAAAACGGACTAAAACGGAAAAAGCTAATAAAACCGAAAAGACGGACTAAAACGTAAAAAAAACGAATAATATTACAAAAACGGACAAAACGGATAAAAGCGGACGAAACATATAAAACCGGACGAAACGGAAGAAAACGGACAAAAACGTGAAAAACCTGACAAAACGTAAAATGAGGACTAACGTGCAAAAAATATTAACGGATGGACTAACGGAAAATATTATTTAACACTTAATCCGTAAAACTAACGATGTTAGTGCTCGTGGATGATTATTGCTAAAGGTTTATGGACTTGGAGATAATGACCAAGGTTGAGATAGTGACGATTTCTGTAAAAATACACAAACCACAAGGATGATTTTTGCAGTTTACTCCTAAAATAATACTCCCTCCGTCTCAAAATAATTGTCCACATTTCATTTTTTGGATGTCTCAAAATTATTGTCCACTTTCCTTTTATAGTAAAAAGAAGAGAATTTAGTGAAGGAATATTCTTTTTGAATGGTTGAAAATTAAAGTTACCCTACTTTTATTAAATTGTGTGAATCTTGTCTAGTGACAATAATTTTGAGACGGAGGGAGTAATGACTATTTAATTTTCCACATCATTATTATTTACATCGTAATTAATTATTAAATGACTAAAATGCCCTTTTCTTTATATTTTTCACTAGTTTGTCTCTTACCCCGATTGATTCCAGCAGAAAATTCATTTTTTTGTGTTCATCATCCTCTTTTGTTTCATGATCTTAATATGTTTTTCTATTTTTTTTTTTTCAGTTAATTCCAATTATTTTTTATCATCCTCTTCAGGTAAGTTGTCGGCTCTTCATTCCTAGTGTTAACCGGCGGCTTCCCAACACCGGAAACCCATCGACAATCCCTATTGATTTTTCATCTCAGATAAGTTTATTAAGAGTGGGTGTTGTGGATTTATTTATAGTGATAAGTTTAGTTAAGAGAAGAGGAAGATAAATGTGTTTGACCTAGTATCTAAAGACTTTTTGTAAAGATGAATTTTTAAATTTTAAGATGGTTTTCTCGTGAAAAACGAGATTACGTACCGTTGATTTTTTTAAAGATGGAGTAACTCATTATACAAAATGGTCATGTAGCATGCCACATAATACTGAAAATAAAATAATAAAATGCGTGGAAAACATTTTTACTTGTCGGACAAGTAGCAGGTTACCATATTTTCAATAATCAAACAAATTTGAAAGTTATTTGCAATAATAATACGAATTTAAAAGTTTGGCGCCTCTCAAAAAAAAAGTTTGGTTAGTGATATTATTGATACTTTGTTAATTAACTAGCAAGGTACTCGCGTAATACGACAACAAGTATTTTATAATTATTTTTTTCAGTGAGCAAATGTAAGCATATAATCAGAAAGAGATTGCTTCGTCCAAACTTAAGATGGCTGAATTTATTATGTGTGAAATATGTGAAGTATGATAAGTTTGTGTTGTATATTTTTTTATTCATTCATAAATCACGAGTTCTTTTTGTATTAAGATTTCATCATTGACATTTTAAAGTATATCAATAATTTTTTTTTTTTTTTTCAGTTTTATATGTTACTAGTATTTATATGGTGGTTACAATTTTTTTCCATTAAATCATTTATTTATTCATTAATATAACCGTTACAAGTTTTGTGGTTACAACTTACAAGTATTAATCAAGTTTTGAAATTCTTCCATAAGAGCACTTGCAACCATAACTTGCAAATGCAAGTTAAGGTTTAATATTTGGGTGTTAACCCAAGTTAACCATACCGTCGTGGGTGTTATTTGGGTGTTAAAGGTTGGGCATTACCCATGTAACGTGCGTTATTTCCTTTTTTTTTTTTTTTTTTTTTTTTTTTTTTTTTTTTTTTTCCTAAATGAGGGGTTGTTTTTGTAAATTGTTAGTGACTTAAGGTTTAACCTTGGGAATGTTATGATTGTGGGTGTTTTTTTGGTGAGTTAAGGTGAAATGTTAAAGCTGATGTGGCGCAGACGTGGCAGGAAGTTAAAGTTTAACTCAAGTTATTGTTGCAAATGCTCTAACAAGCAAGTTTAAAAGTCTAAACTTTTAAACATTGCTAATTATAAAATAGTCCCAAATGCTTTATATTTTAGTAAAGATACTGGATCTAAAAACAATTTTGGTTCCAATAACATCTATTTTTGATAACGTTACCAATGATTTAAAACTTTATAATAATAAATTTGCCGGCGAATCTATTATAGAAGGAGAGAGATCCTCTCAAGTTGTATAACACAACTTGACTCAAGTTAGACAATTGTGAGTCATTGGATTTGATCTAATGGCTCAAATCAAAAGAACTCTTCCATTATAGAAATGATTTAAAAACTTACGAAGAACTTTGGTTTAACAATTATTCTTTGCCGGCTATGAATGCATCCAAGAAGATCATGCTATTTTGGAAATGGAAATGATACTTAAAACATAAAAATGAAGATAAATTAATTATCTTATCTTTGTACCTACTTCAAAACAAAATTATCCCAATTTTCATGAACATAATCCCTTTATTTCATGAACATAGTCCCAATTTTCACAACATACCTATGTAATGAGTTTGACTCTTCTACAAATGCTATTATAAATTCATAAGATAGTTTAATGACTCATGTACCAAAACAATCAAAACCTCACCCTTGAATCATGTCTATCAATGAAGAATATCATGGTTCTCACTTTCATGAAGTCACTTTTATAAACCAAAATGGTGAGCTACAAACCTCTAAGATTCCTGTTGTTCAAGAGGTAGCACGCGAAGGGCTCACGAACCACTTCCCTAAAAGGTTCATATCATTGCCACAACGGGACCAGTCCGTCGATACCATTATTCTTGAAACGCCTCCAGTGATAGATATAGCAAAGCTAAAACATAATGACACACGAAAGATGGAGCTACAAAATCTGGCCGAGGCTGCTAAAGAATGGGGTGTGTTTCTGATTAAAAATCATGGGGTGGACGATACGGTGTTGGATGATGTAAAGGATGCCGTGAAAGGTTTCTTTGCATTGAGTTTTGAAGAGAAAAAGGCGAATGTTGGAACGTATAGGAGTATTGATAACATGGGGTATGGCAAAAATTACGTTAAGTCCGAAGATCAACCCTTGGATTGGGTTGATCGACTTACTATAAAAGCTGCTCCTGTAGATGAATCAACTAATGATCTACGTGTTTGGCCTAGAAAACCAACAAATTTCAGGTAAATCTAACTGCTATATACGTAGTTTTTATTAGTAGTAATACATATATATCTTGATTTGGGGTGTGGGAACATGAATTATATTTCAATGAAGCCAACCAGTATAAACAATCCAACTAGAAAAGTGCCTAGCACTAGCCTAAGCCAAAATATCAGTGAACCAAATTCACAATAGCCTTGATGAACTATACTTAATTGTACAGCATGTTTGTACGTTTTACAGGCAATCTGTTGAAAAGTATGTAGAAAAATCAAGAAAAGTACTTGATGTGTTGCTTGAAGACCTTGCCGAATCTCTATCACTAGATAAAAATGCCTTCTTGCAATATTTTGAGCCACAACAAAGTGAGATAAAGGTTAGGGTGAATTACTACCCACCATGTCCAAGACCAGACCTCGCCGTTGGTATACTGCCGCACAGTGACCCTAGTGGTGTCACGCTTTTGCTCGAGCTCGGAGCCACAGGGTCCCTCCAAGTGCAAAAAGGCACGGGTTGGGCTACCTTACAGTGGCCCAATAATAGCAATTTGCTAGTAAATATTGGAGACTTGCTTGAGATCATGAGCAATGGTATGTTGAAAAGTGCATGGCATCGAGTGCGGACACAACTCGATGCAGAGCGGATTTCACTAGCTTGTTTTTATAACCCACCGCCCCAATGTGAAATTGGACCGACGGTCAATAGTGGTTCCATGGAAGAGATATACAAGAAGGTGGTGGTGGAGGACTATGTGTCTCATTTGTATAAAATAAGCCCAACAACTAGCAAGGAAGCCATAATGTATGCCAAGGTTAAATGATGCAAAAACCATTTTACCACTTATGTTTATGAGATTTTAAAGCTCACTACCTTTGCCACAACATAAGCTATGTAAACATATATAGGACCAATGGATGAATCAGTGAGTTGTAACATTTATCCACCAAAGGACCAAAGCATAATTTTGTGAATAAATAATATAATTATGAACCATTATTCTGCCATTTAGTATTTCCAGCCATAACTGATCAACAAAGCGCGGTGTTTCCTCTTCATTCTGTAGTTTCAAGTCGTTTTTTACCATCATATTCAAAAGATGTTGCACGTACTTAGTGCTTTGGGCCACTGCTGCAATATGAAGTGGTGTTTCCTTCTTTTCAGTAATACACTAATACTATAACGTACAAAGTATTCATGACCTTTTAGCATGTCTTTAGCACCCGTGCCCTTGGACTATCTTTTTGTTAACAACATACAATTATATATTACAAATACATCGAAGGAATGAAGCTTATGGGCTTAATTAGCCCTACAACATTACACAGAGACCAATGGGCTAGCTAATCCACATGCACGGCATGATGCATCTACGTTAATAGGATCTATGCCATACATAAGATGGCAAAAGTTCAATATAGAACCAAAATTTACCATAGATCCAATCAACCAATAATAGTCATTCATTTTTTTATTATGATAAACTTTCACCCTTTTTTAAAAATTAAATATCTCGCAAACCGTTAATCGTTACGCGATAAAAATTATACCATCGGGACGAGAATTAAATTATCTTTCTATAGATATGCACTACTATATATTTTTAACAACTTTTTTTTTTAAAATTTCGGTCAACAAAAATCATATATGATTTGTGAAAATCATATATGATTCGATTTTTACGAATCACATATGATTTTTGAGAATCATATATGATTGTAAAAATCATATATGATTCGTAAAAATCGAATCATACATGATTTTTAAAATCATATATGATTCGTAAAAATCATATATGATTTTTTCGGACGGAATTTTTGAAAAAAATGTTTGTCGAAAATATGTAAAAGTGCATATCTATAGAAAGATAATTTAATTCTCGTCCACGATGTGTATATTTTTATATTTTGAAGATTTACCGTTTGTAAGATATGTTGTTTTAAAAAAAGGTGGAAAATGATTTTGTATTAATTTAAATAAAAAATGGAGGGTTATGATTGGTTCATTTGTTCTATGACAAATATGAGTTCTATATTGATCTCAACTCTACATAAGGGTACTTTCTTCTTCTTTTTCCTAAGTAATCCATATACTTGTTAACGTTATAGCAAGATACTTTTGCTTGTTTAAACAACTAGCAGGGTACCCGCGCGCAGGGACGGAGTCAGGAACAAATATGACCGGGTGCACAAAATTTTTTTAACCGTAATATAATAGAGTTTAAGATGCTAACTGAATAAGACTACAAACACATTTCGATGGACCGGAGTTATTTAAGATGCATTTAAGAAAAATCGATGTTTTTTCTTAAAATTAACACTATATCAAAAAAATCCATAGGTGTCCCGGGCACCCACGGGACCCCACCTGGCTCCGTCCCTGCCCGCGCGTTGCAGCGTACCCTGAAATAAAAATTTTCGATAAATAATGTATTTTAGTTTATTATGTTCGTTTTAACAATAAATTTACCGATATCAAGAATTTCGTATAGCTCGTGCCCGTTCGAGCTCAAACCCGTTGGCCAGTGTCTGCTCGGGCTTGAGCCCGTTTGGTCCGCGCCCGTTCGGGGTCCAGCCCATTTGGCCCGTTGCCCGTTGGGCTTGAATATTTGTATAATGTGCTTATTATTTGTAGTAGTGAAATTTAATGCAGAAATTGTGTTTAATTTGGTTGTACAATATGCTTGATAATTTGTATTTCTTATGTAAGAGGTGTTTTAATAACTGTATTAATTGTATTTATTGACCAGTTAAATAATTTGTTGAACACAACACACAAAGACCTTGACAGATCTTGAGCACTCGTGGATCGTTAGTGTTGCCTATGTAATCATAAGCAAACTAATAGAAAATCTCTACAACTCGTATTCTATAGCGGAATGTAAATACAAGTTGTTATAACTAAGAACACTTAGATCCTCTATGGATCTTTTATTAACTGAAACTCTATGTTTCGAATTGTCATCTATTACAAACTATTAAGTTCCTTTATAGACAAGGAACCCTAAACTATTACTACTCAATCGACTAAGCATGCAAGCATGCATTTAATGACTAATACATTAAACAATATTGAGCAGTACAATAATACCCATGCTAACCTTGGGCAGTACAAGAATAATGATGAGTTAGCATTTAAATAATAAAGCGCATGCTGATCCTAGTCAGCTTCCACCCTTCAGCAGTAACACGGCAACGCTTTTAATCTTCAGCAGAAGCTCTTCTTTAGCAGAATCTGCTTCTACTTCAGCAGAATCCTTCGGCATAGATTGACAGCAGACATCCTACTTCGCATAATTCCCAACAATCCTCCCCTAAACTGGAATTTGACTTGGTTAAGTTTCAGTTTCCTAACCTTGATAGATCTTAGAGACTGCAGTACTAGAGGATTGTTCTCAAACATCAGAAGCAAAGAACCAATGATAATCTCATCTCTATGATGACCAATCTTTGAAACGCCAGGTCTTTGCAGCAACAAAAGACACAATGTACATCAAAACTCATTAGTTGCATACTATTCTCATCACATCCAGATGTGGTAACTCCTGTGAGAGGTGAATCATTGAAAATAATGGATTTGATGTCTCTTTACCAATAGCCATCACTACGGGAGTAGCCAAATGTTTAAGTTCGAAAATATGGTACATCGATAACCATCGATTTATTGGCAAACCAAACCATATAAACGGATTTGATGTGTCTTTACCTGTAGCCGTTTGCTCAAGACTAGTCAATTCTTAGAATTGGTGAATTGATAACCAAATATGGATTCAGTTGCCTATACCACAAGCCATATACTTGTGGGCTAGCCAATTCTTGGATTCCAAAAAGGAATAGATCATGGTGAATTGATGACCATACAACACTCAGCAATAAAGCATGGGTGGTTGCAGACCTTATGATTTTGAGCAAATCATTACAGCTATCAACAGATTTGATGTGTCTTTACCAAAGCTATACCCTTTGGACTAGCCAACTCTTTGATATACACAAGGTATATCTGGTGAGTTAAAACCATCAACAATGAACAACAAACCCTCAAAAGAAAGTTATATATATATATATATATATATATATATATATATATATATATATATATATATATATATATATATATATATATATATATATATATATATATATAATATTTATAACTAAGAATACAATAAACAAAACAAATCAAAATCCTCCCCTGAGGCATATGCCTCCCCTGAGGCCTATGCCTCCCCTTAAACTAGCAGTTAAGGGTTAAGCATTCCAATATTGACCACAAGGTGTTGAAACCTTGGTCCATCAAAAGCTTTTGTTAACAAATCTGCCACATTATCATCTGTATGAATTTTAGCCACATTTATCAAATGTTTTTCATATGCATCTCTTATAAAGTGGTGCCTGATTTCAATATGTTTGGTTCTACTGTGGAAGACTGGATTTTTGACAATGCAGTACTTTGATTATCAATAAAAAGAGTTGTGTTCATGAAGTTATGCCCATAATCCAGCAATTGATTTTGAATCCAAAGGACCTGTCCACAGCAATTTGCAGCAGCAACATATTCTGCTTCAGTGGTTGAGGTAGCCACAATGGTTTGTTTCTTGCACTGCCAAGAAATCAATCTCTTTCCAAGGAATTGACAGCCTCCAGTTGTGGATCTCCTATCCAGATTTGCACCAGCATAATCACTGTCACTATATGCTTCCAACTTAAATGGAGACTCTTTTGGGTACCAAAGGCCTAAATGAGGTTGGCCTTTTAGGTACTTAAAGATCTTCTTGACTGCATTGAGATGGGAAGTAAGTGGAGTGACTTGATTCCGAGAGCAAACACTCACAGCAAAGGTAATATCAGGCCTTGAAGCCGTTAGATACATTAATGAACCAATCATTGATCTGTATAAATGAACATTCACTGGAAGATCTGGTTCATTGTTGGCTTTTGTCTTTGGAGCTTCATAAGGTGTTGTGGCAGTCCTGACACCTTCCATACCAAATTTCTTCAACATGTCCCTCACATATTTATCTTGACTGATAAATATCCCATCTTGTTTCTCCTGAACTTGGAGACCCAAAAAGAAAGTAAGCTCCCCCATAGCACTCATCTGAAATTCTCCCTTCATCAGATCCTCAAATTCCCTACACCAAGCTTCTTTAGTGGATCCGAAAATGATGTCATCCACATACACTTGCACAAGTATGATGTCTGTCGAGTTCTTCTTCAGAAAAAGAGTCTTATCAATGGCACCTCTTCTGTAGCCATGCTTCAGCAGAAATGATGAAAGCCTAGCATACCATGCCCTTGGTGCCTGATGAAGTCCATAGAGAGGTTTAACTACTTTGTAAACATGATTAGGATGATCTGGGTCTTCAAATCCTTTGGGTTGGGTGACATAAACTTCCTCTTCAATCTCACCATACAGAAAAGCACCTTTAACATCCATCTGATACAGCATGAAGCCCATGTAGGATGCATAGGCCAAGAAAATTCGAATAGCCTCTACTCTAGCAACAGGTGCAAACACTTCATCATAATCAATCCCTTCCTCTTTCCTGTAACCTTGAGCTACTAATCTTGCTTTGTTTTTAATAACCACACCCCTTGCATCTCTTTTGTTCTTCAGAATCCATTTAGTTCCAATAGCATATTTGCCATCAGGTAATGGAACCAAGATCCAAACTTGTTGATTTTGAAACTGTTGCATTTCTTCTTGCATTGCTTCAACCCAACTTGAGTCTTCAAGAGCTTGAGAGACACTGGTTGGTTCTACTTGAGAAAGAAAACATGCAAACAGACAATGCTTGAAGTCTGTGTGATTGTCTCTTTGCTGATTTGATACATAAGAGAGAAAAGCAACCTGTCCAAATTTAGGACTAGAGATAGCCCTTCGAGTTCTAACAGGAGCTAGAATGTCACCTATAATATTGGATTGAGGGTGAGTTATGTTGATTCTTTTAGTAGCAATGGGGTTGACATCAATGGAAGGTTCAAGATTAGTCACAGTTGGTACAAAAGTTGTGTCATAGGAAGGAGAGGTGAAAATGCCAGATTTGGGTTGATGATTTCCAAGATCTGAAGGTCTTGGAAAGCGAGTATACGGTTCACCAAAGTCTGAGGAAACTCTAGTAGGAATAGGAGTAGTAACAGTCGAGCTTTCAGCAGATTTGATGACGATGGGAGAGACTGCATCAGTGTCAGTAGAAACATGGTTTCCACTGACAGCCTCATTTGCAAGCTCCCCATTCACCTTCTCAGCTTCAAGCTTAGCTGCAAACTCTTGAGTCTGAAGCCTAGCAAGGTCCTCAGCATAGTGTGATTCATCTTCACACTCAGCAGAAGTATCTCTAGAAGTGTTACCTGCAACATTGTTAGGGGAGAAAGAAGGCACAAGTATAGGTTGTTCATCATCTTCAAATTCACTTCCAGAGTCAGCATCCAAGGTACCTGCATTGTTAGTGGGAGATTCTTGAGAGCCTGCACTTTGGTTAGCCATATGTCTAGTATAACCCAGATAGTCAGTTAGGAAGTCGAGGTCAAAAGACCACACATGACCCTGTCCTTGAACATTGGGCTTATCTTCCAGGTATCTCAGGTTCAAAGTCTCTTCTATCTTCTTGGCAGATAAGTTGTACACCCTATAAGCCTTGCTATGAGCTGAATAACCCACAATATAACCATCATCAGCTTTCTCATCAAACTTCCCCAACGGATCATTGGTGTTAAGAATGGTCACTTGACAACCAAAAGGTTTGAGGTAATGAATGACTGGAACCTTCCCAAAGAGAAGTTCATATGGTGTTTTGAGGTGAGGTCTAGTAATGGAGACCCTGTTAAGCACATAGCAAGTTGTGCCAACAGCTTCAGTCCAGAACATAGTGGGCAACTTAGAGTCTGCAAGCATTGATCTTGCAGCCTCTATCAAGGTCCTATTCTTTCTTTCAGCTACCCCATTTTGTTGCGGGGTTCTTGGATTGCTATAGTCCCTCTTTATCCCTTTAGACCTACAGAGTTCTATAATAATAGCATTCTTGAACTCTGTCCCATTATCACACCGAATTCCCTTAACCTTCTTGTTCAACTGATTTTCAACGAGGGTGATGAAGTCTTTCAGCACTGGTGTTGTTTCATCTTTAGTCCTTAGAAAGAACACCCAACAAAATCTGCTATAGCCATCAGTGATAACCAAACAAAAGTGCTTGTGATCAATGCTTCTGACTTGAGTTGGACCAAATAGATCCATATGCAACAGCTGAAGAGGCTCAGAGATAATGCTCACTGCAGTGACAGCTTTGTAGGAGGCTCTGTGTTGCTTCCCTTTGTTGCATGCAACACAATTATGATCATTGGAGAAAACTTTGGAGGGTAGACCTTCAACAAGACCCCTTTTAGAGAGTGTGTTTATGGTTTTGAAATTCACATGAGCCATTCTCCTATGCCATTTGTTAGACTCATCCAATGATGCTTTAGCCAGCAAACAAGTGATTCCGGTTTTGTATGTTAGGATTTTGGCTAAAACCGGGTGGTGCCTGATAAGTGTTAGCTCGGTAGTTTGGTTCATTTTGAGGACGGTATTGATTACCTCCCTGATTTGAAGTACCGGCTATAGCATTAGCTTCAAACGGACTACCATCGGTGGCAGTACAGTTGTAGTATGCATGAGGACCACCACAAGTAACACAAACTTCAACTTTCTTCACTTCACCATGTGATGGTGTCTGTGTGAAAGTGACTTTCTTTTGGTTAGCAAGAACCAAAGCCTGAACAATATCCGGGAGTTTGTCAATCTTAGCATCGGTGCTAGATGTACTCACTGGAGATGAAGTAGAAGGTCCAGCATTAGACTGAGATTGATATGTCTTTGCTCGGAAAGGGCGGACCTGGGACTTGTTTTCAATTATTTGCAAGGCTTCTTTTGTGGTCTTGCTCAGGAATTACCTCCCGGAGGCATTCAAAGAGTCTTGGTCACCTTGGTGCAGACCATTGTAGAAAGTATCCGTTTGCATTAACTCGGTAAAACCATGATGCGGACACTTGCGGAGCAATTCTTTGTAACGATCCCATGCCTCCCCGAATGATTCATCAAATCTTTGAGAGAATTTCATTATCTCATTCTTAAGACTTGTAGTTCGGGATGGAGGATAGAATTCGTTAACAAACTTTGTGACTAGATCTTCCCATGTCTCAATGGAACGAGGGGTTGTTTCTCAAGCCAATTCCGGGCTTGTCCCTCTAGAGAAAATGGGAAAGAAGAAGCTTGATAGATTCATGTGGGACATTCTTGTACTTGATGGTAGATGCAATCTTGTTAAACCATCGAATGTGTGCATGAGGATCATCCCGCCCAAAACCATAGAATTGGCTTTGGGTTACCAGATTAAGTAACCCGGTTTTGAGCTCAAAAGTGTCACCACGATGGCGGGACAACAATAGCAGCTCCGTAACCCTCGATGGGTGCTTGGAGAAGCTCATTCATCGGCTTGTCTTCTGCCATTACGGCAGGTGGTGGTGGTGGTAGACGTTCCTCAGTCACGGCTGAAGGAGCGAACGCCTCTACGTCTACGAGGAATCTTTCCAAGTTCTGAAAGTGGACTTGTAGAACGGGAAGAACGAGTGCGCATGCACTAAGTTTAAAAATCAATTTTCAAAACAAATGCGAGGCAAAACGACAAGTGAACTTAACCAATAATCACAAATGAAATGGCTTCTTGAAAAAGGTACACCAAATCACAAGGACACAAAGGCAAGTTTTAAATCTGATGTTCGAGAACTTATTATGGTCACACCCCCGCTTAGTAGGTGTACCGCCTTGATTTGCGTGTGGTTGATTTTTTTGTATATATTAAGTACCACTGAAAAGACGTAGGTATGGATATGTGCTGATGGTTTAAAAACTTTTGGACAATATTTTTGGTATCGTCTCGCTTAACCAAATCGTATTTCTTTAAGAATCGCCTTAAAAGAAACACAAGTTAGAAAACGTTACGATTGTTTTGTTGTTTTATATTTTGTTTGGTGTTTCTAACACTTTAGGAAAAGTGTTAATGAACTTTTTGATATATATTTAACTTTACAAAAAACTTTTTACAAACTGTGGTATATGTGCAAGTACGGGTCTGAAAAATGCTTAGAACACGCTTACAGCCTCCCCGGCAGAGGCGCCAAAATTTGATTCGCTCTAAACCGTCAAGTTTAATCACTCAAGCCTGCCACTTGTGAATGGCAAACCGTAACAAACTTAAAACAGCTCAGAAGCAAATGCAATTTAGATCAGAGAATACAGTGGATTTCCGGGTCGTTAAGTCCCACGGAGGATGACTGGTGTTTAACACAATCAGATGTCGAATGATCACTAAGGATAGTGGTCAGTATGATTTTGAGTTTATTTATACCTAAAGAAAAGATTAACAAATTACAAATGACTTAAATGCAAATTAAAGGAAATTAAAAAGATTAACTATATTAAATAAACGCTATCACTAATTTTAAACTGATGTTTTTGATTTTTATAAAACAAAATGACTTAAATAAACTATTTTAACTAAAACTTAAACTTAAATTACCTAAAGACTTAACTTAAAATGAAAACGAGCGTTACTTCTAAAAATTACGCGAGTGCGCAAGCAAAAACGTAAAATTTGTGAAATAAAAGGTCTACGAATGTAAAAGTAATTTTCTTACATACTAAATGACAAAAGAAAATTTTAGAAAAAAGATTTATATTTTTTTTACTTTTATATTTTTTTATTATGAATTAAATAAGATTTTACACTAATTAATTGTTTAAAAATACTAAAACAAATGAGAAAAATCTGAAACTTTTTTGTAAAATGCTTTATCACAATACAGATTTATGAAAATTACAAAACTTGAAAAAGCTACTTTAAATAAGCTCGAAATAAGCTAAATGAACCTAATAAGCTAAACTGGACAAAACGTATATAAGTAATAGATTGTGCAAGATTATAACGAGACAAGTCCCAAGGGCAATTGGCATACAGGTACCCTTCTAACACGCTCCTAAGGGGGAGGTCTCAGGTTCGAGCCTGCCTACCCCCTTTTTGCTAAACATTTTTTTTTTCGATTTTCTTTTTACAAACTTATTTAACACAAGAAAATAAGCACTTTTTCTAACTATGAATTTTTACAAAAACTATCAATAAGCACTGATTCAGACGAAGATTTTATCACAGTTAGGCTAAACTTAGAATTAAGCACAAGGTATTAAGCTAAAAATGGCTATAAGCTATAAAAATAAACACAAGTATACTGGAAATGAGTTAAGCAACTGTAAATAAGCTATTTTTACAACTGAATAAGCACAAGGACTACTAATAAGCACTGATTAAGCTATAAATAAGCACAAATCACCACTGTTACACAGTACACCCTTTTAAATCACTAGGCACCTTCTAGCTACTTTTTAAGCACTTGAATAAGCTCATAAATGAAAGTAAGCAATTGAACTAACTAGACAACCAACTGAGCTTTCCAAATAACTATTTTACAAAGATTGGCTTATAATAATGAGCTGGTAAGAAGCTTTTGAAAATCTTGTGAACTCAATAACGGTATATTTAGTGAATATGGACAAGATTAAAAAGCAATTGCAGGCTAAGCAAATAAGCCAGAATTGGAAAATAAGCTTTTGTATCCTTTAGTTAGCTAGGTTGGCTTTCCAAAAAATCAAATTACACAGGTTTAGGCTAATTAATAAGCTCATTGAGAGCTTATGAAACTAGATGGTGACTGGTGCACAGGGGAGCTTTTCAAACAAGGTATCTAAAACAAGTTAACCAATAAGCACTTTATAAGCTGATTAAAAGCAAACTAATATTTTTCTAATTTTCTTAAGCAGCTATATTTTAATGTCCTAGAGGCTTATAAACTGAATCTTAATATTAAGCACATAGTGAAATTCTAAGTTTTATTCAAAAACGACTCAAAAGAAAATTTTGACTTTTTAATTATGAGCTATGTTGACTTTGATGAACTTTGAATCAACTCTATGGACTGGTTATGTTGAAATAAGCTATGATAAGCTGATCTTAAGCTAAAGTAACAAGTTACAAGCAGATTTGATGAGTTTCACACTATAGGATTATAACAATTAACTATTAAGTGAAATCACAAAGTATTTTGACTTTTATACAAACAAATACTGGTTTTTCTTGTTGAAGTGAGATATTAGATGCTAAAGTGACATGAAACTAGCACAAGCAATATCATAAGCAGCCTATGGCACAGTTAAACTAATCAATCCAAACACCCCTTAATGAGGCAGTTTTGAGAATTTTAATTGAGCCAAACACTGAACTAGCACAAACCAATGATTGATATAACTTAAGTTAACCTAGTTAATACTATTTAAACAAGTTTAAACCATTAATGACTGATGACCACAGATTGCAAACACAAACATAAACTGCAACTGAATGAAAAATGAGAAACAATCTTACAAGTGCCCAAGCTATTTGTGCAGCTTAAACCAGAACCATTACCACTAGTCTAATCCAAAACCAACCCAAATCAACCTCTGCATCAACCTGTCACCATTTCCATGCTTATTTGAACCAAAATTCCTTCACAGTTGACTTTTGTTGACTTTTGTCCAATTTTGATTGAAACTGAATAACAAGCTTACAAAAAGCTATCTTAAGCTTAAATAAGTTTGTTTGATCTTAAATAAAGCTTATTGAAGCTTTGAACACAAGAGTTTAAAGTTGAAATTTTAAACAGTGTACATAAGATTTGAAACTGAAATGAAACTTTGATTTAGAGGCTCAAACTGAATTACATTAACTAAATAACTTAGTTCCAATATCAGAAAGCTTGAAAATACAAATTGAAAAGCTAATTAAAACATTTTAGAGAAAATACGACATACAAGAATTTTAAAAAACTAAGTACTACTTTGCTTCTCTGTCTTCCTCCTCTTTTATACTTCAAAATGGCTCTCCACGTGTCCTCTGAGCAGATCCCACCTTTCAATTTGACCAATGGTTGAGTTTTGAGTATTCTAGGCCATTTTATCATTTTGGCGGGAAGACCTAAATTTGACTTGTAGGCCTGTGTTTTATCAACTAGGGGGGGGGTGGCATTTATTGTGGAGTGTTTGTGATGATGAGGGGAGTGGTTTGTGGAGAAAAGGTGATGGGAAGTGGCTGTGTTGTTGCAGCAACATGTGGGAAGACAGCAGGAGGTGGCGGGTAAAGGAGAGTTTGACTTGGGGTTCAAAAACAGTAATGACAGGGGTCCAAATGGTTTAAAGGCAGGGGTCTAAATGTGCAAAGGGTTCAAAGGTTCATGGTTTAGTTTAATATTTCAAGGACCTAATTTGCAACTTCTGATTTTTGAAGGACCAATCCTGCCAATTTCCTAAAGTTCACACAAGGACCAAAATTGACAAGTTTTAATAGTACAAGTACCATTTTTGACATTTTCAAATTCTCAAAGGACCATTTTTGCCAAATTCAAAACTTGAGGGACTTAAGTTGTAAATTTGCAATTTTAAATCTCAAGGACCAATTTTGACAACTTAAGAATCCCTAAGGATTTAAAATGAGATTTTTCTTTATTTAGATTTACCAGGGATTGTTTTTGACAACTTTTGAAACTTGGGGGACTAAAACTGCCAATTATGCAAACTTGATACGTTTTTCACCAGATTTTGATATTTTTGCATTTAAAACATATAAAACACTTATTTGTGATATTTTTATCATTTTGGTGCATTTCTGAGTGTTTTCAGATGTTTTTGCAGTTTAAATGGTACAAAAATGATGAGTATTTAGACACTCATCAAACTCTCAGCAGAATTGAAGTATCTTCTGGAAGCTTGAATTCTTTAGAAAGCACAAGACATTCATCTTCAGAGAAGAGTACCTTGTTCTTGGTGTCACAAATTTGTGAGACTGAGAACAGTTGAAGTTCAAGTTCCCTAACATAGTACACATTCTCAAAGTTCAGTAGGGGTGTCTTGATGGTGCCTTTCCCAGTAATTCTGCCATCACTTCCACCGAAAGTCACATTGCCTCCTTCTTCAATAGGAACAAAATTGTGCATCATATCTCTATTCCCAGACATGCTTCTTGAACAACCACTATCAACAATACCGATGTCTTTATGCTTAAGAGGATGATCCTGAGAGAGTCCCATCAAGGCAAACTGATCATGCCTATCTTCTGAAGTACATCTGGCCAGCAATCCAAGCTTCTCTGTATCAGCAGCTGCCTCATTCACTGGTTCATGTGCAGCCCAGTTGACCTGTTCATCCAAAGTGACAAGAGCTGCTGAAGTACTGGCTTCCATCTGTTTCTGCTGATAGGATTTGTAGTTAGCTCCCTCTCCTCTCTTCCTATCTTTGCATTCCCTTGAGAAATGACCCATCTGGTGGCAAGAGAAGCACTTGACCTTGCTCCTGTCAAAACGAGCTGGATCCTTTCCCTTGAAGCCAAACTTTCTTCCTGACTTCTCCTCAAACCTCTTGATATCTACTGAAAGCATGGCCACCTGCCATTTCAGCTTCATCTCCTCCATCTCAAGTGGGTCCACCTGATCAAAATCTTCATATACAAGATGCTGCTGAGTATCATAATCAGCAACAAATGAATGAAGAACATCCTCCAAAATACTACCAGTTTTAGCTTGAGGATATGATGGAGTGAGACGATAAGATGATGATGGTAAGTAAGTTGGACTTGGAGCATGCATCATCATATTGGAGTGAGATGTCCCAACAAAGGCTGTATGACCAGAAGAGGATGCACGGTAGGGAGATCTAACATCAGGTTCAAGAGATTTGAGCTTGTTGTACAGCTCATCAAATGTGAGCATGTCTAACTCACCTTTAGCTTTAAGGGCTATACTCACTTGTAACCATGATGGAGGCAAAGATCGTAGGAACTTTGAATTGCAATCATCATTGTCAGGCTTTGCATTCAGCTGGTTTAGCTGACTCAGAATCTTGTGAAACCTGTCGTATCCCTTGTGGATACCTTCTTCTTCAGAGATATTGAATTCTTGGAAGTGTTGTCTCAGCATGGACTTCCTCATTCTCCTGGACTCTTCATTTCCACCAAACCTTGCTTTAAGAGCCATCCAAATGTCCTTTGCATCAACCATGTGGTGAAAATCACCCAAGTGATCTTCAGGAATAGATTGAAGAAGGATGGTTCTTACTTTGTGCTCTCTTTGCACAGCTAGAATCTCTTCAGCAGTTTTGGGAGGAGCAATGGTAAACTTACCATCAAGATCCGGGATAGTCTTCTTCAGACTGTTTCCATTCTTCACAATCTCCCACAGATTCCAATCAATATTGGAGATCCAGTTCTGCATCTTCATGGTCCACAGATCATACTCTTCCTTCTTTAGGTAAGGAAACTTACCATTACTGTTGGAGAGACTAAGTTGTTGCATACAGGTGGTGTTTTTGATGTTGTTGTTGGTGACTTCTGATTCATCATCAGTTCCAGGCATGGTGAATATGTTTTTGGTTGTATGGGGGTGAGGTAAATAAGGTTCTCAGTATCGTAGAGACTCTCCCGAGGCTCTGATACCACTTGTTGAACACAACACACAAAGACCTTGACAGATCTTGAGCACTCGTGGATCGTTAGTGTTGCCTATGTAATCATAAGCAAACTAATAGAAAATCTCTACAACTCGTATTCTATAGCGGAATGTAAATACAAGTTGTTATAACTAAGAACACTTAGATCCTCTATGGATCTTTTTATTAACTGAAACTCTATGTTTCGAATTGTTATCTATTACAAACTATTAAGTTCCTTTTATAGACAAGGAACCCTAAACTATTACTACTCAATCGACTAAGCATGCAAGCATGCATTTAATGACTAATACATTAAACAATATTGAGCAGTACAATAATACCCATGCTAACCTTGGGCAGTACAAGAATAATGATGAGTTAGCATTTAAATAATAAAGCGCATGCTGATCCTAGTCAGCTTCCACCCTTCAGCAGTAACACGGCAATGCTTTTAATCTTCAGCAGAAGCTCTTCTTCAGCAGAATCTGCTTCTACTTCAGCAGAATCCTTTGGCAGTATTGACAGCAGACATCCTACTTCGCATAATTCCCAACATAATTGACTACATTAAATAGCATTAATGTTGTGTTTTGTTGTACAATATGCTTCTTGTCTTGTACATCTGAAAATTATGTGCATTAAAGTGTTGTACACTATGTTTCTTTTCTTGTAAGTAGTAGTCATTATAATCATTAATAACATTTACCACTTTAATAGCATCAATGTTGTAAGTCTGAAAATTACATCATGCTTATTTTGTTATACCTTATGCTTATTTTGTTGTAAATCTGAAAATTGGTTGCAGCTATGTACATTGTGCTTAAATTGTTGCAATTTTTGGTAAATGGGTGTTTTTAATAGCATTAATGATGTTTGATAGAATTTTGGTCTTAAAATGACACCACGCTTTATTTTGTTGTACAATATGCTTACTTTGTGGTAATTCTAAAAATTGGGTGCATTAAAGTGTTGTAAACCATGCTTAATTTCTTGCACGTCTTAAAATTAAGAGTGAGCTGCCTTCGTGCATTATAAGTAGTATAGACATAGATAATATAACTATCAGTTACAATTTAGAGGTGCAACTAAACCGGTTTTCGGTTTTTGGAAAACCGGTTTTAAAAAAAAAAAGGTTTTTCCAAAAACCGGTTTCGGTTTTTCCGGAATCGGTTTTTTTTGGTTTTAAATGTTCGGAGTCGGTTTTTTACCGGTCCGGTTTTTTTCGGTTTTAAATGTTCGGATCCGTTTTTTTTATCGACTTTTTACCGGTTCGCTTTTTTTCGGAATTTTACTAAAAACTTCGAACATTTACTTAATAAACATGTTTTCATGACCTTTTAGCATGTCTTTAGCACCCGTTGTCCTTGGACTATCTTTGTGTTAACATACATATAATTCTATAAGGATTATATAGCACAAGGCACCATCAAACTATATATTAGTTTATTCAGCCTGTGTTCTTTTATTTAATTTTTTTGGGTTTATTTCTTAGCCCATTAGCAAGGCCCGTCTAACAGATTTATAGTGTACTAATAGCAGATAGATACCTTGGTCGTTTTACCCAGAAGTTTCACACCGCCTCAGATCATATGCCGAAAAAAAAGTAATCAAATTGTAGGATTCTTTTCATGTTAATGAATCCAAATACTGATACGGATATATAACGAGATAAGGATATATGTATCACACATCGTCTTTACTAATTACTTCTTGACCGACATCAGTTTCCAGATCTTCTTTCAGCTTCAACCGCCTTCTACCGTCACTTTTCAATTCTAGGGCTACTTTTTCAATCAGGTACTTCAGATTCATAATTTTTTTTTTGGGTTTTTATGTTTTTATGTTTTGATTAGTTGGAATTTAAGTTTTTAAGTGTAATTGATGAGTTGGGTTTTTGATTTACAGGATCTTTAAGCTTGATCATGAACTAAAAAGACCTGAATTTAATTGCAACGCTTTCTTCCGCTTGCTAGGCGCCGTATCGAAACTGCACAAGCACAGGTATAAATGTTTCCTCTTTTAGTGTATGCTGTTAATTTGGTTCTAGTTGACATTTGTTGTAAAGAATTAGATACAAGTGGTTATGATTAGGATGCGGTTCGAAAAGCTAGAAACTTTGTGGTCAAAATGATCTCGAAAACTAGAAACAAGAAAGTATCGGTTTTATTGAGTTCAAAGTTAAAATCTTTCATTCTGTTTATTTGAAATGCACAAGCATGTAAATGTTTTAAAATATGGTTAGTTGCTGACATTTGTTGTAAATGAGTAGATATAGGTGGTTATTAAGAAATGGTTAGGATGGAGTTTAAAAAGACAGAAATTTTGAGCTCGATTGCACGGTTGACGGTCTGTTTTTGTGAGTCTTTTGTATGGTAAGATTTTTAGTATGAGGGTTGTCGTTGTTTGAGGCTCGAATTTTTAGATTGTTTTGGCTTTTGGTTATGAGTGATAATTTCCTGAATTTTTAGATTGTTTTGGCTTTTGGTTACGAGTGATAATTTGTGCGTGAATAGAGAAATGATTAGGATGCGGTTCGAAAATCTAGATACTTTGTGGTCATCTTGACTGCAAAAACTAAAAACAAGAAAGTATCGTTTTTATAAAGTTAAAAATTTTCATTCTGATTGTGGTCCCTCAGTTCTTATGATGAGTTTTAGTATCAGGTTTGTCATTATATGAAGATTGAATTCTGGGTGTGGGATAGCTATATGATTGCTTATTAGGTTTTGGTTCAGTTTTGGGCTTTTGATAGTTCATTAATCTCTCGTTTTGAGAAAAACAACGAACGCAACAGTACCGACGAAGACACATGTAGGTCAAGTATTTGTTCTTCCTTTGCAACGATAGATGGATAAACAGCGCACACCATTGACGGAAGGTAATGTACCATGACTTTTTGTACGTTCCATAGTCTCCCACCCAAACATTTAGTTGTTATATCTTACCGTCTTTGCCATTGTACCTCTTATATCCAGTGGTTGCGATGTTGGTCATACGGCATGCGCGAGTCATTGTAAGCGCAATGCTACTGACGCTGATAGAGAGACTATGCTGTCATCAAGTAAGCGGGTCCAAGTTCTTTTGACGATGAACCACTCCTGTACAACAAGCTGAAGTAACCTCTACGCTTCGTCCCCGAAGCGTATTTGATTTTATTTTTTTGGCTTTTTGCTTTTGTATACTTAAAAATAGCTAACACATTTGGCCTTTTGGTATTGAGTAGTTTTCTTACAAAAAAAAAGTTATCGACTCAAACTGATCCTGAGTTTACATTGCAGTTTCTGGAAGAGTTCGAGCTGTTGTAAGATTGAGGCCTAAAAATCCTTATGAAGATTGTAACAGATGCTGATTTTTCGAGTTTTGTTGAATTACAACCTTTTCGATGGAGGTATGTGATGTTGCATGCTTTTGTGCGTTTGATGTTGGTTTAAGGTGCCAGCTGGTAAAGGTTAATATGTTGTGTTTCTTTGTTATGTTTGTAGGGGTGGGATATAAGTAGATCATTTAATTGGAAACCACGTGTACCCATTATTAGTTAAAGGATGCTATCAATAGATAGTTATAGTTTGCATCCTGATAAACTCCAACAAAGGGGTTTGCGCACAAACCAGTTGAGGTGCAATAAGATGGAGTCACATGTCTCCCAAAAACTGATAATTATGGAATTTGTATTTTGCCATTGTGTTTAGGCTTAAGTAAGACAAGGTTAATCATTGATTATTTTTTATTTCTTTTTTCACCTTTTACTTACTTGAGAGAAAAAAAGGTAAATAAAAAAGTGCAAAAAAATGTTGAGCCACACCAACTTCGAACCTTAACCTGTTTCAACTCCGACTGCATTTTAAGCGTTTCCCAACCACACCATCTGCCCATCAACCACCGCTAATGCTAATGTTTTACCTCTACAGCGAAGATCTCTTTATGCGCATGTAAAAATATTGATGCACCAGCACAGTGTTTCATGTTAGAAAGGTGTTATAGTGAGGCTGCAGAAGCTTACGCTAAGGGAAATCATGTCGATTGCAAAAAGGGGGAACTACTTAGATAAAGGATTGGAGTATATACAATACTGTAAAGGCCATGTTAATGTTGAAAGTATTGACGTACAAAATCAATGAGGTTTGGTTATATAATTCATTTTTTATAAACAAAACTTTTGGACTCGAATCAACATTATCAGTTTTTTTATAACAAGTGTTACTATGCAATGCTTTGTATTAGGTTGAAGCTGAAGTTATAAAGCAGCTTAAATCCAGAAAGGGGATTATCTTCAACAAGTGAAGTTCAAGACAAACCTGTAAGCTTATTACGGTTGCGGTGAGTTGTATGTAATATCATTAGCTTTTCTGATTTAACATTATAGTCGTGGCTTGATGGATATGTTGTGTTATTTTACTTTTTTCTAATATTACTTTTTCTGCACGGCCGACCTGTAAAATGCAATCGAGAATGAAAACTATGCGTAGAGAGCTGAAATACTTGATCGAAGTCCAGGCTGGAGGCTGATTCACTGGCTGCATGAATAAAAGCCCAAACCTTTGAACAAGCTCAATTTGAGTTTCGTTTAGGCTAGAAAGTGAGGCACAAAAAATTTTGGTATGTATCTTTCTCATTTCTTCCTTTGGCTTATTTTATTTCTAACTTTGTATTGAGAAAGTGAGATCTTTCGCAAAACTTAAATATCAGTTTAGACCTACATCATTGGATATTCCAAAACTAAAAGTTTACATACCCATTGTATCCTAGCCGTTCCCCTAGCCCTCCTGCAAATAGAACAAATGCTTAAAAACTATGATTATCTTATATTTAAAAAGACTAATAAAGACTTAAAAACTTTATCTAAACAGATATATCACACCAATCAAACTGAATTAAAGGTGAAATCAATACTTGACTTTTAATTGACTTTATTTGACTTTTTAACTTTTTGAAATAACTTATAGATACAGATAATCGACATTAAATAACAAAAGGGTATTGATTATTTTTTTTGTTTTGTTTATTGTGTATCCACGCCAGGCTTCGTTTGTTAGTTTCGATTTTCTTTAACATGCAGGGACAAATAGCGCTACGGGTACATCTTCTATTAGGTTTGGCAGTGTTACAGCTAATATTGTACATGTTAGCCGGCCACAGGTATGATCTTTTGTGTAAAATCACCAGTTATGAAATTGTTTCGATGCCGATATCTGTTGTCCGTTGTGCACATGGTATTGCTAGGTGAAGCGTAATACCGGGGTCAAAGATGGTGTCCTCATTCCCGAAAGAGAAAAGGGAAAGAGCAACCACACCATCTGTGAAGAATGGAATAAAGATGTGCATGAGAATGCATGTCCATTCCTCATTAGTAAGAAGCAAATCACCATTTTTGACATTTTTAAGCTTAAACTTGAAGCTTGTATGGTGATTGTCAACAGAATTTCCGGTAGGGAGGGTTGGAAACGGTTCTTCAATCAACAGATTTTCCAGAAAAAGAATGTCCCCCTCCGGATCAAAGTAAGTATTATCAATTCCTGTTGGAATCGACTCATCACTAAGAAAGGCATCGACTTCATTCCAAAAGTTGTCATCTTCCTCACTCGGAGTGAGAGAAGGAATGGAAGAGTCGGAAATAATAAGACTAGGAGATGATGGATCATTTTTGAGCAATTCTTCAATGGGAAGAATGTCTCCTATTGGATTATCAACATCATCATCCAATCCAGATGAAACTGAAGAGAGATTGGTTTCATCCACAGAGTTAACAAACTCGATACGATAAACTGATTCCAGAGGTGGGACAAGTGGTGTGCTCTTAGAGCTAGCAATTTCCACCACTTCCGATAAAGTCTCCGATTCTAGATCATCATCATCAAGAACACTCTTGACTTCCTTGGTACAACTTTCAAACCATTTGTTTGAACCAGGGTTGATTTTCAAAGCTTTTAACTCAGCACGTTTTTGGTGACTCCTCTTAACCGTGAAATTTGAGAGTGTTGCATTGATTCTTTCAGATTTTTGATCAATTGTGGCAACACTATGTTTGGATAGAGGTTTGGAGTTCTGGTTGATCTTAAACGTGAGTTCTTCGTTGTCAACCCGTATGGTCAATTCTTCAGCAAATACATCAATTAGAGCACGGCTTGTTCTCAAGAAAGCTCTCCCTAAGATAAGGGGAACTCTAGGATCTGCATCAAAGTCTACTACAACAAAATCAGTAGGAAAATGAAACTTTCCTACTTTTACCACGACATCCTCGGCTATCCCAAGTGGACGAGTTATGGTACAGTCCGCTAGCTCGAGTGTCATACAAGTAGATGTAAGTTTAGGAAGAGACAGTTTCTTCCATACTGAAAGTGGCATGAGGTTAATGCTGGCGCCAAGATCGGCCAAGGCGGAGCATTGATGTCACACCCCCAAATTACCTGTTTTGCAGCGGAATGGAATTCCTGGGGATTGACTGTCATAGCATCACAATCACAGTTATATTGAACGACCTAAAGTGTCGTTTGGAAAATACATCGTTTGATTTAATAAAACAATCAGAGTTTATAAAGTAGGTCCCAAATGAAATCAACTTGTGCGGAAAATAAGTTTAGTACAGTCAAACGATGTTTTTAAGGTATATAAATCCCATGTAAGACGCGTCGTCACCACGACTCCATGATATGTCCAAATGCATGCCATGAAGTGAATGCCTTAGATACCTGAGATAAAACATGCTAAAAAGTGTCAACACAAAGGTTGAGTGAGTTCATAGAGTTTGAATTGAAATGTAAAACCTTTCAAAATCGTTTATGCAGCAAAGGCATTGTAAATCGTTGAAATGTAAAGACTATCAAAATCGATTATGTAGCAAAGGCATTGTAAATCCACTCAGTTCCAAGTCCCGCCCATACAAAACTTGCAACCTGTGTGTTCACAACCCACTGCCAGAATATGCATAGTTTATGTTCAAACAGAAATCGTCAAATGAATTCACAAAATAGTGCATGACTCAATGTATCGAAATCGTTTATGCAGCAAAGGCATTGTGAATCCACTCAGTTCCAAGTCCCGCCCATACAAAACTTGCAACCTGTGTGTTCACAACCCACTGCCAGAATATGTAGAGTTAATGTTCAAGTACACATCGTCAAATGAATTTCACAATAATCGTAGTGTGAGTTAAATGGTTTCACACTCATCGTTAAAAAAAACAACATCGTATTTATTTCACTAAGTTCATGACACCAAAGCGTAAACATCGCACCAATAAAAATTGGCAATCATCGTTTCATCGCCGCCCTAATAGGTAATTTGCCAAATTACCTTAATGATTCAAATATAGTGCGCTCGATTTCCCCTAACTGGGTCAATAGGAGCGGGAGTGTTAATTCCAATAGGCCTATTCACTATACTCGCGCTCACCCGCAAGTGACTAATGGTTCATGATGTAGGGACTTCGAACATGGCAAATACTTAGTGACAATAAAACATCGGATATAGCATACAGTTCAAAGCATTTGTGTTCGATTAAAAATGTAGCATGTATCTCCCCCAAGAGTTTGTAAAACAGTTAAAAGAGTAAAAGTGGGGCTATGAACTCACGGTAATTCATATAAGTTAAAGTACTTGTGAAAGTAAATGAAAACAGTTTGAGCATGTATCTCCCCCAAAAGTAGTATAAAAACAATTAAAAGTGGGGCTATGAAAACTCACCTGTTGCAATGATTATGATGACAAAAGTGGGTACACCGAGGTATAATGTAATGCTTTACCCTTGACCTATTGTGAATGATATGATACGTCATGAGTTGCAATGTAATGTTATGCATGCATTTCGTATGTTATTTATACCATTTGCGAGTTTTGAAAATATTACTTATCGTCGAAAATACTCGTTTGACGTCTTGACCCTTCAAAAATGACTTTACAAGTTTTTACGTCAAAATGTCATCCTACAATGGTTTTATAATGATTTATGGTGGAATTTTCACTTTTCGTCGCAAAACAATGTCGTCGGAATTTTTATGAAATTAACAAAAATGGCTTTGGAAAACTAGCCGTAAAACGGTGTACGTCGATCGTTAGAGAACGAACTCGACGGTTTTGGAAAGTTTGTATCGATATCTAAAAGTTTCAGTTCAGGAGTTTTCGTCCAAAATGTCTCGAACATAAAGATAATAAGGGTTAAAGATGGTGGTTTTGGCTAATTGTGTGCAGAAAATTAGTTACAGCAAGTTTATGAAAAAAAAGTGCATATCTTTGTCGTTTCAAATCCGTTTTCTACGTTTTATACGTCCTTAGCTTCGTATCAAAGTATACTAATATATTTTTAACAAATCGAAATAATTTGTGAAGCTTAAGGCTCGTTTCTGACTCGTACAAAATAATAATAGTATGCTGAAATTTCAGAAAAATATATATTTCGTCGTCAAACTTGTAAAACCCATAACTTCTTCGTTATAACTCCGTTTTACTCCGTTCAAGCGGCCACGGATTCGTTTTAAAGTATATTTTCTAAATATCTAGGCCAAAATGTCGTGCCTACTGTCGGATTTTCCAGAAAAACAAAACAAGGACAGAACACTTTTATATACATATCGAAAATAGTTTTTCTCGTACTAAACCTATTCCAATCCCTTCAAATCAACTCCAAAACTAATCTAATCCTACCATACACCTTCTTAGGGTGTCATGGGTTCCTAATCAACATCAAGACCAACAAATACCAAGGGGATAATTATAGGATGACCATATATATAAATAACTCTAAAAATCATGAAAAATGGTATAAACAACACAAATCATGCATGCTTTTGCTCAAAAATGATGAGATGAATATGAAATGAATATGTAAGATGAAAAATAAACATGAGATGCTTACAAGTGATATGATGAGGGGATTAGAACCAAGGATTAAACCTAAACACCCTAGGTTTTTATTTCAAAACCTAATCAAGAGTGTTATCTAGATTGTGATTACTTGAGCTTGAGAAAAATTTGATGATCCCTTGTAAAAAAACCTTGAGGAACCGGTTGTAGAGGAAGAATAAGAAGAGAGAAAAACAAACTTTACTACTTGACTTGAAATTATTAGATTGAATGAATGAGTTGAAAAATAGATAACTTGTAGTATATATATATGCAATCAAAGAAAAATTTCACCTAAACATTAATTGCTAACCCCCCTTGGTCGGCCAAGGGGGGAAGCATTTGCTAAATTATATATATATTTTTTTTTTTATAATGTATTGTGTAAAATTTGTTAAATGAAATATGTAAGTAAATGTTATGTAGTAATAACTTGTAAGGTAAATGGTAGCTTTTAGGTAAAAGAAATTTTTAATAGATCAAAGTAGAGTATAATGAGATCATAAAAATTGTAAAAATACATTCCTTGTAAAATTTGAGTGATATAATAATTATCGTGCAGTTTTTAAGAAAACGACGTAATAATTAAACTTTAACGATTAATGTACGAAATAAATTTGAAACACTAGGAAAACTAAAAATATAGTTTTTATGAACTAAATGTAAGTATAAACATACGTCGGGATCATTTTTGAAAGTAACGGATTAAATATACAAAATAATAACTCACGCGATAAAGATTATTAAACATAAAAATTACGCGTTGAAAGTGAAACAAAATGTCATGAATAAACTAATGAGATGCAAATGATGTCAATGATATGTAGACTACTCATAGTCCATATGAAATGTACGTGATGTCATGATCATGAATTCGCCGCTAAACCTCCAAGGTTACGCGAATTTGAAACACGTAAACCAAGTTTACGATAAATGTTGAAATAATGAGACATGAACTGTGTCGAGAAATGACCTGAAAGTACGGATTGTCACATTCGCCCATCCAAAAAGGAATTCAGTCCCTGAATTCAATCGTTGTTAGGTCTAACGGGTTTAGGGTTTGATGAGGCAAGCCTTCCCATTCTCGAGCAAAACCCTCAAAAGACTTTTTGGTAACCGATTTTTACTTAATCCCACAACTCATCAAACAAGAACTGTCATACGATTAGGCTAAATCGGTTTAGGTAACAACTTGTTTCTAGCTCGATCTTTGCAACTCATCAAACAAGAACTGTCACGCGGATCAAACTGGAAACAAGTGGTTTGAAGAAAATCTTTTAAAAATTTGGCTCGATTACGGAATTGCTTACACATATAAGCCTACTACTCCCTTCATTGCATGATTCTTCCTGAATTAGACATAGGTGATCAGGCTATGTATAATTTAGGAGTAACTATGCAATGCTTGGACTAATCGACTCATATGTTGTTTGGTGTTGAGTCAACTGATGTTAAAATTGTGATGAACATCGAGGAGAGAAGACATGGAGAAGTGTCGTTAAAATGATAGTTAAAGTAAAAAGGAATTGAAATCCTCGTAAATGATAACAAATCGGAAAGAAAATAAAGTACGATAGATGAGAATATTTTACAACAAGTGGTTTATCAAACAGAAAATACATCTTAGGTTATAAAGATTCGGATATGATGGAAAACATAAACTTAGTACGACATAGTACATAAGGAGAAATAAGACTGTTAGTTTCCGAACTTCTTCAGTCTTCCTCGTCGTTGATACCTTGACGAGCTCCTCCTCCTCCTTCCAGCATATATACATTCCCATGAGCACCTTCAACTGGTTGACCTTGGTTTTGAGGACATTGATTCCGATAGTGTCCTTGTTCCCCACATCCGAAGCATGTAACTACGGCTTTACCTTTACAATCCCTGGCTAGATGTCCCGGTGTTTTGCATTTGTGGCACTTGGCAGGGCAAGGACCCGAGTGATGAAAATTACATCGATTACATAGTGGGTGTGTTCCAGCATACCCTCTACCTCTCATTGGTGCAGCGACATAAACCATTCCCGCTTCTTGCCTTCTATTTTGTTGTTGATGACGGTTAGTGTTGCGGTTTTGGTTGTTGTTGTTATCATCTCCTTGGTCGTTTTCCCATTTCCTTTTGTTGTTGTTGATTTGGTTATTGTTGTAGTTGGTGCGGTTGTTGGGGTTGTTGTTGTTTTGGTTGGTGTTGGTGTACTTACCTCTCTTCACTACCTGGGCCATGAGCTTTTGAGTCACCCTAATAGCTTCCTCGATTGTTTGTGGATCAAACGAAGTCACATTTCCTTGAATAACTTCGGGAAGTCCCCCGATAAAAGCCTCTAGCAACTTCTCGTTATCCGGTACCATCGACGGGCATAACGCGGCCAATTCCTGAAATCTCCGAATGTATGTGTCAATATCGTACCCAATCGTTACTAGTTCGTAGAACTCCGTCTCCAACTTTTTCACTTCCGTACGAGGACAAAACTTCTTAGTCACCAAACCCTTAAATTGCTCCCAAGTAAGCTTGAAAGCATTCTCCATTCCAATCGGTTGAGCATATGAATTCCACCACGACAATGCTCCATCGAGTAATGTACTTGTAGCAAATTTGACCTTACTATCATCCGGGCAATTACAAAGCAAAAACACGGATTCCAACTTTTCAAACCATCGTACCATGGCCGTGGCTCCTTCAGTCCCTCTAAACTTGGTGGGCTCACCACTTTTGAAATCCTTGTACGAACATCTCTTAACTCCGGATCCTCCGGCATTTCCAGTAGCAGCAGCTAGCCTAGCGGCTTCAGCAGCAGCCGCGGCCTCAGCAGCAGCAGCAGCCACTGTTCCCTTTCGACTCTTACAGCATCAGCTATGCTATCATTCACTAACTTTTGAATAGCTGCTTGGGTCATTTCAACTGTAGCTTTCTTCGGTGCCATATCTTCTTCAAAACAAGAGGAAATGTGAGACGTAGCAAAAATCCGATGTTAATAATAAACGCTCCAAAGAGATGTGATAAGAAATGGTAAGTTTGAGGTTATTTTTCAAAATAATCGACGGGTTCCAAAAAGATGGGTTATGAGGTGTCGTAAGTGCTTCAAGTGTATAATGGTTTAGTGACTTAATGTGTTAGTAACGTGTAACTCGACATGTTAGTGATGAAACAAAGGAGTGAGAGTGACCTTGCCCTACTTAAGGGTTTATCTCGGCATTCGGCGTTATCGGTGATGAGTCAATTGATGTAAAGATTGTGATAGGGAATAACAAGGAATTCTCCACATTAGAGTATGAGGAAAGGATAATGGGATGGGTATTTAAGGGCATCCATGTGACAGTCGATATGAAATGAAAGTAAATAACTCGAAAAATGTACGTATAAACCGCATGTAGAGTGAACATGCACTTATGATGAAATGATGAGATGCTATGATGATGTAGTTATAGTCTAGGGTCAATGATGCAACCTAGTTCTCTATAACCGAAGCTCTGATGCCAATCTGTCACACCCCCAAATTACCTGTTTTGCAGCGGAATGGAATTCCTGGGGATTGACTGTCATAGCATCACAATCACAGTTATATTGAACGACCTAAAGTGTCGTTTGGAAAATACATCGTTTGATTTAATAAAACAATCAGAGTTTATAAAGTAGGTCCCAAATGAAATCAACTTGTGCGGAAAATAAGTTTAGTACAGTCAAACGATGTTTTTAAGGTATATAAATCCCATGTAAGACGCGTCGTCACCACGACTCCATGATATGTCCAAATGCATGCCATGAAGTGAATGCCTTAGATACCTGAGATAAAACATGCTAAAAAGTGTCAACACAAAGGTTGAGTGAGTTCATAGAGTTTGAATTGAAATGTAAAACCCTTCGAAATCGTTTATGCAGCAAAGGCATTGTAAATCGTTGAAATGTAAAGACTATCAAAATCGATTATGTAGCAAAGGCATTGTAAATCCACTCAGTTCCAAGTCCCGCCCATACAAAACTTGCAACCTGTGTGTTCACAACCCACTGCCAGAATATGCATAGTTTATGTTCAAACAGAAATCGTCAAATGAATTCACAAAATAGTGCATGACTCAATGTATCGAATTTGTTTATGCAGCAAAGGCATTGTGAATCCACTCAGTTCCAAGTTCCGCCTATACAAAACTTGCAACCTGTGTGTTCACAACCCACTGCCAGAATATGTAGAGTTAATGTTCAAGTACACATCGTCAAATGAATTTACAATAATCGTAGTGTGAGTTAAATGGTTTCACACTCATCGTTAAAAAAAACAACATCGTATTTATTTCACTAAGTTCATGACACCAAAGCGTAAACATCGCACCAATAAAAATTGGCAATCATCGTTTCATCGCGGCCCTAATAGGTAATTTGCCAAATTACCTTAATGATTCAAATATAGTGCGCTCGATTTCCCCTAACTGGGTCAATAGGAGCGGGAGTGTTAATTCCAATAGGCCTATTCACTATACTCGCGCTCACCCGCAAGTGACTAATGGTTCATGATGTAGGGACTTCGAACATGGCAAATACTTAGTGACAATAAAACATCGGATATAGCATACAGTTCAAAGCATTTGTGTTCGATTAAAAATGTAGCATGTATCTCCCCCAAGAGTTTGTAAAACAGTTAAAAGAGTAAAAGTGGGGCTATGAACTCACGGTAATTCATATAAGTTAAAGTACTTGTGAAAGTAAATGAAAACAGTTTGAGCATGTATCTCCCCCAAAAGTAGTATAAAAACAATTAAAAGTGGGGCTATGAAAACTCACCTGTTGCAATGATTATGATGACAAAAGTGGGTACACCGAGGTATAATGTAATGCTTTACCCTTGACCTATTGTGAATGATATGATACGTCATGAGTTGCAATGTAATGTTATGCATGCATTTCGTATGTTATTTATACCATTTGCGAGTTTTGAAAATATTACTTATCGTCGAAAAATACTCGTTTGACGTCTTGACCCTTCAAAATGACTTTACAAGTTTTTACGTCAAAATGTCATCCTACAATGGTTTTATAATGATTTATGGTGGAATTTTCACTTTTCGTCGCAAAACAATGTCGTCGGAATTTTTATGAAATTAACAAAAATGGCTTTGGAAAACTAGCCGTAAAACGGTGTACGTCGATCGTTAGAGAACGAACTCGACGGTTTTGGAAAGTTTGTATCGATATCTAAAAGTTTCAGTTCAGGAGTTTTCGTCCAAAAGGTCTCGAACATAAAGATAATAAGGGTTAAAGATGGTGGTTTTGGCTAATTGTGTGCAGAAAATTAGTTACAGCAAGTTTATGAAAAAAAAGTGCATATCTTTGTCGTTTCAAATCCGTTTTCTACGTTTTATACGTCCTTAGCTTCGTATCAAAGTATACTAATATATTTTTAACAAATCGAAATAATTTGTGAAGCTTAAGGCTCGTTTTTGACTCGTACAAAATAATAATAGTATGCTGAAATTTCAGAAAAATATATATTTCGTCGTCAAACTTGTAAAACCCATAACTTCTTCGTTATAACTCCGTTTTACTCCGTTCAAGCGGCCACGGATTCGTTTTAAAGTATATTTTCTAAATATCTAGGCCAAAAATTCGTGCCTACTGTCGGATTTTCCAGAAAAACAAAACAAGGACAGAACACTTTTATATACATATCGAAAATAGTTTTTCTCGTACTAAACCTATTCCAATCCCTTCAAATCAACTCCAAAACTAATCTAATCCTACCATACACCTTCTTAGGGTGTCATGGGTTCCTAATCAACATCAAGACCAACAAATACCAAGGGGATAATTATAGGATGACCATATATATAAATAACTCTAAAAATCATGAAAAATGGTATAAACAACACAAATCATGCATGCTTTTGCTCAAAAATGATGAGATGAATATGAAATAAATATGTAAGATGAAAAATAAACATGAGATGCTTACAAGTGATATGATGAGGGGATTAGAACCAAGGATTAAACCTAAACACCCTAGGTTTTTATTTCAAAACCTAATCAAGAGTGTTATCTAGATTGTGATTACTTGAGCTTGAGAAAAATTTGATGATCCCTTGTAAAAAAACCTTGAGGAACCGGTTGTAGAGGAAGAATAAGAAGAGAGAAAAACAAACTTTACTACTTGACTTGAAATTATTAGATTGAATGAATGAGTTGAAAAATAGATAACTTGTAGTATATATATATGCAATCAAAGAAAAATTTCACCTAAACATTAATTGCTAACCCCCCTTGGTCGGCCAAGGGGGGAAGCATTTGCTAAATTATATATATATTTTTTTTTTTCTTTTATAATGTATTGTGTAAAATTTGTTAAATGAAATATGTAAGTAAATGTTATGTAGTAATAACTTGTAAGGTAATTGGTAGCTTTTAGGTAAAAGAAATTTTTAATAGATCAAAGTAGAGTATAATGAGATCATAAAAATTGTAAAAATACATTCCTTGTAAAATTTGAGTGATATAATAATTATCGTGCAGTTTTTAAGAAAAACGACGTAATAATTAAACTTTAACGATTAATGTACGAAATAAATTTGAAACACTAGGAAAACTAAAAATATAGTTTTTATGAACTAAATGTAAGTATAAACATACGTCGGGATCATTTTTGAAAGTAACGGATTAAATATACAAAATAATAACTCACGCGATAAAGATTATTAAACATAAAAATTACGCGTTGAAAGTGAAACAAAATGTCATGAATAAACTAATGAGATGCAAATGATGTCAATGATATGTAGACTACTCATAGTCCATATGAAATGTACGTGATGTCATGATCATGAATTCGCCGCTAAACCTCCAAGGTTACGCGAATTTGAAACACGTAAACCAAGTTTACGATAAATGTTGAAATAATGAGACATGAACTGTGTCGAGAAATGACCTGAAAGTACGGATTGTCACAATTGAACCATCCCTAAGAAATCACAAGGGATTAAAAACCTGCCAGGGTCTTCAAGCTTTTTAGGAAGCTTCTTAAGAAGGACCGCTGAGCATTGCTCATTGAGAGGGGTTTTAGCCATTTCAGATAACTTATCTTTGTTGCTCAGTAAGCCTTTAAGCGTGGATGCAAATTTGGGCATTATAACAAGAGCATCAACGAAGCTTATATCAAAGTGCAGTTCATTGAAAATTTGGAAAATTTTTTCCATTTGCTCTTTGGTTTTGTCTTTGAGCTTCTCTTCATGCAATCTTGATGGGTAAGGAAGCTGACTAGACTTTTGAGCCGGGACGGAAGTCATTTCTGGCTCAGAATTTGTCTTCGGAATTTCGGGTTCCGGACTTAAAGCTTGGACTACTGAAGGTGAGACGTGTGCGGTACTTCGTGGGCTTGAGAAATGCACCTTGTCCGTTGTATCCTTGGTAACTTGACTCATTGCTCCTGGTGGAGGAGGCATTGGAGTCGAAGGTCCATTGTGCGTCTTACCACTTCTGGTTGTGATCGCCTTTGCATCGCCCTTGGGTTAGCGATCGTGTTGCTCGGTAAAGTACCTGAGCTCGAGGGTCGATCATTTAAAGATTTCTTAATGTCGAAATCTGGCTAACCAACAACCTGTTCATTTCATCTTGGGATTTCATGAATTGCTTCAATAGCTCATCAGATGATGGTACTGGAGGAAGTGGAGGGAAATTTTGAGGTCGTATGTTTTGATTATGACCTTGTTGTTGAAAATTCCCTTGGTTAGGATTCACATTCCCCTATAGTTGATTCCCTCAATTGAAATTGTTTTGATTAAGGTTTCCTTGATGTTGGAAACCTTGATTGGGTCTAGGATAGAAATTACCTTGGTTTTGATAACCTTGGTTCATTCTAGGTTGGTTCTGATTCCGGTTTTGTATGTTAGGATTTTGGCTAAAACCGGGTGGTGCCTGATAAGTGTTAGCTCGGTAGTTTGGTTCATTTTGAGGACGGTATTGATTACCTCCCTGATTTGAAGTACCGGCTATAGCATTAGCTTCAAACGGACTACCATCGGTGGCAGTACAGTTGTAGTATGCATGAGGACCACCACAAGTAACACAAACTTCAACTTTCTTCACTTCACCATGTGATGGTGTCTGTGTGAAAGTGACTTTCTTTTGGTTAGCAAGAACCAAAGCCTGAACAATATCCGTGAGTTTATCAATCTTAGCATCGGTGCTAGATGTACTCATGGGAGATGAAGTAGAAGGTCCAGCATTAGACTGAGATTGATATGTCTTTGCTCGGAAAGGGCGGACCTGGGACTTGTTTTCAATTATTTGCAAGGCTTCTTTTGTGGTCTTGCTCAGGAAATTACCTCCCGCGGAGGCATTCAAAGAGTCTTGGTCACCTTGGTGCAGACCATTGTAGAAAGTATCCATTTGCATTAACTCGGTAAAACCATGATGCGGACACTTGCGGAGCAATTCTTTGTAACGATCCCATGCCTCCCCGAATGATTCATCAAATCTTTGAGAGAATTTCATTATCTCATTCTTAAGACTTGTAGTTCGGGATGGAGGATAGAATTCGTTAACAAACTTTGTGACTAGATCTTCCCATGTCTCAATGGAACGAGGGGGTTGTTTCTCAAGCCAATTCCGGGCTTGTCCCTCTAGAGAAAATGGGAACAGAAGAAGCTTGATGGCTTCATGTGGGACATTCTTGTACTTGATGGTAGATGCAATCTTGTTAAACCATCGAATGTGTGCATGAGGATCATCCCGCTCAAAACCATAGAATTGGCTTTGGGTTACCAGATTAAGTAACCCGGTTTTGAGCTCAAAAGTGTCAGCCATGATGGCTGGGACAACAATAGCATCTCCGTAACCCTCGATGGGTGCTTGGAGAAGCTCATTCATCGGCTTGTCTTCTGCCATTACGGCAGGTGGTGGTGGTGGTAGACGTTCCTCAGTCACGGCTGAAGGAGCAGAACGTCCTCTACGTCTACGAGGAATCTTTCCAAGTACTGAAAGTGGACTTGTAGAACTGGAAGAACGAGTGCGCATTCACTAAGTTTAAAAATCAATTTTCAAAACAAATGCGAGGCAAAACGACAAGTGAACTTAACCAATAATCACAAATGAAATGGCTTCTTTGAAAAAGGTACACCAAATCACAAGGACACAAAGGCAAGTTTTAAATCTGATGTTCGAGAACTTATTATGGTCACACCCCCAGTTAGTAGGTGTACTGCCTTGATTTGCGGTGGTTGATTTTTTTGTATATATTAAGTACCACTGAAAAGACGTAGGTATGGATATGTGCTGATGGTTTAAAAACTTTTGGACAATATTTTTGGTATCGTCTCGTTTAACCAAATCGTATTTCTTTAAGAATCGCCTTAAAAGAAACACAAGTTAGAAAACGTTACGATTGTTTTGTTGTTTTGTATTTTGTTTGGTGTTTTTAACACTTTAGGAAAAGTGTTAATGAACTTTTTGATATATATTTAACTTTACAAAAAACTTTTTACAAACTGTGGTATATGTGCAAGTACGGGTCTGAAAAATGCTTAGAACACGCTTACAGCCTCCCCGGCAGCGGCGCCAAAATTTGATTGGTCCCGAACCGTCAAGTTTAATCACTCAAGCCTGCCACTTGTGAATGGCAAACCGTAACAAACTTAAAACAGCTCAGAAGCAAATGCAATTTAGATCAGGAGAATACAGTGGATTCCCGGGTCGTTAAGTCCCACGGAGGATGACTGGTGTTTAACACAATCAGATGTCGAATGATCACTAAGGATAGTGGTCAGTAAGGATTTTGAGTTTATTTATACCTAAAGAAAATATTAACAAATTACAGCGACTTAAATGCAAATTAAAGGAAATTAAAAAGATTAACTATATTAAATAAACGCTATCACTAATTTTAAACTGATGTTTTTGATTTTTATAAAACAAAATGACTTAAATAAACTATTTTAACTAAAACTTAAACTTAAATTACCTAAAGACTTAACTTAAAATGAAAACGTGCGTTATTTCTAAAAATTACGCGAGTGCGCAAGCAAAAACGTAAAATTTGTGAAATAAAAGGTCTACGAATGTAAAAGTAATTTTCTTACATACTAAATGACAAAAGAAAATTTTAGAAAAAAGAATTATATTTTTTTGACTTTTATATTTTTTTATTATGAATTAAATAAGATTTTACACTAATTAATTGTTTAAAAATACTAAAACAAATGAGAAAAATCTGAAACTTTTTTGTAAAATGCTTTATCACAATACAGATTTATGAAAATTACAAAACTTGAAAAAGCTACTTTAAATAAGCTCGAAATAAGCTAAATGAACCTAATAAGCTAAACTGGACAAAACGTATATAAGTAATAGATTGTGCAAGATTATAACGAGACAAGTCCCAAGGGCAATTGGCATACAGGTACCCTTCTAACACGCTCCTAAGGGGGAGGTCTCAGGTTCGAGCCTGCCTACCCCCTTTTTGCTAAACATTTTTTTTTTCGATTTTCTTTTTACAAACTTATTTAACACAAGAAAATAAGCACTTTTTCTAACTATGACTTTTTACAAAAACTACCAATAAGCACTGATTCAGACGAAGATTTTATCACAGTTAGGCTAAACTTAGAATTAAGCACAAGGTATTAAGCTAAAAATGGCTATAAGCTATAAAAATAAACACAAGTATACTGGAAATGAGTTAAGCAACTGTAAATAAGCTATTTTTACAACTGAATAAGCACAAGGACTACTAATAAGCACTGATTAAGCTATAAATAAGCACAAATCACCACTGTTACACAGTACACCCTTTTAAATCACTAGGCACCTTCTAGCTACTTTTTAAGCACTTGAATAAGCTCAGAAATGAAAGTAAGCAATTGAACTAACTAGACAACCAACTGAGCTTTCCAAATAACTATTTTACAAAGATTGGCTTATAATAATGAGCTGGTAAGAAGCTTTTGAAAATCTTGTGAACTCTGAATAACTGGTATATTTAGTGAAAATGGACAAGATTAAAAAGCAATTGCAGGCTAAGCAAATAAGCCAGAATTGGAAAATAAGCTTTTGTATCCTTTAGTTAGCTAGGTTGGCTTTCCAAAAAATCAAATTACACAGGTTTAGGCTAATTAATAAGCTCATTGAGAGCTTATGAAACTAGATGGTGACTGGTGCACAGGGGAGCTTTTCAAACAAGGTATCTAAAACAAGTTAACCAATAAGCACTTTATAAGCTGATTAAAAGCAAACTAATATTTTTATAATTTTCTTAAGCAGCTATATTTTAATGTCCTAGAGGCTTATAAACTGAATCTTAATATTAAGCACACAGTGAAATTCTAAGTTTTATTCAAAAACGACTCAAAAGAAAATTTTGACTTTTTAATTATGAGCTATGTTGACTTTGATGAACTTTGAATCAACTCTATGGACTGGTTATGTTGAAACAAGCTATGATAAGCTGATCTTAAGCTAAAGTAACAAGTTACAAGCAGATTTGATGAGTTTCACACTATAGGATTATAACAGTTAACTATTAAGTGAAATCACAAAGTATTTTGACTTTTATATAAACAAATACTGGTTTTTCTTGTTGAAGTGAGATATTAGATGCTAAAGTGACATGAAACTAGCACAAGCAATATCATAAGCAGCCTATGGCACAGTTAAACTAATCAATCCAAACACCCCTTAATGAGGCAGTTTTGAGAATTTTAATTGAGCCAAACACTGAACTAGCACAAACCAATGATTGATATAACTTAAGTTAACCTAGTTAATACTATTTAAACAAGTTTAAACCATTAATGACTGATGACCACAGATTGCAAACACAAACATAAACTGCAACTGAATGAAAAATGAGAAACAATCTTACAAGTGCCCAAGCTATTTGTGCAGCTTAAACCAGAACCATTACCACTAGTCTAATCCAAAACCAACCCAAATCAACCTCTGCATCAACCTGTCACCATTTCCATGCTTATTTGAACCAAAATTCCTTCACAGTTGACTTTTGTTGACTTTTGTCCAATTTTGATTGAAACTGAATAACAAGCTTACAAAAAGCTATCTTAAGCTTAAATAAGTTTGTTTGATCTTAAATAAAGCTTATTGAAGCTTTGAACACAAGAGTTTAAAGTTGAAATTTTAAACAGTGTACATAAGATTTGAAACTGAAATGAAACTTTGATTTAGAGGCTCAAACTGAATTACATTAACTAAATAACTTAGTTCCAATATCAGAAAGCTTGAAAATACAAATTGAAAAGCTAATTAAAACATTTTAGAGAAAATACGACATACAAGAATTTTAAAAAACTAAGTACTATTTTGCTTCTCTGTCTTCCTCCTCTTTTATACTTCAAAATGGCTCTCCACGTGTCCTCTGAGCAGATCCCACCTTTCAATTTGACCAATGGTTGAGTTTTGAGTATTCTAGGCCATTTTTATCATTTTGGCGGGAAGACCTAAATTTGACTTGTAGGCCTGTGTTTTATCAACTAGGGGGGGGGGGTGGCATTTATTGTGGAGTGTTTGTGATGATGAGGGGAGTGGTTTGTGGAGAAAAGGTGATGGGAAGTGGCTGTGTTGTTGCAGGCAACATGTGGGGAAGACAGCAGGAGGTGGCGGGTAAAGGAGAGTTTGACTTGGGGTTCAAAAACAGGTAATGACAGGGGGTCCAAATGGTTTAAAGGCAGGGGTCTAAATGTGCAAAGGGTTCAAAGGTTCATGGTTTAGTTTAATATTTCAAGGACCTAATTTGCAACTTCTGATTTTTGAAGGACCAATCCTGCCAATTTCCCAAATTTGTCACAAGGACCAAAATTGACAAGTTTTAATAGTACAAGTACCATTTTTGACATTTTCAAATTCTCAAAGGACCATTTTTGCCAAATTCAAAACTTGAGGGACTTAAGTTGTAAATTTGCAATTTTAAATCTCAAGGACCAATTTTGACAACTTAAGAATCCCTAAGGATTTAAAATGAGATTTTTCTTTATTTAGATTTACCAGGGATTGTTTTTGACAACTTTTAAAACTTGGGGGACTAAAACTGCCAATTATGCAAACTTGATACGTTTTTCACCAGATTTTGATATTTTTGCATTTAAAACATATAAAACACTTATTTGTGATATTTTTATCATTTTGGTGCATTTCTGAGTGTTTTCAGATGTTTTTGCAGTTTAAATGGTACAAAAATGATGAGTATTTAGACACTCATCAAACTCTCAGCAGAATTGAAGTATCTTCTGGAAGCTTGAATTCTTTAGAAAGCACAAGACATTCATCTTCAGAGAAGAGTACCTTGTTCTTGGTGTCACAAATTTGTGAGACTGAGAACAGGTTGAAGTTCTGAAGTTCCCTAACATAGTACACATTCTCAAAGTTCAGTAGGGGTGTCTTGATGGTGCCTTTCCCAGTAATTCTGCCATCACTTCCACCGAAAGTCACATTGCCTCCTTCTTCAATAGGAACAAAATTGTGCATCATATCTCTATTCCCAGACATGCTTCTTGAACAACCACTATCAACAATACCGATGTCTTTATGCTTAAGAGGATGATCCTGAGAGAGTCCCATCAAGGCAAACTGATCATGCCTATCTTCTGAAGTACATCTGGCCAGCAATCCAAGCTTCTCTGTATCAGCAGCTGCCTCATTCACTGGTTCATGTGCAGCCCAGTTGACCTGTTCATCCAAAGTGACAAGAGCTGCTGAAGTACTGGCTTCCATCTGTTTCTGCTGATAGGATTTGTAGTTAGCTCCCTCTCCTCTCTTCCTATCTTTGCATTCCCTTGAGAAATGACCCATCTGGTGGCAAGAGAAGCACTTGACCTTGCTCCTGTCAAAACGAGCTGGATCCTTTCCCTTGAAGCCAAACTTTCTTCCTGCCCTCTCCTCAAACCTCTTGATATCTACTGAAAGCATGGCCACCTGCCATTTCAGTTTCATCTCCTCCATCTCAAGTGGGTCCACCTGGTCAAAATCTTCATATACAAGATGCTGCTGAGTATCATAATCAGCAACAAATGAATGAAGAACATCCTCCAATATACTACCAGTTTTAGCTTGAGGATATGATGGAGTGGGACGATAAGATGATGATGGTAAGTAAGTTGGACTTGGAGCATGCATTATCATATTGGAGTGAGATGTCCCAACAAAGGCTGTATGACCATAAAAGGATGCACGGTAGGGAGATCTGACATCAGGTTCAACAGATTTAAGTTTGTTGTACAGCTCATCAAATGTGAGCATGTCCAACCCACCTTTAGCTTTAAGGGCTATACTCACATGTAACCATGATGGAGGCAAAGATCGTAGGAACTTTGAATTGCAATCATCATTGTCAGGCTTTGCATTCAGCTGGTTTAGCTGACTCAGAATCTTGTGAAACCTGTCGTATCCCTTGTGGATACCTTCTTCTTCAGAGATATTGAACTCTTGGAAGTGTTGTCTCAGCATGGACTTCCTCATTCTCCTGGACTCTTCATTTCCACCAAACCTTGCTTTAAGAGCCATCCAGATGTCCTTTGCATCAACCATGTGGTGAAAATCACCCAAGTGATCTTCAGGAATAGATTGAAGAAGGATGGTTCTTACTTTGTGCTCTCTTTGCACTGCTAGAATCTCTTCAGCAGTTTTGGGAGGAGCAATGGTAAACTTACCATCAAGATCTGGGATAGTCTTCTTCAGACTGTTTCCATTCTTCACAATCTCCCACAGATTCCAATCAATATTGGAGATCCAGTTCTGCATCTTCATGGTCCACAGATCATACTCTTCCTTCTTTAGGTAAGGAAACTTACCATTACTGTTGGAGAGACTAAGTTGTTGCATACAGGTGGTGTTTTTGATGTTGTTGTTGGTGACTTCTGATTCATCATCAGTTCCAGGCATGGTGAATATGTTTTTGGTTGTATGGGGGTGAGGTAAATAAGGTTCTCAGTATCGTAGAGACTCTCCCGAGGCTCTGATACCACTTGTTGAACACAACACACAAAGACCTTGACAGATCTTGAGCACTCGTGGATCGTTAGTGTTGCCTATGTAATCATAAGCAAACTAATAGAAAATCTCTACAACTCGTATTCTATAGCGGAATGTAAATACAAGTTGTTATAACTAAGAACACTTAGATCCTCTATGGATCTTTTTATTAACTGAAACTCTATGTTTCGAATTGTTATCTATTACAAACTATTAAGTTCCTTTTATAGACAAGGAACCCTAAACTATTACTACTCAATCGACTAAGCATGCAAGCATGCATTTAATGACTAATACATTAAACAATATTGAGCAGTACAATAATACCCATGCTAACCTTGGGCAGTACAAGAATAATGATGAGTTAGCATTTAAATAATAAAGCGCATGCTGATCCTAGTCAGCTTCCACCCTTCAGCAGTAACACGGCAACGCTTTTAATCTTCAGCAGAAGCTCTTCTTTAGCAGAATCTGCTTCTACTTCAGCAGAATCCTTCGGCAGTATTGACAGCAGACATCCTACTTCGCATAATTCCCAACATAATTGACTACATTAAATAGCATTAATGTTGTGTTTTGTTGTACAATATGCTTCTTGTCTTGTACATCTGAAAATTATGTGCATTAAAGTGTTGTACACTATGTTTCTTTTCTTGTAAGTAGTAGTCATTATAATCATTAATAACATTTACCACTTTAATAGCATCAATGTTGTAAGTCTGAAAATTACATCATGCTTATTTTGTTATACCTTATGCTTATTTTGTTGTAAATCTGAAAATTGGTTGCAGCTATGTACATTGTGCTTAAATGGTTGTAATTTTTGGTAAATGGGTGTTTTTAATAGCATTAATGATGTTTGATAGAATTTTGGTCTTAAAATGACACCACGCTTTATTTTGTTGTACAATATGCTTACTTTGTGGTAATTCTGAAAATTGGGTGCATTAAAGTGTTGTAAACCATGCTTAATTTCTTGCACGTCTTAAAATTAAGAGTGAGCTGCCTTCGTGCATTATAAGTAGTATAGACATAGATAATATAACTATCAGTTACAATTTAGAGGTGCAACTAAACCGGTTTTCGGTTTTTGGAAAACCGGTTTTCAAAAAAAAAGGTTTTTCCAAAACCGTTTCGTTTTTCCGAATCGGTTTTTTTTGGTTTTAAATGTTCGAGTCGGTTTTTACCGGTCCGGTTTTTTTTCGGTTTTAAATGTTCGGATCCGTTTTTTTATCGACTTTCTACCGGTTCGCTTTTTTCGAATTTTACTAAAAACTTCGAACATTTACTTAATAAACATGTTTTCATGACCTTTTAGCATGTCTTTAGCACCCGTTGTCCTTGGACTATCTTTGTGTTAACATACATACAATTCTATAAGGATTATATAGCACAAGGCACCATCAAACTATATATTAGTTTATTCAGCCTGTGTTCTTTTATTTAATTTTTTTGGGTTTATTTCTTAGCCCATTAGCAAGGCCCGTCTAACAGAGTGTACTAATATCATCAGATAGATACCTTGGTCGGTTTACCCAGAAGTTTCACACCGCCTCAGATCATATGCCGAAAAAAAAGTAATCAAATTGTAGGATTCTTTTCATGTTAATGAATCCAAATACTGATACGGATATATAACGAGATAAGGATATATGTATCACACATCGTCTTTACTAATTACTTCTTGACCGACATCAGTTTCCAGATCTTCTTTCAGCTTCAACCGCCTTCTACCGTCACTTTTCAATTCTAGGGCTACTTTTTCAATCAGGTACTTCAGATTCATAATTTTTTTTTTTGGGGTTTTATGTTTTTATGTTTTGATTAGTTGGAATTTAAGTTTTTAAGTGTAATTGATGAGTTGGGTTTTTGATTTACAGGATCTTTAAGCTTGATCATGAACTAAAAAGACCTGAATTTAATTGCAACGCTTTCTTCCGCTTGCTAGGCGCCGTATCGAGACTGCACAAGCACAGGTATAAATGTTTCCTTTTTTAGTGTATGCTGTTAATTTGGTTCTAGTTGACATTTGTTGTAAAGAATTAGATACAAGTGGTTATGATTAGGATGCGGTTCGAAAAGCTAGAAACTTTGTGGTCAAAATGATCTCGAAAACTAGAAACAAGAAAGTATCGGTTTTATTGAGTTCAAAGTTAAAATCTTTCATTCTGTTTATTTGAAATGCACAAGCATGTAAATGTTTTAAAATATGGTTAGTTGCTGACATTTGTTGTAAATGAGTAGATATAGGTGGTTATTAAGAAATGGTTAGGATGGAGTTTAAAAAAACAGAAATTTTGAGCTCGATTGCACGGTTGACGGTCTGTTTTTGTGAGTCTTTTGTATGGTAAGATTTTTAGTATGAGGGTTGTCGTTGTTTGAGGCTCGAATTTTTAGATTGTTTTGGCTTTTGGTTATGAGTGATAATTTCCTGAATTTTTAGATTGTTTTGGCTTTTGGTTACGAGTGATAATTTGTGCGTGAATAGAAAAATGATTAGGATGCGGTTCAAAAATCTAGATACTTTGTGGTCATCTTGACTGCAAAAACTAAAAACAAGAAAGTATCGTTTTTATAAAGTTAAAAATTTTCATTCTGATTGTGGTCCCTCAGTTCTTATGATGAGTTTTAGTATCAGGTTTGTCATTATATGAAGATTGAATTCTGGGTGTGGGATAGCTATATGATTGCTTATTAGGTTTTGGTTCAGTTTTGGGCTTTTGATAGTTCATTAATCTCTCGGTTCGAGAAAAACAACGAACGCAACAGTACCGACGAAGACACATGTAGGTCGAGTATTTGTTCTTCCTTTGCAACGATAGATGGATAAACAGCGCACACCATTGACGGAAGGTAATGTACCATGACTTTTTGTACGTTCCATAGTCTCCCACCCAAACATTTAGTTGTTATATCTTACCGTCTTTGCCATTGTACCTCTTATATCCAGTGGTTGCGATGTTGGTCATACGGCATGCGCGAGTCATTGTAAGCGCAATGCTACTGACGCTGATAGAGAGACTATGCTGTCATCAAGTAAGCGGGTCCAAGTTCTTTTGACGATGAACCACTCCGGTACAACAAGCTAAAGTGACCTCTACGCTTCGTCCCCCGGCGTATTTGATTTTTTTTTTTTGGCTTTTTGATTTTGTATACTTAAAAATAGCTAACACATTTGGCCTTTTGGTATTGAGTAGTTTTCTTACACAAAAAAGTTATCGACTCAAACTGATCCTGAGTTTACATTGCAGTTTCTGGAAGAGTTCGAGCTGTTGTAAGATTGAGGCCTAAAAATCCTTATGAAGATTGTAACAGATGCTGATTTTTCGAGTTTTGTTGAATTACAACCTTTTCGATGGAGGTATGTGATGTTGCATGCTTTTGTGCGTTTGATGTTGGTTTAAGGTGCCAGCTGGTAAAGGTTAATATGTTGTGTTTCTTTGTTATGTTTGTAGGGGTGGGATATAAGTAGATCATTTAATTGGAAACCACGTGTACCCATTATTAGTTAAAGGATGCTATCAATAGATAGTTATAGTTTGCATCCTGATAAACTCCAACAAAGGGGTTTGCGCACAAACCAGTTGAGGTGCAATAAGATGGAGTCACATGTCTCCCAAAAACTGATAATTATGGAATTTGTATTTTGCCATTGTGTTTAGGCTTAAGTAAGACAAGGTTAATCATTGATTATTTTTTATTTCTTTTTTCACCTTTTACTTACTTGAGAGAAAAAAGGTAAATAAAAAAGTGCAAAAAAATGTTGAGCCACACCAACTTCGAACCTTAACCTGTTTCAACCCCGACTGCATTTTAAGCGTTTCCCAGCCACACCATCTGCCCATCAACCACCGCCAATGCTAATGTTTTACCTCTACAGCGAAGATCTCTTTATGCGCATGTGAAAATATTGATGCACCAGCACAGTGTTTCATGTTAGAAAGGTGTTATAGTGAGGCTGCAGAAGCTTACGCTAAGGGAAATCATGTCGATTGCAAAAAGGGGGAACTACTTAGATAAAGGATTGGAGTATATACAATACTGTAAAGGCCATGTTAATGTTGAAAGTATTGACGTACAAACTCAATGAGGTTTGGTTATATAATTCATTTTTTATAAACAAAACTTTTGGACTCGAATCAACATTATCAGTTTTTTTATAATAAGTGTTACTATGCAATGCTTTGTATTAGGTTGAAGCTGAAGTTATAAAGCAGCTTAAATCCAGAAAGGGGATTATCTTCAACAAGTGAAGTTCAAGACAAACCTGTAAGCTTATTACGGTTGCGGTGAGTTGTACGTAATATCATTAGCTTTTCTGATTTAACATTATAGTCGTGGCTTGATGGATATGTTGTGTTATTCTTTTTATTTCTAATATTACTTTTTCTGCACGGCCGACCTGTAAAATGCAATCGAGAATGAAAACTATGCGTTGGCAGCTGAAATACGTGATCAAATGTCCAAGCTGGAGGCTGATTCACTGGCTGCATCAATAAAAGCCCAAACCTTTGAACAAGCTCAATTTGAGTTTCGTTTAGGCTAGAAAGTGAGGCACAAAAAGTTTGGTATATCTTTCTCATTTCTTCCTTTGGCTTATTTTATTTCTAACTTTGTATTGAGAAAGTGAGATCTTTCGCAAAACTTAAATATCAGTTTAGACCTACATCATCGGATATTCCAAAACTAAAAGTTTACATACCCATTGTATCCTAGCCGTTCCCCTAGCCCTCCTGCAAATAGAACAAATGCTTAAAAACTATGATTATCTTATATTTAAAAAGACTAATAAAGACTTAAAAACTTTATCTAAACAGATATATCACACCAATCAAACTGAATTAAAGGTGAAATCAATACTTGACTTTTAATTGACTTTATTTGACTTTTTAACTTTTTGAAATAACTTATAGATACAGATAATCGACATTAAATAACAAAAGGGTATTGATTATTTTTTGTTTTATTTATTGGGTATCCACATCAAGCTTCGTTTGTTAGTTTCGATTTTCTTTAACATGCAGGGACAAATAGCGCTACGGGTACATCTTCTATTAGGTTTGGCAGCGTTACAGCTAATATTGTACATGTTAGCCGGCCACAGGTATGATCTTTTGTGTAAAATCACCAGTTATGAAATTGTTTCGATGCCGATATCTGTTGTCCGTTGTGCACATGGTATTACTAGGTGAAGCGTCCTGCTCATGTCTGGAACGCAGAGTTGATGCCTAAGGCCACATCTACGGGTATCGAATCTATATGTATTGGTGTTCTGATCAGTAAAGGTATGACTTTCATCCGAGTTTGTAAACATGCATTTAGGTGTTCGCATTTCGTGGTGATCAGGTAATCATAACACGGTTGTCATATTATCTTGGCATGCATGTCGCGGACCAGCAAACCTGGATTCTGTCACCGGAACCATACGCACACCAACAGAGAGTCACGAACCTTTTATGGAGAATTTCAGTACATGTGTACCTGCTTATGCATATCGTAGTCGGAAAAGGAGGTCACAAGAGATTAATGCATGTGCTCTTCAATAGCTGATGACTGTGATATCTTATTTTGGACAACTTATGGATCAACGAGTAGCTCATATATGTGCATTTGTTTGGTTGTAGCTTATGATAATTTGGTACCTGTTGTACATGATACATGTATTATAACTGGTACTGTGCAGCCAACTTCATGCAGACGTGAGTTGTTTGTCTTTATCTTATTGTAGATTTGGTGTTATACCTTTATGTAATGCTATTCACCGATATGTTATGATCCATGCACACAACACACGGAAACTCAATACTGCCAAGAATCCCCGCCGCAACGCTGCGAGTTACATTCACTTGTTATATACAAATACACCGAAGGAATGAATGATCTAGATTATGGGCTAAATTAGCCCTACAACATTACACAAAGACTAATGGGCTAGTTAATCCACATGCATGGCATGATGCATCTACGTTAACAGAATCGATGCTTTATAACGAGGAACACATACATTAGGTACTTTCTTCTTCTTTTTCGTAAGTAATCCATATATTTGTTAACGTTAATAGCAAGATACTTTTACTTGTTTAAACAATAATATAACTATCAGTTACAAATAAAGGAACATTTATACAAAAAATATAATCACAGCTATGTATTATAGGACTTACTGTCAAGTAAGTAGATCGATCTCCACACGGGAGGGTTGATGGAATCCTCTATCCAGCTGCTTATTGCACTCGATCTCACTCTGCTGAAATATCTGCAATCAATTTTTCAGTATGTATGCTTATAAATGGCATTTTAAAACATTTTTCCATAGGGGTTACATAATTTATTGAGTAAATTGCAAATTATGTCCTTAACATTTGCCATTTTTGCGAGAAATATCCTTAAATTTGAACTTTTGCGAGCTGTGTCTCTAACGTTTGGGCTTTTGCAAGAAATGCCCCTTAAGAGCTACTGTAGTTGCAAATTCCCCTTTTTTGGTAACGCTCGTTAACTTTTCCCGTTAGTGGCCATGTGAAATGACTATTTTACCCTCGCCTATTATAGGAACATCTTTTGCAAAGATATTTTTTGCAGTTTACTCTTTTATTTTGAGTTCCCGATTACTAATTGAATAATTATATATGTGGTGGATCTTGATTGGATCTCATATTCATTTTACCAGGACTGGGTAACTCCTAGAAAATTATAAAGATTCTGATTACCTAGATCTTCTTCATCTCCCGTTCACCGATGAAAGCCACGGCATACCCAAACACAGTTTTTTGTTGATGGTGTTACTCGTGGCAAAATCGGTTTTTTGAACCATGGTGGTAAATTTATAAAGTTCCACTCCTTATAAACATCATCATCAGCATCATCATTGAACCAACCATGACATGATTTTCTTTTTCTAGGTTGAGCATTAAGAGGTGATGGTGGAAGGGTGGAAGCCATAATAAGTGATTGTGGAAGTGGTGGTGGCGGCAGTAGCCATAGAGGTTGAGATGCATCTAAAACGGGTCGTGGTGGCGGTGGTGGTGATGATGATGGGGGTGGTGGTTGCAGGAGTAGGAATTCATCAAGAATAGGTTGTGGTGGTTGTATAGAGTCACCCTGCAGTTGCGGTGTTGGTGGTGTTTGTGCTGGCGTTGGTGTGCAGTCAGCCATTGGTTTCAGTGATGATGATAGAAGGATAAGAAGAGGGGTGGAAGAGAATACTGCAATGTCAATGAATCTGGTCACAGGACACAACTGTTTGGCCTTTTTCCTCCTTTTTGCCTTCACTGATCTCATTTTGCATTAAGTACACTAGATTCATCAACATGATATCAATTAGCCCATTCACTATCTTTCATTATTATCTTGTTGACCCATTCCGCCCACACAGTAGGAGTGAGATTAAAGGTGAGATTTGAGGGTTTGGTGTAACGCGGGTTATACAGTTTGGTCATGAATTGCAGGCGACTGTCTCGTTAACATTGCTGAATCGGACTACAATAGAAATCTTGGGATTTTTGAGGTATATGATAAGAATTGCAGCAAAATTTGGACATAAAATTTAAAGGGTATACTGAAAAGTATGTTCCTTCATCCTGCTCAAGAGTTGTAATTGAACAACGAGCTAAATTTGCAAGAAGGGGTGGTGTTCCTGAAATATACTTAGCATCTTTAAAGCTCGAGTTTCAACTTCCTTTTCTGAAGAGGATGTTATAGTATTAGAAGTGGTTGATCTATATGTGGATTAGCATTATGTTGTTTCTAGTGGATTTGCTATTCACGCTCCTATGTCGTATTCCGATCATATTTCCTGGGGTACGGCGTTGGGTTGCTTTATCGAATATTAGTGCGTCTCGTAACACAGCACCTGGGCGAAGTTAGTTGTCGGACTTTTATTCATGGTTTTGTTTGGAGTCGCAAATGGCCATCTTTATTGGATGATTAAAAATATAAAACTTGTATAGCTGTGAAATTAATATGTTTGAATTGGTTGTTATGTACAATATTCATATTTAACATGTATATACGCGTGCAGTGTTTAGTTTATCTAGGTTGATTTGTATATTACTTATCTAGTTTTTGACTTTATATAAATCCAGCGTGTTCATCTTGTATCATATGTATTTATTTCATTCATGCTTATTTTTTTATCTTGTATCTGTCACACACAAGATCGCTTCAACTCATATCAACCTTTTCTTTGGGCTTGTTTCTTCGCTATTAAATTTCAACTCGTTTTCGTATATAGTATTCAGTCTTTACATGTGTAAAAAAAAAATTAAGAAATGAAAACACAAAAAACATATAAGAAAAAAGGTATTGTAAAATAGAGGTGCGTTCAGATTTTGAAAGAAAAAAAAAGATTTGATGGTGGTGGTTGTATGGTGGTAGAAAGTGGTGGTCATCGTGTGGTGGTAGAGGGTGGTGGTGTGATCGAGTGGTGGTGTAATTTGGAAACTCAAAATAAATAAGAGTAAGGTGCAAAAATTATTTTTGCAAAAAATGTCTCTATAGTAGGCAAGGGTAAAATAGTCATTTCACATGGTCACTAATGGAAAAAGTTAACGAGCGTTACCAAAAAAGGGAATTTGCGACTACAGTAGCGCCTAGTGGGCATTTCTCGCAAAAAAGCCTGAACGTTAGAGACACAACTCGCAAAATTTCAAAATTAGAGATATTTCTCATAAAAATGACAAACGTTAGAGAAATAATTTGCAATTTACTTTAATTTCTTTATATATGGTAGTGGTGCACAAATCGAATAAATTCAAAAACTGAACCAGTTTAAAAGCCGGTTTCGGTTATCATTGACCGGTCAAAAACCGGTTTTGGATAAAACCTGATCGGTTTCAATCCGGTTTGAGAGAAGAAAAGCTTGAACCGGCAATAACCGGTTTCAAACCGGTCAAAACCGATTTTTTGTAATCCGGTTACACAAACCGGTTTTTGAGAAAATGTACTTTGGGTGGTATTTGTCAAAGTGTACTTTGGGTGGGAAGAAAGCTGTGTGAAAATGTACTATGGGTGGTTTTTGTGAAAGTGTACTTTGGGTGGGAAGAAAGGTGGCTGCAGAAGAAAGTAATACCGTAGTACTCAATGTCATTTATATATGCTTTTTTTTTAACGAGTCATTTATATATTCATTTACTGGTTTACTCTTAAAAAATAAATGGTCTTAATGTGTGAAGACAATAACATTTACTTTTGGTAACTGGTAATAAAGTTTTGTTTTTAACACTGATGAAACTTTAATTCTCGAACTTTATACTATTTTGAGCTACCTAGGTCCAATTTTGTAGTCATTGTTATTGATTATTTAGAATGTTGCATTAAACTATGACAAAACACAATAAATAAACATATTTAAACATCAAACATCAAACATCAAATTGTTTCTTGCATTAGTTGCATACATAAACGAAAATATGAAATACATAAAAATTAAACATCGTCTTGAACTATTCGTCTTCGTTAGGAGGTAGGGGTAAAGCCATACCAGTCAATATTTCTTCCAAGTGTATTTCTTCCTCAACCCGTTCCAATTCACCTTCGAGTGGTGATATATGTTGAATCTTTTCAACTCCATCGAGGTAGTCTTTCAAACAAATACAAGTTTCCACCGACACCAGAGTGAGTTTTGATCTTCTCGGCGATATAACCCTCCCATTAACAGAAAAGGTGGATTCCGAAGCTACCGTACTTGCTTGGACCGTTAGTAGGTCACGGGTCATGGCGGCTAAAACTGGAAATTGGGTTATTTCTACCAG
>OU343216.1:158363766-158384239 GCA_910596185.1 Chrysanthemum makinoi
AATGGAAAAAGAGAATGCTTTGCTATTTGACTGGGATGGAACCTTACTACATTAAGTGCATTAATGAAGGTCCATTTATCCCAAAGACTGCTGAAGGTTTACCTAAACCTGAAGCTCAGTGGACTCGGGACGAGAGAAGAGTGGTCAACCGGGACCAAAGGCTCAAAAGCATCATCATATCCTGTCTGCCTGATGATGTTATGGAGTCTATCATTGGCTTTAGTAGAGCTAAACAAACCTGGAATGGCCTGGTCCACAACTATGAAGGTCCCTCAGATACCAAGGAAAACAAGATTATGGACCTGAAACTTGAGTACAATACCTTCAGGGCTAAAGACTCAGAAACTCTCTCTCAAACTTACACCCGGTATAAAACTTTGTTAAATGAATTGTCAAATGATGGTGTAAAGTTGTCCAAACATGAAATCATTGTTGGTTTTGTCAATAGTCTCCCTGAAAAGTAGCTGAATTTCTCTCAGGGACTTAGGAATGCTAATCATATTCAGAATCTTGAACTTCTTGAAATTTATGGGAAATTTGTCTATTCTAACAATGTGGTTCAAGATTTTCAGGAAAATTTAGACGATGAGGCTGATGAGAGAACAAGCGAGGAGTACCTAAATGACTTAAACATTGAGTTTCAGGAAAGGGCAGTCCTTGATAACTTTAAAAGGTTTATATGAAGAAACAAAAGTTTTTCAAATGCTAAAGCTAATGAGGACAGAAATGTTTTAAGTGTCACAAAAAGGTCATTTTGTCAAAGACTGTTTTTCAAAAATAATTTTTAAACCCTCTTACAAACCCTCAGGGTCAAATCAGTCCTTGGGTTTGGAAAGTTTCAACCAAAAGTCTATCAGTCTCATCAAAATTTTCAAAACAAGTTTGACCAAACAAATCTGTCGATTTCGAAGCTAAGTATAGGAAAGCCAAGGCTAAACTAGCACTTCTTGAGGCCACTCCCTCAGAAACAACAAACAATGTTAAATCTGTGTAGGGTAAAAACAAGGTCCCGGTAGCTGAAGTCTTTGTGACAATTCGTAATATCAGGTCATTTTACAAAATTTGAAAATTTCACTATTCATCTCAGGAATTTACTATTCACCGGTTACTATTCAAAATTTTACTATTCACCGTTTTTGAAGTCGAAGTAATATTCTGAGAACGTATTTCAAAATTTACTATTCACAAAAACACTATTCATTCCAGGAGAAAAACACTATTCAAGTTTCACTATTTCATCATTTATCGTAAACTAGGTTTACGAGTATCAAATTCGCGTAACCTTAATGGTTTAGCTGCGAATTCATGAACCATCATTCAAGGACATTTCATATAGACTAGGTTTAGTCTACATATCATTAGCATCATTATCATTATATTAATTCATGCATGGTTTTGCGTTTTACATTAAACGTTTATTTTCCTATTAAATAAACGCTATCGCGTAAACATTTATTTTGAATATTGATCCGATACTTCCAAAAATTATCCTAATATATTTTTATACTCATTTTAAGACTATAAAAATTATATTATTATTTTACCCGATATTTTCAATTTATTTTGTATATAAATTGTTATGTATAAATATTTACGACGGTTTTTCATAAATTCAACTCGATAATTATTATTTCACTCAATTCTTTTTAAGAAATGCATTTTTATAATTTTTATGACTTCAATATACTTTATTTGGTTCCGTTAAAATCAATTTCTAGCTAACGCTACGCTAAATAATTAATTACATGTGCAAAAATACACATTATACTTAACTTTTAATACATTTAACTATCAAAATTTTATCCAACTCTTCCCCATTTTTTTTATATGGCCGGTCACCCCTCCCCCTAGTCATCACATTTTAGATAAAATATCTTAACTATTATTGACACCTACACAAAATGGGATAAGTACTTGCAATATACAAGAGTTCTAAAAATCTTAAACACCTACATACACATTTGTAAAGTGTAAAATAGAATGAAACTGTTTCCTTTCCACTTCCATGGCTGGCCAAGGCTTAAAAACAAGAAGAAGTCCATTATTTTTCCAAGATCAAGTGTTATCAAGTTCTATTAGCAATCTAGTTAAGGTTTTGAAATTAAAACCTCAAGATTATTAAGTTTTATAGCTCAAAAATCCTTTCATCACTCAAGTAAGCATTTCATGATCACCATGACTCTTTCATAATCATATTTATGTTATTTCATCATTTTTGCAAGAAATCATGCATGTTACATATGAGTTTATACCACTTTTAATGTTTTTATTACTTATATTGAAATATGATCATCCTATAAATTATCCCTTGTAACATATCACTTTTGGTGATGTCTAGGAACCCATGACACCCTAAGAAGGTGTATGGTAGGATTTGAATAGCTTCGGAGTTGTTTTGAATTGGTTAGAATAGGTTTTGCGCGATAAAAACTCATTTCGACAAGTTTTCTAAAGGGTCTGTCCATATTTTTGAAATCTGGAAAATCCGACAGTTTGTAAAATATTTTGGGCTAGATATTCAGAAAATATACTTTAAAACGAAAACTTGGCCGCTTGAATGGATTAAAAGCGGAGTTATACTTGAAGAAGTTATGCTATTTTCAAGTTTGACGACGAAAAATATTTGTTTCAGAAAATTTAGCATGTAATCTCGACTTTTTACGAGTCAAAAATGAGTCTTAAGCATTATAAAATATGTCGACTTATCAAAAATATATTAGTATATATTATTACGATTCCGAGGACATATAAAACGTAGAAAACGGACTTGTAACGATTAAATTACACGCGATTTAACAAAGTTGCCGTAACTTTATTATATAAGATAAACTAATATATCTCTATTAGACAAATATTACGGCCACAAGGGACCATGTTGGTGGTCGTTTTTAACATTGACGTAATACTTTTTGTAACATGATGTCTTCTAGTAAAAGTAAGTTCGCCAAGCATATTTTCCAAAATGTCCGACCGTTTGTCAAGCGGAGTGGTAATGAATAAAATACGGTTACTTAAACTTTGCCGAAAACCACCCTTAAACGATATTGTGGACACAAGTACCATACTTAACCTATATTTTTCCCCATGATCGAGACATCTAGGATGAAAACTTAAATGCTAAAACTTTGAGATAATGATACAAGCTTCCCAAAACCGTTGAGTTTGTTTCCTAACACTCGACGTGCACCATTTTACGACTAGCTTTTCGAGGCCGTTTTGTCACTTTCATGAAATTTCAACGACATTATTTTACGACGAAAAGTTATAATTTCATAATAAATCATTAAATGACTATCGTAAGATATCATTTCAACGTAAATACTTGTAAAGTATTTTATAACATGACGAGATGTCATAAACATATATTTCGACGATAAATCCTATTTTCAAAAGCGTACAAGTGGTATAGATTTCATATGAGTTTGCATGCACGACATTGTTTCATGATTTACATTAGAACATATCATTCATAATAGGTCACGGTCAGAGGTTGCGCCTCATTTCATTATTGCCATTATATCATCATTATCATTGCAACAGGTGAGTTTTCATAGCCCCGATTTATTCAAGTGTTTACTTTACTTCAAACCTACGGGGGAGAATACATTGCACATTATTTTTATTACGATACCAAGTATATCAAAGTCATTACATTTCTTAAGTTACCTCATTGCCAATTAAATGTCCCCATTTTATAATCATGAACCGTTAATTTCATAGAAGCGAGGGTGAGTGGATAGATCTATCGAGGGTGACACCTCCATCCGGGTTGGTGGATTCCAACCGGACGGATGCATTTCATTTCATTATCATTATTTGAGTTGTTTGGCAAAACACTCTGTTGGCGAACATCAGTCAAGCTACGGTGTCATGTGCTTAAGCAATTGTATCATTTTTGTGACATATTGTCATACATGGCCTATACTTGTGGTAGTCGTATTAAACATTTTAACAACTCTATGAACTCACTCAACCTTTGTGTTGACACTTTTAGCAATGTATTTTTAGGTAACTAAGGCATTCACTTCATGGCATGCATGTGGACCTATCATAGGGTCGTGGTGACGACGCGTCACACATGGGATTTATGCATTTTAAAACATCGTTTGGATTGTAACAAATTTATTTCCGCACAAGTTGATTTTCATTTGGGACCTACACTTTGTAAACTCTGATTATTTTATTAAATCAAGCGATGTATTTTCCAAAGGACACTTTAGGTCGTTCAATATAACTGTGATTGTGATGCTATGACGATCAACCCCGGGAATTCCATTCGTAAAAGAGATAATTTGGGGGTGTGACAGTTGGCATCGAGAGAGGTTATAGAGAACTAAGTTGTATCATTGACCCTAGACTATAACTACATCATCATAGCATCTCATCATTTCATCATAAGTGCATAGTCACTATACATGCGGTTTCATACGCACATTTTGAGAGTTATTTACTTTCATTTCAAAATCGATTGTCACATAGATGCCTTCAAATACCCATCCCATCATACTCACATCAGACTCCAACATGGAGAATGCCCTGTCATTCCCTATCACAATTTTAACATCAGTTAACTCAACACCGATAGCATCGGATGATGAGGCTGAACCTTTTAGGAGGGCGAAGTTGCACCTACACTATCACGATCACCATTGATTCAACTGTAGGATCGGGAAAATTTTTATCATTCATTGGGAGACAGATCATACCATGTGGTAGGACTTATAGGCTTAGTCCTAATGGACCTATTAGGATGCTTACTACAAGGAAGATAGTAGTATTTCATTCACCATCATCTCCTAACTTACCACTAGGATTTCCATCATCATCGTCATCATTATCATCTAGAGCATCATTCGTACCATCATATCTCATATACACTACTCATACATATGACTTGCCGCTTGGGAAACGAGCATGATTTGACACACCACTACCATCTACCACTAAGACTACAGAAACTACACTATCTTATAGATATGAGGACTGTGAGAGTTTCAAAGTTGTTGTTGCTAGACAGCCTACTACTCCTACGCTTGAAACACGATTAGACCATCAACAGGAACTGATAATAAGTACCTTTCTAGCTAATGTAATCTTTATCATTTATTATCTCCACGTTAATCACAACCTTTGTTTATTTCAATCCTTATTCCAATTGCCCAATTTTCAATCATTTTGCGATGATACCTCACTATCTTACTAGGGATTAGGCCAACTTTATTCTTGACCAATTAGGAGACTATTACCATTCTATGAGGTTCTCCCATGTATCCTACAAACCATTCCACAAATTTTATTTCAAGTTACTTTGCTACTACTTCATAACATTATTTCACTTAATTTTATTTCAAGCTATTCTACACTATCTTAGAAACATTGTTTCATAAAGTTTTAAAACAAAGTTGTTTCGTTACCACCCTATCAATTGGCTTTCAGTTATTTCATCAATTATTTAATACTATCATTATGCGAAACAATTTTCATGTTACTCTGAAAAAATTATTGAGCCATTATCTTACAAAACAAAACGTTGAATACCATCTAAAACTTCGGAGGAACATAATACCATTTCAACAAAACCAAGCATCACATCATTTGTCCTCGATTATACATGGCCTGATCACCTATGTATAATTTAGGAAGAATTATGTCATGAAAACAATCTTCACTCAAAAGCAAAGCTTTGTAATCAGATAAATTGTTCATAAACATTTCTTTTGTTAATACTCTATAGAAGCCTACGCCATTCATCCCTCACTCAACCGATAAGTTAGAATTTGACGAGTGACCTTTTTAGGAAAGGCTTCCTACACCATCTATGAGGAGGATTCCTCGATACAAGAAAACAATGAAAGCATTCTAGGACTACCAACAAGGACTAGAAGTATATAGTAAGACGTTTCAAAACTCAACAAAAATCTTAAGACATCACGAGACATTCTGAAACACTATTTTGGACTAGAAGCCAAATTATATCATTTCAAAAGTACTAGCTAGACCAAGTTACAAGATTTAGTACGAAGCGAATACACACTAAGCAACACTATAGGGACAAACCAAGTTTCTAAGAGACTCTGAGAACATTCCATTTAATATGGCCTCAACAATATGTGAACTTCCCTACAATGAGTTTCCCTTAAAGGAAAATGTGGTTAAATTAAGGTTATCGATATAAACTCCCTCTAAGACATTGTGTTCTCTAGAAATTCCAAGTAACCTCACTTCCATATCAAGAGATGCAACAGGTTTGAACATATCGGACAATAAATGACTCTCCATCTACAAGTGAAATTAGAACAAACATTCTTTGACATGGTATGAGCTAATATCTATTTTCTGGCTAGCATGATAACAATATAAGTGATGAAATATTCTAGAAGCACTCAATATCGGGACAAATCTTGAAAATCAATCACTACACCACATCATTTAAACATTTAAGGTTTTGTGACTTGACAATATATAGCGTGGAAATATTTCGATAAGAGGAATTAAGAGAGTCATCATCAAACAATAAACATTTTAGTCATGGAGACTAAGCACCGTAGGCAAGTAAGATTCAAGTAATGACATTCGCTAGAACGAGAAACGCGAGGAATCACAACTGTTACCTATAATCTATTCTTTTCAATAAGGTCCTTTTTGACAGACTTAATATTTTGATATTTGGCACGAGACACGTGGTATCAATTCCAGTTGTACCTATTATAAACTATTCGATTCAACTTAGACTGCTTCCAGTCCTTTCAATCTTCCCATGGAATCTACTAGGACATGAGAACCACCTATTATCCTCAGCTCAATGGTTAGAGCGAGAGAACAATTCCAACATTAGAAGATATGCTCAAGGCATGTGTGATTTTCTAGAAATGATTAGGCAAATCATTCTTCATCGAACAAGTTGCTTTACAACAATAGTTAGCACATGAACATATTGACTACATCATTTGAGGCACTCTAAGGTTAAGGTGTCGATCACGTATTCATGGGTCAAAATCAGGAAAGTTCAACTCATTAGTCCATGACTTATTCATGAAATAATACAGAAATCGTACAAATCAAGAATCAGTTACAAACAACAACAAATAGCTAGATAAGCTACGTCGATATACGACGCAAAATATTGGAAGTATGTTCCATAAGTCGCAAACCATTAGAATTTCAAGTTGGCAACAAGTTATGTTCAAAGTCCCGTCTTGGAAAGGCGAGACGATTCAGAAAACAACATGGGCGACCGATCGACCCAAATATCCTCACCTTTCACCGATAACATCGTAGAACCTAACATGGACTGAATTCAGGGACTGAATTCCTTTTTGGTTGGGCGAATGTGACAATTCGTAATTTTAGGTCATTTTACAAAATTTGAAAATTTCACTATTCTTCTCGGGAATTTACTATTCACCGGTTACTATTCAAAATTTTACTACTCACCGTTTTCGAAGTCGAAGTAATATTCTGAGAACGTATTTCAAAATTTATTATTCACGAAACATTATTCATTCCCGAAAAAAAACACTATTCAAGTTTCACTATTTCATCATTTATCGTAAACTAGGTTTACGAGTATCAAATTCGCGTAACCTTAATGGTTTAGCTGCGAATTCATGAACCATCATTCAAGGACATTTCATATAGACTAGGTTTAGTCTACATATCATTAGCATCATTATCATTATATTAATTCATGCATGGTTTTGCGTTTTACATTAAACGTTTATTTTACTATTAAATAAACGCTATCGCCTAAACATTTATTTTGAATATTGATCCGATACTTCCAAAAATTATCCTAATATATTTTTATATTCATTTTAAGACTATAAAAATTATATTATTATTTTACCCGATATTTTCAATTTATTTTGTATATAAATTGTTATGTATAAATATTTATGACGGTTTTCGTAAATTCAACTCGATAATTATTATTTCACTCAATTATTTTTAAGAAATGCATTTTTATAATTTTTATGACTTCAATATACTTTATTTGGTTCCGTTAAAATCAATTTCTAGCTAACGCTACGCTAAATAATTAATTACATGTGCAAAAATACACATTATACTTAACTTTTAATACATTTAACCATCAAAATTTTATCCAACTCTTCCCATTTTTTTATATGGCCGGTCACCCCTCCCCCTAGTCATCACATTTTAGATAAAATATCTTAACTATGAGGAGAGTTATTTTACATACCAAACTTTTCTCACATACCAAGGGACTCATCTCCACCATCCATTTAAAAAGAAATCAATGGTTGAGATTAAAAGCATTTTATTATTTCACATATTTTTTATAATTTAAATATCTCTTAAACCGTTAATCGTTAAGCGAAAATATTTACACCGTCGCGACGATCATTTAATTATCTTTCTATAGACGGGCACTTTGATATACTTTCAAAAAGAAAAAATTTTTTTTCAAGTTTTTTTCGTTTTTTTACGTTACTGAAATTTGCATGAAAAAAATCATATATGATAAAACACTAAGTTGATTATCACATGTGATATTAGTGTTAAATCATATATGATATGTAATATCATATGTGATATTACACTAATATCACATGTGATATTACATATCATATATGATATTACACTAATATCACATGTGATATTCAAATTAGTGTTTTATCATATATGATTTTTTAATGCAAATTTCATGCGTAAAAAGCGAAAAACTTAAAAAAAAAAGTGAAAAATACGAATTTTTTTTTCGAAAGTATATCAAAGTGCCTATCTATAGAAAGATAATTAATGCTCGTCGCTTGATATATTTTTTTAAACGCGCTTAACGATTAATGGTTTGAAAGATATTAATATTTGAAAAAAAAGAATGAAAGTGGGTTTTTTTAATTGTTGGGATTAATCTCATCCATTAGATCAAATAAAAATGAATGGTGGAGATTGATCACTTGGTATATAAACAATCTTTTGTCCTCAAATGATCTTAAATCCTTAACTATTATTGACACCTACACAAAATGGGATAAGTACTTGCAATATACAAGAGTTCTAAAAATCTTAAACACCTACATACACATTTGTAAAGTGTAAAATAAAATGAAACTCTTTCCTTTCCACTTCCATGGCCGGCCAAGGCTTAAAAACAAGAAGAAGTCCATTATTTTTCCAAGATCAAGTGTTATCAAGTTCTATTAGCAATCTAGTTAAGGTTTTGAAATAAAAACCTCAAGATTATTAAGTTTTATAGCTCAAAAATCCTTTCATCACTCAAGTAAGCATTTCATGATCACCATGACTCTTTCATAATCATATTTATGTTATTTCATCATTTTTGCAAGAAATCATGCATGTTACATATGAGTTTATACCACTTTTAATGTTTTTATTACTTATATTGAAATATGATCATCCTATAAATTATCCCTTGTAACATATCACTTTTGGCGATTTCTAGGAACCCATGACACCCTAAGAAGGTGTATGGTAGGATTTGAATAGCTTCGGAGTTGTTTTGAATTGGTTAGAATAGGTTTTGCGCGATAAAAAACTCATTTCGACAAGTTTTCTAAAGGGTCTGTCCATATTTTTGAAATCTGGAAAATCCGACAGTTTGTAAAATATTTTGGGCTAGATATTCAGAAAATACACTTTAAAGCAGCGTGGCGCTTGAATGGGTTAACACGGAGTTATAACGAAGAAGTTATGCTATTTTCAAGTTTGACGACGAAAAATATTTGTTTCAGAAAATTCAGCATGTAATCTCGACTTTTTACGAGTCAAAAATGAGTCTTAAGCGTTATAAAATGTGTCGACTTATCAAAAATATATTAGTATATATTATTACGATTCCGAGGACATATAGAACGTAGAAAACGGACTTGTAACGATTTAACAAAGTTGCCGTAACTTTATTATATAAGAAAAACTAATATATCTCTATTAGACAAATATTACGGCCACAAGGGACTATGTTGGGGGTTGTTTTTAACATTGACGTAGTACTTTTTGTAACATGATGTCTTCTAGTAAAAGTAAGTTCGCCAAGCGTATTTTCCAAAATGTCCGACCGTTTGTCAAGCGGAGTGGTAATGAATAAAATACGGTTACTTAAACTTTGCCGAAAACCACCCTTAAACGATATTGTGGACACAAGTACCATACTTAACCTATATTTTTCCCCGTGATCGAGACCTCTAGGATGAAAAATTAAATGCAAAAACTTTGAGATAATGATACAAGCTTCCCAAAACCGTTGAGTTTGTTTCCTAACACTCGACGTGCACCATTTTACGACTAGCTTTTCGAGGCCGTTTTGTCACTTTCATGAAATTTCAACGACATTATTTTACGACGAAAAGTTATAATTTCATAATAAATCATTAAATGACTATAGTAAGATATCATTTCAACGTAAATACTTGTAAAGTATTTTATAACATGACGAGATGTCATAAACATATATTTCGAACGATAAATCCTATTTTCAAAAGCGTACAAGTGGTATAGATTTCATATGAGTTTGCATTCACGACATTGTTTCATGATTTACATTAGAACATATCATTCATAATAGGTCACGGTCAGAGGGTTGCGCCTCATTTCGATTATTGCCATTATATCGTCATTATCACTTCAACCAGGTGAGTTTTCATAGGCCCGATTTATTCAAGTTTTTACTTTATTTCAAACCTACGGGGGAGAATACATTGCACATCATTTTATTCACGATACCAAGTATATTCAAATTCATTACATTGCTTAAGTTACCTCATTGCGAGTTAAATGTCCCCATTTCATAATCATGAACCGTTAATTTCATAGAAGCGAGGGTGAGTGGATAGATCTATCGAGGGTGACACCTCCATCCGGTTGGTGGATTCCAACGGACGGATGCATTCATTTCATTATCATCATTTGAGTTGTTTGGCAAAACACTCTGTTGGGGCGAACATCAGTCAAGCTTCGGTGTCATGTGCTTAAGCAATTGTATCATTTTTGTGACATATTGTCATACATGGCCTATACTTGTGGTAGTCGTATTAAACATTTTTAACAACTCTATGAACTCACTTAACCTTTGTGTTGACACTTTTAGCAATGTATTTTCAAGTAACTAAGGCATTCACTTCATGGCATGCATGTGGACCTATCATAGAGATTAAATGGTGACTGACGCGTGACACATGGGATTTATGCATTTTAAAACATCGTTTTGATTGTAACAAATTTATTTCCGCACAAGTTGATTTTCATTTGGGACCTACACTTTGTAAACTCTGATTATTTTATTAAATCAAGCGATATATTTCCAAATGACACTTTAGGTGTTCAATATAACTGTGATGGTGATGCTATGACGATCAACCCCGGGGAATTCCATTCATTTGCAAAACAGGTAATTTGGGGTGTGTGACATTATTTGATGGGATGAAGAGCGATCTCCTCGACGATGAAATGGTGCAAGTCGATTACTGATGGCTCTCTAGAAGAGGACAAACTAACCGTTGGGAAGAATCATTCTAGGAATGGTGAATGGGTCAATATCACAATGAAGAAGGTAAACATTTTACTTTCTATGGATGATAATTCTGATTGGCAGTCCTTTATGAACTATATCAATGTTGACCTTAAGTTTGTAGAGGAGCAAAGATTAAATCTTTTTTCTAAATACAACTAGTTAAGTTTTGAATTAAATAAGTGTAGGGATAAACTGCTTCTTTTAAAACAAGCCAAGTTTGAGGCTGTCACACTGCAAATTCAAAACATTCAATTAGTTAAAAGAAATCAGGCTCTTCAAGAAGAACGTAAAAAGGAAAAAGATATCATTCAAAGTTGGACTACTAAGAATCCTAAAGTATTTGACACTGTTCAAGCCCCCAGTAACAAAAAGAGAATCCTAGGTGAAGATCATCTCACTAATTCTCACAGTGAAGACCAAAGCCCAAAACCATTCGTGTCTGCTGGTATACTCTCCAAAAAGGAGTTAATGCCTAAACCCGATGATTGGGTTGAAAGGGTAAACCCTGAGAGTAAGCTTCCAAATTTTGATTCTGGAAGGATTCTTGATCACGAGTCAAGCTCTCAAGAGTATGCTTGGACTCCCCGATGTACCAAGTAGTACTAAACACATCAGTGAGTCTGAAGCACCGCTTCCACCACTAAAACTTCTTCAGGGTACTGCACCTAGCTCTGAGCTTACTCCACAACAATTCAACCCTCACTCTCCAAAAGAAAGGTCAGGTCTAGGCAGAACCATTTTGAAAAAACCAACCAAACCAACCCAAGAAGACTCTGTTCCCACTGAGACTTCCCCATCTTCAGTTCCTACTAAAGTAGACCAAATTCAGAACTGACCGGTGGCCCGAACTTGTAAGGAAGTTGATTGACAAAATGAACTCTATTGAGAAAGCTCCTGATTCAACAATCAAGGAAACTAAGTCAGCCTCCTCTAGTTCATCAAGGTCAAAATCTAACACCAAGCCCAAGCAGAAGTGTGATATGTGCCATTATACCAGCCATACCACTGATAATTGCTACAGAATCCTTTTTTGCATGATTTTCAAAAAGGAAGATCATAGAACTTCTGACCACTTATAGTATGTAAGTTTATTCAGTGAAGCAAATCATACCAACTCTGGTCATCAGTATGCCTCATCCTCAAAGCAGGGTCAAAGACCTAAAGCTATCTATAGAAAGATAATTAAATGCTCGTCGCGATGATATATTTTTTTTCGCTTAACGATTAACGGTTTGAAAGATATTAATATTTGAAAAAAAAGAATGAAAGTGGGTTTTTTTAATTGTTGGGATTAATCTCATCCATTAGATCAAATAAAAATGAATGGTGGAGATTGATCACTTGGTATATAAACAATCTTTTGTCCTCAAATGATCTTAAATCCTTAACTATTATTGACACCTACACAAAATGGGATAAGTACTTGCAATATACAAGAGTTCTAAAAATCTTAAACACCTACATACACATTTGTAAAGTGTAAAATAAAATGAAACTCTTTCCTTTCCACTTCCATGGCCGGCCAAGGCTTAAAAACAAGAAGAAGTCCATTATTTTTCCAAGATCAAGTGTTATCAAGTTCTATTAGCAATCTAGTTAAGGTTTTGAAATAAAAACCTCAAGATTATTAAGTTTTATAGCTCAAAAATCCTTTCATCACTCAAGTAAGCATTTCATGATCACCATGACTCTTTCATAATCATATTTATGTTATTTCATCATTTTTGCAAGAAATCATGCATGTTACATATGAGTTTATACCACTTTTAATGTTTTTATTACTTATATTGAAATATGATCATCCTATAAATTATCCCTTGTAACATATCACTTTTGGCGATTTCTAGGAACCCATGACACCCTAAGAAGGTGTATGGTAGGATTTGAATAGCTTCGGAGTTGTTTTGAATTGGTTAGAATAGGTTTTGCGCGATAAAAAACTCATTTCGACAAGTTTTCTAAAGGGTCTGTCCATATTTTTGAAATCTGGAAAATCCGACAGTTTGTAAAATATTTTGGGCTAGATATTCAGAAAATACACTTTAAAACGAAAACGTGGCCGCTTGAATGGGTTAAAACGGAGTTAATAACGAAGAAGTTATGTATTTTCAAGTTTGACGACGAAAAATATTTGTTTCAGAAAATTCAGCATGTAATCTCGACCTTTTACGAGTCAAAAATGAGTCTTAAGCGTTATAAAATGTGTCGACTTATCAAAAATATATTAGTATATATTATTACGATTCCGAGGACATATAGAACGTAGAAAACGGACTTGTAACGATTTAACAAAGTTGCCGTAACTTTATTATATAAGAAAAACTAATATATCTCTATTAGACAAATATTACGGCCACAAGGGACTATGTTGGGGGTTGTTTTTAACATTGACGTAGTACTTTTTGTAACATGATGTCTTCTAGTAAAAGTAAGTTCGCCAAGCGTATTTTCCAAAATGTCCGACCGTTTGTCAAGCGGAGTGGTAATGAATAAAATACGGTTACTTAAACTTTGCCGAAAACCACCCTTAAACGATATTGTGGACACAAGTACCATACTTAACCTATATTTTTCCCCGTGATCGAGACCTCTAGGATGAAAAATTAAATGCAAAAACTTTGAGATAATGATACAAGCTTCCCAAAACCGTTGAGTTTGTTTCCTAACACTCGGCGTGCACCATTTTACGACTAGCTTTCGAGGCCGTTTTGTCACTTTCATGAAATTTCAACGACATTATTTTACGACGAAAAGTTATAATTTCATAATAAATCATTAAATGACTATCGTAAGATATCATTTCAACGTAAATACTTGTAAAGTATTTTATAACATGACGAGATGTCATAAACATATATTTCGACGATAAATCCTATTTTCAAAAGCGTACAAGTGGTATAGATTTCATATGAGTTTGCATGCACGACATTGTTTCATGATTTACATTAGAACATATCATTCATAATAGGTCACGGTCAGAGGTTGCGCCTCATTTCAGTATTGCCATTATATCGTCATTATCACTGCAACAGGTGAGTTTTCATAGCCCCGATTTATTCAAGTTTTTACTTTACTTCAAACCTACGGGGGAGAATACATTGCACATCATTTTTATTACGATACCAAGTATATCAAATTCATTACATTGCTTAAGTTACCTCATTGCAGTTAAATGTCCCATTTTATAACATGAACCGTTAATTTCATAGAAGCGAGGGTGAGTGGATAGATCTATCGAGGGTGACACCTCCATCGGGGTTGGTGGATTCCAATCGGACGGATGCATTTCATTTCATTATCATTATTTGAGTTGTTTGGCAGAACACTCTGTTGGGGCGAACATCAGTCAAGCTTCGGTGTCATGTGCTTAAGCAATTGTATCATTTTGTGACATATTGTCATACATGGCCTATACTTGTGGTAGTCGTATTAAACATTTTTAACAACTCTATGAACTCACTTAACCTTTGTGTTGACACTTTTAGCAATGTATTTTCAAGTAACTAAGGCATTCACTTCATGGCATGCATGTGGACCTATCATAGGGTCGTGGTGACGACGCGTGACACATGGGATTTATGCATTTTAAAACATCGTTTTGATTGTAACAAATTTATTTCAGCACAAGTTGATTTTCATTTGGGACCTACACTTTGTAAACTCTGATTATTTTATTAAATCAAACGATATATTTTCCAAATGACACTTTAGGTCGTTCAATATAACTGTGATGGTGATGCTATGACAGTCAACCCCCAGGAATTCCATTCCGCTGCAAAACAGGTAATTTGGGGGTGTGACAGTATTTGACTGGGATGAAGAGCCAGTCTCCTCAGACGATGAAATGGTGCAAGTCAGTGCACTGATGGCTCTCTCAGAAGAGGACAAACTAACCGTTGGGAAGAATCATTCTAGGAATGGTGAATGGGTCAATATCACAATGAAGAAGGTAAACATTTTACTTTCTATGGATGATAATTCTGATTGGCAGTCCTTTATGAACTATATCAATGTTGACCTTAAGTTTGTAGAGGAGCAAAGATTAAATCTTTTTTCTAAATACAACTAGTTAAGTTTTGAATTAAATAAGTGTAGGGATAAACTGCTTCTTTTAAAACAAGCCAAGTTTGAGGCTGTCACACTGCAAATTCAAAACATTCAATTAGTTAAAAGAAATCAGGCTCTTCAAGAAGAACGTAAAAAGGAAAAAGATATCATTCAAAGTTGGACTACTAAGAATCCTAAAGTATTTGACACTGTTCAAGCCCCCAGTAACAAAAAGAGAATCCTAGGTGAAGATCATCTCACTAATTCTCACAGTGAAGACCAAAGCCCAAAACCATTCGTGTCTGCTGGTATACTCTCCAAAAAGGAGTTAATGCCTAAACCCGATGATTGGGTTGAAAGGGTAAACCCTGAGAGTAAGCTTCCAAATTTTGATTCTGGAAGGATTCTTGATCCACGAGTCAAGCTCTCAAGAGTATGCTTGGACTCCCCGATGTACCAAGTAGTACTAAACACATCAGTGAGTCTGAAGCACCGCTTCCACCACTAAAACTTCTTCAGGGTACTGCACCTAGCTCTGAGCTTACTCCACAACAATTCAACCCTCACTCTCCAAAAGAAAGGTCAGGTCTAGGCAGAACCATTTTGAAAAAACCAACCAAACCAACCCAAGAAGACTCTGTTCCCACTGAGACTTCCCCATCTTCAGTTCCTACTAAAGTAGACCAAATTCAGCAACTGACTGAACTTGTAAGGAAGTTGATTGACAAAATGAACTCTATTGAGAAAGCTCCTGATTCAACAATCAAGGAAACTAAGTCAGCCTCCTCTAGTTCATCAAGGTCAAAATCTAACACCAAGCCCAAGCAGAAGTGTGATATGTGCCATTATACCAGCCATACCACTGATAATTGCTACAGAATCCTTTTTTGCATGATTTTCAAAAAGGAAGATCATAGAACTTCTGACCACTTATAGTATGTAAGTTTATTCAGTGAAGCAAATCATACCAACTCTGGTCATCAGTATGCCTCATCCTCAAAGCAGGGTCAAAGACCTAAAGCTAAACCTTTTCCTCCTTGCCTACATTGTGGCTATAATGATCATCTCCCTGATGGCTGTCTCATGAACTCTTGTTGTGATATATGTGGAAATCCAATTCATGAGACATCTCAGCATGATAGAGTCATCCAAGCAAGGAGAAGTTCAAAACAACCCCGCATCACTAAGTCTTCCTCAGTAAGCAAATTCAAAACCTGTGGTAGCACACTTCACTCAACCACTGATCTTGAATCAATTGCTAAGTGGGTCAGCAAAAGAAACTAATTCAGTTTACTATTTGTGTAGAGACATGCCAGGGAGCCTATTTGGCATCTAGATAGTGGATGTTCAAGAAGCATGACTGGTGTAAAGGAGTATCTGCAAAAGTATGTAAAGGAACCAGGACCCAAGGTAGTATTTGGTGATAACTCATCATGTCCCACTGAAGGTTATGGTAGAGTAAACTGTAATGGAATATTTTTCTCCTGAATAGCTTATGTCAATGGTCTAAAGTACAACCTCATCAGTGTCAGTTAGTTGTGTGATGCAAAATACATAGTGCAGCTCAATGATAAACAAGGCACAATTTTCAATGCCAACAAAGAAGTTGTTTTAATAGCTCCCAGGAGAGATGATGTATAAGTCCTTCACATGTCAACTCTCTCTCAAAATGGGACATGTCACTTTGCCAAAGCCACTGAAACTATCAACTGGCTGTGGCACAAGAGACACTCTCACTTAAACTTCAAAAATATAAACAACTTGGCAAAACAAAACAATGTCCTTGGTTTACCATAACTGGTTTTTGCAAAAGATAAACCATGCTCAGCCTATGAAAAAGGAAAACATCACAGAGCATCATTCAAAACAAAACAAAGTTTCTCCATCAAAAGCTGCCTTCACCTCCTGCACATGGATCTCTTTGGACCAATTAGTCCAAGTTCAATCCAGCATGAGAAGTATATACTTGTCATTGTTGATGAGTTCTCAAGATACACTTGGGTATACTTTCTTTCCAAAAAGAGTCAGGCAGATGATACAATAATGTCATTCATCAAGAAAATTGAAAACCAGAATGATATTACTCTTAAACAAATCAGAACTGACAATGGTATGCGAGTTCAAAAATCAGAGCTTGAGAGGTTACGTGATGAAAAGGGAATTTTCCAAAACTTTTCATCTCCATACACCCGAAAAAATTGGGTAGTGAAAGGAAAACAAAAACTCTTATTGAGGTGCTAGAACTATGTTAAATGGCTCCGCACTCTCAAAGCACTTCTAGGACTGAAGCGTCAAAACAGAGTTACACTCAAAACAGGTCAATCATTGTCAAAAGACATAACAAAACCCCATATGAGATCTTCAAAGGAAGACTTCCTAATATCAGCTACTTTCATGTGTTTGGGTATCATGTGTTCATTCACAATCACAAGGATCACTTAGGCAAATTTGATGTAAAAGCTGATGATGGATATTCCTTAGGTTACTCACTGATATCCAAAGCCTTCAGGTGTTTAACACAGAAGAGACAACAAGTTGAGGAAACCTTTCATGTCACCTTTGATGAAAGTTCAGAAAGCATCAGATTTACGAATACCTTAGTGGAGGAAATAGGAATTGATGACTCATCAAGATACCCTCCTAATGAGTTCAACACTGAAATCAATTCCTCATATCAAGTTGATGCTGATATCTCATACTATGTCTTACGCCACAACCTTCCTCAACCAACAATCAGTGAATTCATTGATAATCAATCAGTCCCTTCTAGGATAGGTAATACTGAAACAAATGTTTAGGAACCTGTAATTCATGATCACCAACCTGAACAAAGCATCTCAACAGATGATCTAAATGATTATGTGGCTCCTGCACATGAACCCATTCCTGAGTTTCTAGTGACCTCATCAAGTTTAGATCCCAGACCACAAAGTAAGTGGACAAGATCTCAAGACATTGAGTTTGTGAACATCATTGGTGAACCCACTGAAGGTATGTTCACAAGAATCATGGCTGCTAAGTTAACAGCAGCTTCAGCCAATGAATATCTATATGCTGATTTTCTATCAGAAATAGAACCGAAAAGTGTCACTGAAGCTCTAAAACATCCTAGCTAGGTTCAGGCTATGCAAGAAGAACTTCAACAGTTTGATAAAAACATGGTCATGACCTTGATCATATGTCCTCAGGATGTCATTGTCATAGGAATGAAGTGGGTTTTTAGAAAAAAAAATTGATGAAAACGGCATTGTCATTAAAAACAAAGCCAGACTTGTAGCCAAAGGTTACAGTCAACAGGAAGGCATTGACTATGATGAGACATTTGCTCCTGTTGCAAGAATGGAAGCCATCAGGATCTTCCTTGTGTTTGCAACCTACATGAACTTCGAAGTTTACCAAATGGATGTAAAAAGTGCCTTCCTAAATGGTGAAATCAAGGAAGATGTGTATGTTCAGCAACCCCCTGGCTTTGATAGTAGTGAGTACCCTGACTATGTCTGCAAGCTTGACAAAGCCGTATATGGACTAAAACAAGCTCCTAGAGCATGGTATGAAACTCTCTCAGCTTCCGATTCAAAAACAAGTTTGTCAGATGAAAGATAGACAACACACTGTTTATCTATAGGACAAAACAAGATGTGATACTAGTCCAAGTGTATGTTGATGACATCATCTTTGGCTCAAAAAATTATACTCTTTGCAAATAGTTCAAAAAACTGATGACAAAGAAATTTGAAATGAGCATGATGGGTGAACTCACATACTTCCTTGGACTAAAATCAGGCAAACTGATAAAGAAATCACCATCAATCAAGAGAAATATACCAGAAATCTCTTGAAGAAATATGAGATCTCTGACTGTGCTTCAGCGAAGACAACAATGGTCTCTCCAAATAATGTTGGACCTGATCTCACTGGAAAATCAGTCAATCAAACTCATTTCAGGGGGATTGTAGGACACTGATGTATTTAATTGCTTCCAGAACTGACATATAGTTCTCAGTATGTCTAATAGCAAGATATCAGTCCAATCCTAAAGAATCCCATCTCACTGCAGCCAAAAGAATCCAGATACCGAAGGGTACTCCAAGCCTGGACTTTACTATCCAAATGTTCAGGGGTTTGACCTCAAAGGATATTGCGACTCTGATGCACGCAGTCTGCAACATGGAAAGAAAGAGTACCTCGGGTCTGGCAATTTCTTGGAGGAAAGGTGGTTTGTTTGAGTGCTAAAAGCAACAATCATTGGCTATGTCTTCAGCGAAAGCGAATATGTGGCAGCCCAGGGTGTCGTGCCAATGTGCTATTGATGAAAAGTCAACTCAGTGACTATGACATCCATTACAAGATGGTACCCATCTTTTGTGATAACACAAGTGCTATTGCAATCTTCCAACAACCCGTCCTTTCATCAAAGAACCAAAACATAGATATCGATATCATTTCATCAAGGACTACATCAAGAAAGGAGACATTGGACTCACTTCATCCTTACTGAATATCAACTTGTCGATATCTTCACCAAACCCTTGGATGAACCTACCTTCAGTAGACTGAGAGCTGAATTAGGAATGCTTGACATTGAAAGTCAGCAACCTGATAATCAATCCTAACCTCAAAATCATCTTCTCACTGAATGAGTAAGACACATTCAGGATCCCGGACATTGGAAGTTGAGCATTGAATGAGTAACTAAATGCTCTAACTATTTCAGTTACTTAATGTCCTAGGTTGGTAAACATACCAATTTAATATAGGAATATATTTCTCTATATCCTTCTGTCATCCATGTCATGGGTCCCTCACAACCTTACCTCATCCCCGGCATTTAATGCCTCCTCTCACAACAAATATCCTTAGGATATTTTAACCTCGCAAGATGCACTTTACTGTCGCACTGCAATGTTGCCTTGAAAACCGTGGAGAAAACTACGG
>OU343216.1:158394034-158414529 GCA_910596185.1 Chrysanthemum makinoi
GTGATTTTATTCATTCTAGAACTTGTGCTTGTAAATCATTACCAGACTGCAGTGAGATTGCATTCGTGCGATATAAGTAAATTCGTGTGATAAAGAGGCACTTTAGGATTTAACCAAATGGCCTTCCATTTTGCATCTAATGATATATTAGCTAACCGCATCGGTTAGTTAACCACCCACATGGACCCATTTGTAGTGCTCATTTTTAGCGCTAGATACCCCTAGTTACACCCTCTGAGCCATCCTTTTCATTTTTGCTTCACCCAGAAAATTCAAAAAGATTTTACACTTTAAACCTTAGCCTACCCCGTATCAATGTCTAAACGGTTGGTTGCTAGTCGCCTGGAAAGTGAAGATTGTTCAAATGATTATGAGTACCACATCCTATGAGATTGATTGAGCCGTGCGTTATGTTATGTTAAAAAAAATGATGTATGAAAATAATAGCCAATGTGCTATGATAGAAGAACAATTGTCATGGCAAAGCAAAAAGTTGTGGAAAGCGAAAAAGAAGAAATTGAAGCTATAATCATTTATTTGGTTCGTGGAATATTTGGTAGCTAGCAACACGAGTATTAGACTTGATTTCATTTTTATTTTAACACCAATTTCATATACATTCCCATGCCTTATCCATACCCTTAACCTTTAGCCTTATCATTATAACCCGAATAAAAGTCCTCTTTAGATGTTTTTACTTGGTGCTCACGCCACGTCGGTGGAGTTTTGTTTCTTGTACAAGCTTATGGTAATAATCTAATCATGATTGAGCAATGAGTGTGATTTATCTTGTAACTCCACTAAAAATGAGTGATCGAGTGAATTATATTTTGTTCCTTTTTCGTGAGGTGTTTTGAAATGTTAATCATGCGAGAAAAACATTGGATATTGTCAAACATCTTGATGTTTCACCTTTATAAAGCATAATTGATGAATCTTCTCTCGTATTTATACTTGGTTGATTTGCATCACATTTTTCATAATCACGACTCGTATCGTTGGATGTTTTTCCTAAATTTACTTGAGGGCAAGCAAAGTTTAAGTGTGGGGGAATTTGATAACGCTCCGATTGTGCGTGTTTTTAGTAGCGTTATGTGTGCTTTTATATATGTTATTTGGTTATATTTGCGTAATTATAGTGCTTAAACGCATCGAAAGATGTTTGTCTAGTGTTTATAACCAAGTGCAGGGAAACGGAAGGAAAGTAAAGAAATGTTCAGATAATAGAAGATTCCCATTTTAGTGAAGCTTAAATCAAGTATCTCAAGGACCTTTGAAGACTATAGTGATTGAAGAACCAAGTTCTACAAGATAAAGAGAAGAAAATATCAAGTTTCCGTATCTCAGGAGATCCAACCGGATCAGTTGCTCATGCAACCGGATCGGCTGGAATATGACCAGAAACGACACTGTGACCACCACCAACCGTTCGGTCGCAACCCGCAACCGGAACGGTTGGCCACTTTTGTAGAAGACCAACCGGATCGGTTGGTCGTATAACCGATTCGGTTGGAGAAGCTGCAGTTGCCAAATATTCATCACTAAGCCTTCCCTTTGCATCCAAACGATTCTAGGTCCTTCTCTTGGTGTATTCTAGTCCCTTCCTTACTACTTGGAGGCCAAGTTCAGCAATTAATACCCTAGGCTTTGGAACTAGTATAAATAGAGGCCATTTGTGAGCATATGAGACAACACCTCAAATACAAATCTCTCTACTTATCAAGACAAAGCTTTAAGCTCTCATAATTCGTCCTTAGAAGCCCGGGGAAGTTTGGAGTTCCAGAAGTTCCACATTTGGAGGCCAAACCACCAAGAAGTCTACCCCAATACTTTGGGAATCATTACTACACCATTTGTAATCTTATTCCAAGCATTGTAAGACTTTTAATCATGTTTTCTAATATTCAAAGTTCTGAGTTTATGTTCATGTTTGCTATGAGTGGCTAGTTTCTTTATACACTTGCTTAAATGATGTTGATTTTCATATGATTAGTTAGATTGTGTGAACATGTTTTAATTCAATTTCAAGTTGATTCTAAGATCCAATTGTGCTAAAGTTTCATAGTGACATTTGTTAATCAAGTTTGGCTAATTGATAGTAATCGTTGGGGTCGAAAGAACTTATTGTTATTTAACTAGTCATAATCATTTTGTCTATGGATGATTGTTTTTACCCATTATTCTTGATTATACAAAGGAACTAAGGTGTGGTTGTAATAGAAACGCTTTTTGATTATCAAATTGGATTGGTTGAAAACATTTAAAAGGTCGTAAGATTAGTTGTTGAGAATCAATTGTAGCCTTTTGTCTATGATCGGTGACCTTTTGTATTGACCATTTCTTAAGCAATTTGATAAACAAGTGGATGTTTTTGTGTTTAAGTTTATGTATGTAGACTTATGAAACTTGAATTGATTGGTTAAAACTTAATGCTTGTTTTTATGAATTAAAATCTTGACGAAGGTTTAACTTGTAAGAACAATAGATTAGTCTTCAAACTAATTATCATAACCAACATGTTAAGAGGTTAACACAATCACATTAATCTATGATATGAAACTAGTTTAAGCAAGTGTAGTTTTTAATCATCCGAATTTCATTATATCTATTTGCTTTGTTATATGTTTTGGATAGACTCTGTTGATTCAAACTTGTGCTTAGATTCACTCAAATCCCTGCGAACGATCTCGACTTACCTTCATAATCTTGCTATAACGGACGAGTATACTTGCTCGTACGTGTTATTGGTAATATTGGTAATTCACCTTTTATAAATTTAAAACTTGTACACAACCAGCACATCATCTACCTAAGAATAATGTTAATCGTATGCTACACTCTTCTAATCGTCAACATATCACATCATTATCTGCACCCCATTGAAATTCAGTATGTAAAACTTCATAGTACCACGTTTCTTTCAAACACTAGTAGACATAAACACTATACGATATAGCCTTCATCCCGAAACCACCTAAGACATGATCAACTTTGGAATTGGTTTGGATAACCACTTGCGACTATCAAGACTTTTGGTATGTGCTAAAACACATACCTTTTCATTATCAAAACTGACCCAAAATAACCAAGAAAGAGCCGTTTATTTCTAATATTTGTGGTTTTCTTGAGTTTGTGCTTGTGCGTGTACGGATATGTAAAACACGCAAAAGGAACCAAATCGCATATAAATCCGAGCACGAGAGATTAAGAAAGCTTTAGCTGAGCCGGAAGATCAAAATTGAGCATTTATGAAGATTTTATTCTCCGATGATGATTTTTGGAAGTTTTAGTCAAGTTTGAAGAATTGGCAAAAATGGCCCCTCAACTTTGAGTTTTTGGCAGAAATGGTCCTTGAAGAATCAAAAGTTGCAATTTTAGCCTTGGTTTATTTGAAGATTGACAAAATCAGTCCTTGGAAGATACTTTCAGAATTACAAGATTGGTCCTTGGAATTTAAGCATTTACATCATTAGTCCCTTAATAGCCAAATGGATCCAAAGCTAGTCCTTTATCCAATCCAATATATATCCAAAACCTTCGGCGCAATCCAAACTACCCTTACCCGGCCCAAACTCACAACTATACCAACCCGTTCCTTTAACCACAACCCGTTTACCCAATACAAACCTCGGTCAAAACAAACCATAACCCGACCAACCCAAAGTCAAAATAATATAAACAAATCCCCTGAACCACAAACGCGCCCAAAACCTGGTAAAACTCTCTTACTGGTTAACCACCATCACCCTTTTACCCATCCACCATTTAACCACCATTTACCCACACCCAATCACCCACAACCTCGTACTAAGCATCTATTGCCCTTCTAGAAGCTGACAAAGCAGATAAGGATGCCCACGTGGCCAATCCAAGCTCTACCATTGGACATAACACCTCATGAAAGGAATTGGAAGGCTCTGATTGGCTATGGTGACAAGGAATGATCATGTGGCTGTGGATAAGCCTTCTAGGCTCTTCTGAAAGGATCCCAAGCTTCCTCATCAGGCTTTAAATACCCCATTCAATCACAAGAATCCTTCGTCCAATCTCTTAAGCTTTAGAGAGATTTTGACCATTTATTTCTGTCATTTCTCTTTAATCTTTTAGTAGTTGCAATTTCATTTTTACTTTGTAAGCAATCTTTTGATTAATGCAAATTTACTTTTCATTTTGTTTCATGAATTCCTGTCATTGCTCTTTTGATTGTTAATCTGGTTTAAAGCTCGTGTTATCATTTGTTAAGACTCACGAAGCTTATCTAAGCTTTTGTGATTCTTAAGGTCTTTCAAATCCTTTTCTAAATTTCAAGTTTCTTAAAAGTCAAACGGGTCAACAAGTAAAGTCAACTGATTTTCTGGGTTGAATTCTGGATTTGGGAGATGTTTTCTGCTCTAGTGTTATGGTCAAATCAGTTTTAACTGAGGTTCTTACCAGATTTTAAGTAGAATAGAAGTTTTAAGAGTTTTAAGGGGTGTTTGGATTAGTCTTAAATCTTAGGTTCTAAGCCATGTAGATGTATGGAATCTGGTCTAGTTCAAGAGTGTTATTGGTTTTAAAGTTGTCTCAAGTAAAACTTCAAATTTCAAATCTCATTTTGTGTCCTAATGAGTTCTAGCTAAAATCTGTCTTAGTTCATTTTTCTGTCACAAAGCATCACTTATTCTCATTTACAATTTAGGAGTTAGAGGTTTTGAATCCTGTTGATTCTGGTTTTTAAAGTGAAATTGGAATACAAGCTTACTGATATTTGATTATCATTCATCTATAAGCTGTTTTGTGTAGTGGAAATTTGATTTAGATTGCTCATTTTGTTTCTGTCTGCTCTGCATCAGGTACTCTTTTCTGTCCCACATCAGCAGTCTCCATTTGATTATATGCTAGATAATTTGATGTTAGGACTTGGTATTTAGTTTCTCTGATAGCTTAGGATTATAGCTTAACCTGCTTTGCTTTTAGTTGCCCATAGGAGCTTTTTCTCATAGCTTATTTTGGCCTGCAACTCTTTTTTTTGCCATGTTTTTCTGCATCAGCTCATACTGCCCCAATTAGCCATTTAGTTCTTGATCTCTAACTTCTTCATCATAAGTCCTTATTAGCTGTAAATTTAGATATAGTATCTCTGGTTGGTTGTTTTGAGAACCTCACTTTTGGTTTTCTCTTTGAGCTTATTAATAAGCCTGTGCATAAGCTCAAAGAAGGGGGCCAGAAATCTGTTTGCTTAAGTAGTCAGTTAGCTTAATCTTAGGTAGACTGCTTATTAGGTGTTAGGATCAGCTTGCATTAGTTGCTTTTAAGTAGTTATAGTATTATCTAGCTTCTGTTTTAGATTGGTGCAAGATGGTGCTTATTTGCTTATTATAAAGTGCTTATTCCTTATCAGTTTGCACTACAACTTCAATATCTTACACATAAGCCCATGTTTTTATATTTTTCATAGCTTTATAATAATATTTTAGAATTTTCCTGAGTTTTTCATAATTTTTAGTTACTGTTTACTATTTTTCTCAATTTAAATCAGTTTTTAATCCTTTTTAAACAGCTTTAATTGCGAATAATTAAGAAAAAGTTCCAAAAAATAATATTTCAATTTTCCCAGTTTAAGAAAAATTTAAAAAGCTCAAAAAATATTTTTCCTTATTTTTCCCCTTTTATTTGGTATTTTTCACAATTTAAATTAGATTAAAATAGTTTAAAATTAGTAGAAAATAGGAAATTAATCAGAAAAATAAAAAAATAGTTTTGATAATTCTTTTAGGATATTTTAGATTTTATAAAATTAGTTTCATAATTTTCCCCTTTGTTTTAATAATTTTTAGTTATTTAGTCTTATTTTTAAAGTTTAAAATTAGTTTTTAATTTCAATAAAATCCAGAAAAATCCTAAAAATTAGTTTTAATTCTTAGATAGTTTTCAAATAGAATTTTTAGTATAAAAGTAATTTTATGTTATATTTAGGATGTAGAATAGACGTAGTTGCATTTTATTTACGTTTCTTTTAATACGTTTTAGTATAAATCGCGTATTTAGGATTTCCCGTAGTGTAATTTCCCTTTTATGCTTCCCTTGCCCCGTAGTTTAGAAAACTTCATTTTATCCCCTTCTCTTATTCAAATCCCGATTATCGAGACGTGAGTTGGAAATTCCATTCAACCCTCGTTCGGAACGATCTCGGTGCTCAAACCTAACACGTTTGAGTTACCCGCATACTACACTTCTCATCTATTATTGATCAGTGTCTGAACTGTTTTAAGTTTCTTACGGTTAGTCATTCACAAGTGGCTAGCTTGTGTGAGAAAACTTGGCGGTTTGGCACTGAATCAATTTTTGGCGCCACTGGGAGGAGCTTGTAGCGAGTTTTAGATATTCGTCTCGAATCGCGTGCATTTGAAGATCCTTCCCCGAGTGAAGTTACCGTCGTTTTTGTAAATTTATCTTTTCAAAACCCAAAAGATTTTCCTTTTCAAAATATGTTTTCTTAAAACCCAAAAATATTCTTCTTTACCCTCTGATTTGATAATTCTTTCCTTTTATCCCTCTTTATGATTAATTCTCATGGAGTCTCAAAATTTCTTTCAACCCTATTGCTTTAATTGTAGAGATTTATTAAGAGATGATTCACTTTGTGAACGTTGTTTTTGCAAAGGGTGTGGATTTTATCGGCGAATCTTGTATGTGTCGCCCTTTTGAAGAACCCACCGGGGGTATCAAGGACGTTTCCATCGATTTTGAAGAAAGATTTGAGCGACGTCAAAACCACATTGAAAGCATGCTTCAAACTTTATTAAGCCGCATTCAAGCTCGACAATGTGTTAATGAGGAACCCGTTCAAGTTATGGAAGACGATCACACTATTCCGGAGCTACCCGAAGAACCTACCGAGGGTCACGGAGACGATTTCTTTGAACGTCGTGCTTTTCTTAACAACATTGAAAAACTTGAAGCCTTGTCAAAAAATTTGAAATGTAAGCTTGATGAACCCTCGATTCCTACTCCCTCTCCGGTGAGGGAGATGGAACATATTTCTGAACCCGAGGTGATTCCCGTTTGTACTCTCGACTCTAATCCGAAGAATTCTAGAATCGATCCTTCTCTTTCACAATTCGCTATTACGAGTTTGTCGAGTTACAACAAAACGGAACGAAATTATGAGTTTAAAACGATCTCTCAACAGAAAGATCCGGAGACTACAACGGAAGTGGTGGAAATTGCTAGCTCTAAGAGCACACCACTTGTCCCACCTCCAGATTCTTCTCCTTCTCTTATTTCTAAGCCTCTCATTTCCGACTCTTCCCCTTCACTCACGCCGGTTGAGAGAAGTGACGTCATTTTGAAAGAGGTCGATGATTCTATTTCCTCAAACATTTTTGAACCCATTGACTCTCTCATAATGGGGGTTGAGCATCTTAGTATTATTCCAGAAACGGAATCGTCTAGTGCTGAGATCTTTATCCCAATCTCAAGAGAGTCTGGGGTTGTTGATATTTGTGATGAGCCTTCTCTTGATAATTTGAATGATCATGTTGAGATGTTCTCCGATTCCGATGATGATTCTTATGGAGACATCGATTTCGTCGACGATTTACCTTCTGAGCCCGTTCACATAGAAGAAGCGATTTTGAGCCGAAGAAGAAGAGATTTAGCTAGATAATATTCAGATCGAGGATGAAGCATTACGTCAAACATTGTTGAATGTCCATCTTCTCATTTCTAAGATTGAAGCCTTAAACGATAATTCGAGTTCGCATCCTATCTCCGTTAAAGATAGTGATTTCTCTCCCGAGCTTGAGACTTTCCGATTTGATGAAGAGATTAGTGGCAGTCCCACTATTGTCGATGTTTATCCTCCGATTCTTGAGCGATTCTACTTCAAGGTTGATATGAGCAAGGTTTTGAACGATATTTCCAATAATTCGAAAATGACTGATCATTGAGGAAGCCAACTCATTTCTTGCTCTTGATGACTTGATACCACCGGGTATTGAGGATGTTGTTATGAATGATCCCAAGGAGGATATGATGTTTCTTGATGGACTTCTTGACTCTCCTCTCTCTATTGAGTCGACCATCCTTTATCCCGTTGAGCCGACATGTGAAGACAAAATCTTTAAACCCGGGATATGCATTGATGAGCCTTTTGTTAAAATCATTTCTGGATATAAGGATCCTCTCTTGGATGCCTTCGTTGATGAGCCTTTGAGTAACACCTTTATATACCATGAGCTCCCATCTTTCTTGGAGTTTTCTCATGTTGATCCGTCATCCTTTCGTCCACCCGCAAAACCACATGATGATGGATCCTTCTTACCTGATATGCCTTATCCACCCATTTTCTTCTCCACCCAACCCACCCAGTCTCATTCCTTCGGGAATGAGGACACCGTTTTGACCCCTGTATCTCTACCACTTTCTTCCCAAGGACAAATGAATTAGGGGACGAGTCGGGCTAGCGACTCGTTATAATAAAACATGGCGCTTCGTGGGAGGCACCCCATGCTTATCATTCTATCTTCTTTCTATTTTCTAATAAGTGACGCGAAGGGGTCTGCCTCTTCGATTTCTCGTGTTTGGTTGTTTGTGATGTTGTGTTCAGGATTTTCCCGATATGAAGACTCTCGTGCTCGAAGTTTGTCATTTTCTCTACTCGAGTTTCATGATCGATGCTGATGGAAATCCGATATCCTAATCTTATCGACTAACGTTTATCTTTGAGCATACTTAATAAACGGCTTTTAGATTTTCGTGATACCCTTGCTTTAAACATTGAGGACAATGTTTCGTTCTAGTCTGGGGTAGGGTAATCTTTGATTTGATTTGACCGCACTTGCTTATTTTTGTCATGTACTCTCGCAACCCCGTTTTTCCTTAGAAAATGAAAAATTGTGCAAAAATGAGCAAAATTTAAAATTTTTGAAGCTTTTGTTAAGTCTTTTTGATTGAAAAGTTTGCTAGTCTCTTAGATAAGAAGCTATAAAATGCGAATTCTAGCTCACAAGGCCAAGGATTTGCAAGTTTCCCTGAGTGACTTTAAATATGCATAACTTGATTTCATTAGACGAAGCATTTGCTAAGTTAATATATGTTTTGACACCTTGATTGACTTTCCGCTGGTGAGGGTAGGAATAGAATTCTGACTTGACCGGGCGTGTTGAGCCCTAGCTTGTTCCCTTAACCATAGGTAATCTAAAATTATCGGCTAAGCATCTGCGGATCTCATTATTTGGGATTTTAAATTTGCGAGATCGAAATGATAGAGTTATCTATGAGTTTAGATGCTAAGCGTGGAGTAGTTGGTTCTCTTTAGAGCCCATCGAAGGTACTTATGGCTTTTTGTTCCCACAAAATTGTTTCACCCCATATCTGTCTAATAATAATTAGAGATGTTGAGTTTTTGGCGATAGTTAGTTCTTTATCTTCTTAAAAGAATCTTTGTTTTAAAAATTGGGTACACATCAAGGATCCATAATAAATAAGCAATAAGTGATAAGTGAAAAGTAATAAGTAAAGTTGTGAGCTGTGGTGTCGAGATCGGACCCTTGGATCTTTAGCCGGGATTGAGTGAGGTCTTAGCCTAGCCGCCGGGGTCCTCATTTCATGAAGCCTATAGTCTTGGAATTAACCCGTGAAGCTCCGTGGTTCATAGCTCATACACGTAAAAGTCTAAGTTCTATTTCATAAAAAAAAAATATATATATATATATATATGAAATTTATTATTGATGAAAATTGTTGAAAAAATCAAAAGTATAAATGAATAAAAATTCCTTGATGTGGACCTCATTTTTGGGACAATGGTTCTTGAGAGAAGACGGATAACTAATTATCGACTTAGCTTTGTATCTTTATCGGAATAAAAGTTATCGAAACGAGAATTTGAAGAAATTCATTTCTCACAAAAATAAAAAAAAATCTAGAGGAAAATAGGAAAATGGGAACAAGAGGTAATTACACAAGTAACTTACATGGGTAGTGTTAGCATCTAGAATCATACCTAACAATGATTTCGATTTTACGCTTAGTTTGGGACTTGTGAAAAATCAGGGACGATGTATTCTATCCGTATGGTCACTTCACGCTGTGTTGTGTTTTCTACTCCGTGATCCTAACGTGTCGTTTGAAAAATGTTGGAGTTATTGATCGACATGAAAGTTCAACAAACCGTCATTCATAACCGGAATGTGCTTAATTGTAATATCTATACATGGGAATATATAAGGTAAACGGGGCGTTTTTAGAATTAAGGCTTTCTTAATCTCTTTTGAGGAACCTTTGCTACTTCTTCATAGGTTTAGTAGAAAGAGATTGAAATCCTTGGTTTTAGAAGCGTGAGTTGATTGCATTGTGTGAGGACACGACAATGGTTTCGTCAGGGTATTTTTTTGGTATGTGCTAATACACATACCTTTTCATTATCAAAACTGACCCAAAATAACCAAGAAAGAGCCGTTTATTGCTAATATTTGTGGTTTTCTTGAGTTTGTGCTTGTGCAGTGTACGGATATGTAAAACACGCAAAAGGAACCAAATCAGAAGTAAATCCGAGCACGAGAGATTAAGAGAGCTTTAGCTGAGCCGGAAGATCAAAATTGAGCATTTATGAAGATTTTATTCTCCGAGGATGATTTTTGGAAGTTTTAGTCAAGTTTGAAGAATTGGCAAAAATGGCCCCTCAACTTTGAGTTTTTGGCAGAAATGGTCCTTGAAGAATCAAAAGTTGCAATTTCAGCCTTGGTTTATTTGAAGATTGACAAAATCAGTCCTTGGAAGATACTTTCAGAATTACAAGATTGGTCCTTGGAATTTAAGCATTTACATCATTAGTCCCTTAATAGCCAAATGGATCCAAAGCTAGTCCTTTATCCAATCCAATATATATCCAAAACCTTCGGCCCAATCCAAACTACCCTTACCCGGCCCAAACTCACAACTATACCAACCCGGTTCCCTTTTAACCACAACCCGTTTACCCAATACAAACCTCGGTCAAAACAAACCATAACCCGACCAACCCAAAGTCAAAATAATATAAACAAATCCCCTGAACCACAAACGCGCCCAAAACCTGGTAAAACTCTCTTACTGGTTAACCACCATCACCCTTTTACCCATCCACCATTTAACCACCATTTACCCACACCCAATCACCCACAACCTCGTACTAAGCATCTATTGCCCTTCTAGAAGCTGACAAAGCAGATAAGGATGCCCACGTGGCCAATCCAAGCTCTACCATTGGACATAACACCTCATGAAAGGAATTGGAAGGCTCTGATTGGCTATGGTGACAAGGAATGATCATGTGGCTGTGGATAAGCCTTCTAGGCTCTTCTGAAAGGATCCCAAGCTTCCTCATCAGGCTTTAAATACCCCATTCAATCACAAGAATCCTTCGTCCAATCTCTTAAGCTTTAGAGAGATTTTGACCATTTATTTCTGTCATTTCTCTTTAATCTTTTAGTAGTTGCAATTTCATTTTTACTTTGTAAGCAATCTTTTGATTAATGCAAATTTACTTTTCATTTTGTTTCATGAATTCCTGTCATTGCTCTTTTTGATTGTTAATCTGGTTTAAAGCTCGTGTTATCAGTTGTTAAGACTCACAGAAGCTTATCTAAGCTTTTGTGATTCTTAAGGTCTTTCAAATCCTTTTCTAAATTTCAAGTTTCTTAAAAGTCAAACGGGTCAACAAGTAAAGTCAACTGATTTTCTGGGTTGAATTCTGGATTTGGGAGAAGTTTTCTGCTCTAGTGTTATGGTCAAATCAGTTTTAACTGAGGTTCTTACCAGATTTTAAGTAGAATAGAAGTTTTAAGAGTTTTAAGGGGTGTTTGGATTAGTCTTAAATCTTAGGTTCTAAGCCATGTAGATGTATGGAATCTGGTCTAGTTCAGTAGTGTTATTGGTTTTAAAGTTGTCTCAAGTAAAACTTCAAATCTCAAATCTCATTTTGTGTCCTAATGAGTTCTAGCTAAAATCTGTCTTAGTTCATTTTTCTGTCACAAAGCATCACTTATTCTCATTTACAATTTAGGAGTTAGAGGTTTTGAATCCTGTTGATTCTGGTTTTTAAAGTGAAATTGGAATACAAGCTTACTGATATTTGATTATCATTCATCTATAAGTTGTTTTGTGTAGTGGAAATTTGATTTAGATTGCTCATTTTGTTTTTGTCTGCTCTGCATCAGGTACTCTTTTCTGTCCCACATCAGCAGTCTCCATTTGATTATATGCTAGATAATTTGATGTTAGGACTTGGTATTTAGTTTCTCTGATAGCTTAGGATTATAGCTTAACCTGCTTTGCTTTTAGTTGCCCATAGGAGCTTTTTCTCATAGCTTATTTTGGCCTGCAACTCTTTTTTTTGCCATGTTTCTCTGCATCAGCTCATACTGCCCCAATTAGCCATTTAGTTCTTGATCTCTAACTTCTTCATCATAAGTCCTTATTAGCTGTAAATTTAGATATAGTATCTCTGGTTGGTTGTTTTGAGAACCTCACTTTTGGTTTTCTCTTTGAGCTTATTAATAAGCCTGTGCATAAGCTCAAAGAAGGAGGCCAGAAATATGTTTGCTTAAGTAGTCAGTTAGCTTAATCTTAGGTAGACTGCTTATTAGGTGTTAGGATCAGCTTGCATTAGTTGCTTTTAAGTAGTTATAGTATTATCTAGCTTCTGTTTTAGATTGGTGCAAGATGGTGCTTATTTGCTTATTATAAAGTGCTTATTCCTTATCAGTTTGCACTACAGCTTCAATATCTTACACATAAGCCCATGTTTTTATATTTTTCATAGCTTTATAATAATATTTTAGAATTTTCCTAAGTTTTTCATAATTTTTAGTTACTGTTTACTATTTTTCTCAATTTAAATCAGTTTTTAATCCTTTTTAAATAGCTTTAATTGCAAATAATTAAGAAAAAGTTCTAAAAAATAATTTTTCAATTTTCCCAGTTTAAGAAAAATATAAAAAGCTCAAAAAATATTTTTCCTTATTTTTCCCCTTTTATTTGGTATTTTTCACAATTTAAATTAGATTAAAATAGTTTAAAATTAGTAGAAAATAGGAAATTAATCAGAAAAATAAAAAAATAGTTTTGAAAATTCTCTTAGTATATTTTAGATTTTATAAATTTAGTTTCATAATTTTCCCCTTTGTTTTAATAATTTTTAGTTATTTAGTCTTATTTTTAAAGTTTAAAATTAGTTTTTAATTTCAATAAAATCCAGAAAAAACCTAAAAATTAGTTTTAATTCTTAGATAGTTTTCAAATAGCATTTTTAGTATAAAAGTAATTTTAGTTTATATTTAGGATGTAGAATAGACGTAGTTGCATTTTATTTACGTTTCTTTTAATACGTTTTGGTATAAATCGCGTATTTAGGATTTCCCGTAGTGTAATTTCCCTTTTATGCTTCCCTTGCCCCGTAGTTTAGAAAACTTCATTTTATCCCCTTCTCTTATTCAAATCCCGATTATCGAGACGTGAGTTGGAAATTCCATTCAACCCTCGTTCGGAACGATCTCGGTGCTCAAACCTAACACGTTTGAGTTACCCGCATACTACACTTCTCATCTATTATTGATCAGTGTCTGAACTGTTTTAAGTTTCTTACGGTTAGTCATTCACAAGTGGCTAGCTTGTGTGAGAAAACTTGGCGGTTTGGCACTGAATCAACTTTCCTACAAACGACAATTATCACATCATTATAAACCATTTCACATCAACAACATCTTATACCTTTAGGTGATCAACCTAAGCCACCACCAAAAACATAAAATGGTATATAACACATTATATGACCAGAAACTTGAGAACGCAAAGATTAGGATTCGGCGTATACACCCTCATGTTCCTAGACACTTCCACATCGGATAACACACACTGAATTCCGGGACGGAATTCCCATTAAGGTGGTGAGACTGTAACAAATCGCATTTTCAGGATTTCTATCCATTCTCAAATTTTACTATTCATCTCGAGAAATTACTATTCACTTTTACTATTCACTTTCACTATTCATCCCGTAAAATTTTTATTTCACATTCTCGTAGGTTAAATTATTTTCGTAATATCCTGAGAGTTTGAAAATCGTTAGATCATCTTCGCAAAAGTTATTAAGAAAACATCATTTGAAAGTTTCGTTTTGGTCGGAACCCCATTTAAACATCCCGCGCATAACAAAAATCAACTCTGACAATTTTCCTCACATCAGATTAATTTTTAGATCACTCATAATCAATTTGAGAATTTTTAAGATTTTATTTAAATGTTACCAAATAAACCCTGAGCCGTACGAGACTAAACTTACGTTTTAAACAATTCTACTTAGACCCAGACTTAACCATTCCTGCACTGTATTTTCTAACACGTTTAGACACTTTTACATTTTTGGAAAAGTCAAACATATTTCCCTCCTCCTTTGACCATAGAGAAATTAACCTTGTACGTTCTTCATTTTTCCTTAAATCGCGTAACTTTTAGACTTCACGTATAACTGTTAAGTTATCCCACGTATGACGAAAACCACATTTTGAAATCTCATATCACTTATAGACTAATTTTAGTCTACTTTAAATAAATTCACGGTCATTTCCCTGAAATCTCGTTCTTTTCTGATAAATTGCATTTTCCACGTATTTAGCCTACGTTTCCAGTTTTAACAGCGTTTACGCGACCCATTAAACTTTTTACTCATTTTTATAAGATAATAATTAGTATATTGATGAGTTTGATCATTCCTATAAGTTTCATATTTTTACGATACCCGGTTTTACGTTTCGTGACTTAACGGCTTACAGTTAGCGATTAACGGAACCAAAACTCACTCCGTAACCAAGATAATACCAAGACTATCCACCTAAGTCATCTTATCTTCGTATGGCCGACTTTAGGGGGGGGGGAGTCATCATCTTGGTGGCTTAATCCTAACCATGCTTCATTTAGATCATTACATGTGTCCTAACTTAACCATGGTTAACATTTAACCCAATATATGGTTAACCAAACTTACCCTCTTATAAATAGCAAGTGAAATGCATCCTAAGAACCCTCATATTCTGATTTGGGTCGTTCATATCACAAAACATTCATATCTTCCATAATTTGATCTATAAACTCCAAGTTTATGCAAATAAGTTTCAAGTAGTAAGTTACTACATCAAATCTCTAGCAAGTTTAAGTGATCTTCTTGAGTTTAGATCCACTCAAGTCACTTAGTACATCATCACCAACTCTTCAAGATCACAAGGGTGCCAAGGTGTAGAAAGCTAGCTCAATTCAAGGTCCTAAGTGTTCAATCAAAGTCCGATCCTTACTAGTTACTCCTTTCTTAATTGAAAGCCAAAAGTTATAAGCAACTAATCACCACCATCATCTCATCTTTATTATTCATAATCTTAACAATTTCATGCTATATATATAGTTACTATGTTGATTCATGATGTACATATATTCAATCACATGTTTTAATTCACATATTGTCGTAAAAGTAGCAAACTAGTAAACTAGTCATATTCTACACGTTTGAAACCATTAAAACCAGTTACATATGGACTTTCTAACTTACATACTATGGTAGACAAGATAAAAAGGTAAACATAGCAACTTGAATCACCCGAAACGGACAAACGAGTCAAAAGAAGTTAGCGAAAACCTAGAAACGCCAAATAGCTTACTGTCGGGTCTGTCCAAAAATAAGTGGTACTTCTGCTCCGAATCATCAAAAAGTTAAAACACGAAAGTTGTCCGGAACGACGTTTTCATTCGATTCCTAAAAAGCTCGGACCTTGAAAACTCTTAAATAGGCCATATTCTTTCAAAAACTGAAACTGCCATATATATAGTTTCACGACTATACTTTTGTCACAACTAAAAGCAAAACCAATTTATTTTCATGACTAGTTACATATTAACTTAACAAAACTTCATTTAATATTTGAAATAGTGTTTTCATAAGTAACGGAAAAATGACCATTTTACCCTTTCCGATGATTTTTACCAAAACTTCATTCTTGAACATGTTAATAAGTTGTAATCACTAGTAAACAATGAGAACTTGTAAAAACTAGATATTTACTAAAAACATGATAAACTTTATGATATAACAATATTCACTCAAAACATATGTTGTATCTACTTAGTGCTACAATAGTAGGGAGCTTCATGTGAAGGGTTTCATTTGAGTAAAATGTATCGACGAGTTCTTTGGATTTACGATTTAAAGTGTCATAGCTCCTCGAACGTTTACTACATGACCTCTGAATTATGATGGCCCGAACGGTAGTACGATATCTATAAACGAAATATGTTTTCACATACTAAACTGTTACTATAAACGACATACACAACTACCATGTACTACATCATGATTAACATAGAGACGTATATAGGTTTGTTATTTCTTTCGCATCATTATTTCAAACCTAAGTCGCAACATCATTTTCTAGGTTGCTCGTAGAAGTTCTCACGGCATATCCATCATTCTCATTATACATTTGATATCATTTACTTTGAGGTGAGTTCATAGCCCCACTTTCTATTACTTAATTGTTTTACAAACTCTTGGGGGAGATACATGCTTTATTTTAAATCGAACACATTGCTTTCAAACTATATGTTTATCTGATTGTCATATTGTCACTAAGTAACCATCATTTGCAAAACATAAGTCCCTAAATCATGAACCATTAATCCGTGGAGAGAGTGAGCACGAATATTGTGGGTAGATCTATCGGGATTGACGAATCCCGTTTGTGTTGACCGGGTAGGCAAACAAACACACTATATTTGAGTAACATTAGGTAAAAACGGCAATTTTACCTATTAGGGCAAGTACCAACAGTTTCTCCAATTAATATTGGAACACATTAACGCCTTGGTTTCATGAGCTTGGTGACAAACAAAAGCCGGCTCAAGTATCACATACTTAAGGCAGCCGTACCAAACAATAATTACTGTTTTGTTTTCAAACCATTGGTGTGAGTCTAATTAACTCACACTACCAACATAATGTGTTCAACCATCAAACAAACTCTATGAATTTCACTCAACCTTTGTGTTGACAGTTTTAAGAATGTATTTCAGGAACATAATGTCGGAAGCTGGCACGGAAGGACAAGGACTAAATGAAGAAGGCTATAAATATTTTATCATTCACAAAACATCAAATACTTTATATTGATGTATTTTGTAAATAATGAAACCAACTGGGACCTATTTTGTAAACTCGGATATATTTGAATAATTTGAATGATAAATCCTTTTTAAAACGACTCCATTAGAGTTCGTTTTCTATTGTTATGACTGTTGTGCCATGAAGTAACACCCAGTTTGAATTCCGATGCGTATCACGAAATTGGGGGTGTTACAGCGGAAGGGTAGAAAGTGTTGGGTTTTTGGTTCCTTGGATCAAGAATTATTCTAAGTGTTGGAACCACGGACAGAGTTGATAAAACCACGGACAGAAGAATGGATCCACTGCTGAAGACAAACCGCGGCTAGTAGTATTGTGTAACCACGGATATTGTAATGTAACCACTGCTAGTTTTGTATAGTCGGTTTAATGTTTTGTATTAGATAAATATGGAAAAGATATTTATCTTGTAGGTTACGTATTGTATTATGTCAAGGACTCCTTAGCCTATAAAAGGAGGTCCTAGGTTAGATTAGATATACGTATGTTTTATATCTAAGGTCGATACACTTCAAGGTTGTAAAACCCTAATACTGGTTAGAGTATTCGTATTAATAATAATATTGAGGTGTTGAATGTGTATTATTCTTCTTCTTAAGATTAAGTGTTAAATTCCGCGTGATACTTAATAAGTCTTTGTTTAAGTCAGTTTCTATATTAGATCGTTTGCTCAACTGGGATCAACAAGTGGTATCAAAGCTTGTGATCTAGAAACTGAAATCAAGAAGAATCTTTGTTACATTCTGTTTAAGTAAGTTAAGATGTCTGACGAAACACACATGGTTACTGCTTCCAAGGTGCCCATGCTCAAGCATGGAGAGTACCAAATCTGGAGAATGCGAATAAGGCAATATATTCGTATGATTGATTATGTTCTCTGGGATGTTGTGGAAAAAGGTGATACTCTTCCAAAGAAGGGTGAGGATCGCAAAGATATAGCCATTGTTAGTGAGATCGACAAGGCTAAGAGAAAGATGGAGATTAAAGCTCATAGTATTCTCTCTATGGGAATACCTAATGAATATGCTTTGAACTTTGAACAATATGATCTCAAGCTAAGGAGCCATGGATGCTATTGAAACAAGGTTTGCTGGTAATGAAGCTACCAAGAAATCAAGGAAAAATCTGCTCAAGCATCAGCTTGAAAACTTCTTGCTCTAAGTGGAGAAAAACTTGATGGCACCTATAACAGACTTCAAAAGCTCATCAACCAACTGAAGTCAATGGACTACAAAGTTTCTCAAGAAGATATTAATCTAAAGTTCATCAGAAGCTTATCACCTGACTGGGCTATGCATACTATTGTGTGGAGGAACAAAGATGACTTTGACAATATGACTCTGGACAATATCTACAACAATTTGAAGGTTTATGAGTCTGAAAATAACATTGCTGGTTCATCTTCATCTACACAAAACATTGCTTTTGTTTCAACAAACCACATGAGTCCTCAAGATGCATCCACTGCTGCTTATGGTATAACCATTGCTATTGCTAACAATACCACTGTTAGCGATAATGTCAGTGATGGTGCAATTTGTGCTTTTCTAGCTGATTTAACTACCAGTGTTACTGTTCTAAATCAAGATCTAGATCAAATTGACCCGGATGATCTTGAAGAGATAAATCTTCAATGGAAAATGGCAATGTTGACTCTTCAAGCAAGGAAGTTTTTGAGGAGGACTGGAAGACAGGTCAAGTATAATGGTCAAAGGAGAGATGGATTTGATAAAAGCAAGATAGAGTGCTTTAACTGCAAAAAGAAGGGGCACTTTGCTAGGGAGTGTAGAGCACCTAAGAGGATTGAAGGCATCAAGAAGACCTCTGAAGAGCCTCGCTCCTTCTTCAAAGATTGGTGGCTCAAGATGGTCTTGGTGATTATGACTAGAGTGATGAAATTGAAGAAGGACCCAATGCAGCTTTTCTTGCTAGTGAAGCTTCAAAAGAGCATAACTTTGCTCTTATGGCCTATGCTTCATCTTCTGTTCAGATTCGAGGTATCTAATGATTCAAAAACTTCTACTTGTTCTTTTAAATCATGTCAAGATAACTTAGAATCTCAAAAAGCTATCACTGAGAGTTTAAGGAAAGAAGTAGAAAGACTGTCTCTAGATAACTTAGGTTATAGAGTTGGTCTAGAAAGTGTTGAAGAAAAGCTTAATTACTGTATTAAATGTGAGTTTGAGTATGTAGCTAAGATTAATATACTTGGTGGTGAAATTGATCTTAAGGATTGAGAGATTAAGATGCTTAAAGAGAAACTAGAAAAGACAGAGAGTGTAAAGGTAGAAGCCCTAAAAGAAAAAGAAAAACATGTTGTTAGGGTTGCTAAAACACAGTATGCTTCTGATCTAGTAAATAAGCCAATAGGTCAAAAATTGTTCAATGATGGTACTGTTCTTGGTTACAATAATATGCCTCCACCATCTCTTATGAAACATGCACCACCTACTAAAGAACTGTCATTTAGCAGTGAATTTAGTTTCAATAAACCTGTAGGTGAGACTAGCATTGCATCACCTAAGATAGGTTCTGAAAAGTCATATGATGCTCCCATCATTGAAGATTGGGAATCAGATTCTGAGGAAGATAGATCTGAATCAACACAGCCTGAAAGGATAGAACATGTTAAGAAAGTTGATTCTAAGCAAGCCAACATTGTGCCTAGATTTGGAGCTCAAATTGCTAAGAAAGTAGTAGAGTACAAGGAAGTACCTAGGGAATAGATGAAAAGATACATACCTAGGGGAAACCAGAGAAACTTCAATGGACTAATTTCAAACAGATTAGGAGATGAGTTTCAATGTGTTAAAAAGGCTTGTTTTGCATGTGGTTGTTTTGAGCACTTACAGAGAAACTGTTATAAAAACAGACCACAAGTTTGGAATCATTAGAGGAGCGTAAATCATCAAAACTTTTCAAAGAAAACAACCCTTCATCCTAATAAAAACATGATTCCTAGAGCAGTGTTAATGAGGAATGGAAATACAAAATCTATCGTCACTGCTACTCCCAAATGGGTTCCAACCACTGCTAAGCAAAATGTAAACACGGCTAAGCAAAATATCACCACTGCTACAAAAGAAGTTTTAAAAATTTCAAAGGTGATAACTGACACAGTGGTTGGAAACCATTTTATGCCGTTAAGGCCTCACTAGTTGGCAATGGCAACCTAAGACCAAGGTTTTACATCATGTCAACTGTGCATCAATGGACCTAAACAAATTTGATTATGTTGATGCACAGGCGGACCCAAGTCAAGATTGGCTTGGGTCTACAAAAGGAACTAATTTGTTTAATTTCATGT
>OU343216.1:158414629-158467738 GCA_910596185.1 Chrysanthemum makinoi
AATCTTACTAACCTTAGATCCAAGAGATCTATGTTTGTAGTTTTGTTTTTGTGTGATCTTTTAGGTTCCTCTTAAAGGCAAAATCACCACCTTTTGAAGTTTACAAGCTCAAGTCCATGAAGAAACAGCTTTTCCCTCTTCATCATCAAGGCTAACAAGTCTTCTTGTTGATGATTCCCTTCTTTCTTCAAAGAAGCATAGTGTTGAAGACATTAGTGAAAGATGTCTCAAGAGTCAAGACGAAGATATTAGTGAAGGGTATCTATCGTCTATAGTATAAAGCACTTGTAGTAGGTGCTTGGAAGTCAAGACTCAAGAAGTAAAGTGTGCTTAAAGCCAAGACAAAGGAGCATTAGTGAAAGGTGCTTTTGAAGTGAAGACAAGACATTAGTGAAAGGTGTCTTGTAGATCTAGTCAAAGGCATTAGTGAAAGGTGCCTTAGATGTACATCCGATATGGTGTGTTTCGATGTACAAGATAGACTAGTATTTGATCCAAGGATATTGATATCCTTGATGATGTTGTAAAGGAGTAGATCTCCTTTGGGATTAGTCGTTGGTGTAGTGTGGTAGTAGTTCCTCCATTGCAATGGAACTAGGTGCTTAGCCTAGTACCTATAAAAGGGTAGGCGACGTTGTGAAGGTGTAGTTCACCTAAGGTGTGAAAGAACTAGGTACTTAGCCTAGTACCTGATAAAGGGTAGGCGATGCTTGTGTAGGTGTGGTTCACCTTGGAGTGAAAGAACCCGGTGGTTAGCCTAGTAATCAAAAAAGAGTAGCGACGTTGTGAAGGCTTCTCCCCATAAGGAGATTGGTGTAGTGATTACAAACTCAGAAGGTGTAATCTGGGTGGAGCAGTAAGGAAGGTGACCTTGTAGCCGAACCACTATAAATAAAAATTGTGGTTTTGTGCTTCTTACTCTTATCTTTTCATTACTTACCTTTACATGCTTGTTTATCAACATCCAACACACACATCCAAATAGATTGACATAAGTCTATCTAAATAGATTAAAAGGAAGTTTTAATTGGTAAAACTATTCAACCCCCCTTCTAGTTTTCCACAATTGGCATCAGAGCTTCGTTACCAAGTTTGTTGAAGTATATTGTACTTTAAAAACTTGATACGATCCATGGTTAATAGAAAACTACAAAGAAGGTCTTTCATGAAAACAAACACCATGTTCTTTAAAACTATATGTTTGAATGTTGATTTGATAACAACATTTGTTTCTTATTTATTTTTAAATTGCACTAATCTTCTTTGTCATGTTGATTAGTCAAAGCTCATACCTACCAAGCTTTAGGAGTCGCTTGGTAACAAGAATACCTTCCTTAAGAAGGTATCTTAAAGGAGCGGGAATCGTCTAAGTGACATTTGTTGTGTCATTTGTAAAGACATTCCTAAGTACGCTAGAGGTATGATTTTCTTTTTACATTTGCTTGATAATTAAGTATACCTATTTAGGTATTTATGTGATTATCTTTTGTGCTTATACATGTTTTACATGAAGCTTCATTAGGAAGCCTTTTTCTCACACACGTGTTTTATTTCTCGTCTAAAAATCGTGGTATATAAAACTTATGTTTTCTTTTAAATCCAATAATAAAACAAAACACGAATTTCAAAAATTCCTCCTTCCCTATAAAACCCCACCGTCGGCCATTCTACCAAATCCTTACTTTTTTCAAATTATCCAATTTCAAAAATTCCCTCTCACATAAAAACTTCATCTTCCTCCTCATTCCATCTCAAACCAAACCAAGAAGATCATCATCAACATGGTTTACATCGCGACGTGCTCATCGCCATAACACTCATCGCACTTGTGTTCCCTATGATGAAGTTCACATACGGAGACATTTACTTTGTGTTGTTAATCTATATTGGGGTCATTTACCCAATCCTTTGTATCATCCTTAGTATTGAAATGCAATATTATTAATGATCTAGATTATCTAAGTTGCTTTTATCATATGTGTTTGTCATTACTTTTGACTTATATGTTTCATTTCTTTCGTGATACATTAGAAGTCATGTATGCATGCTAAAAGGAAAACTGTAGGATAAAACATATTTTCATGGTATAAAAACTATAAAATTTGTTTTCATTACAGATCCACTGATCCCGGAAGTTATACTAGCCGGATCCCTTTGAAAAAGGAACCGTGGGATCCGCCTCCTGGAAAACAGCTTTTTCTTTCATGCAAATCAAAAACCTCTTTTCGTCTAAGAGTAATACCTCCACTTGTAATGTCAAAAAATAAGTGAGTTAAGTGTTTCCTGTTAAAACCATTGTTAATAAAAATCTAGTAAAAACATTATATTAACATACGTTGACCACAAACATTTCCTTTTATTAACTTGTCATTTCTATAGGTTCAACTATGACGCATGAATATGAGTTTGATTTTTCAATCACTAGCGTCTACATCTCGAACATTTCTCTCGAACCCAACACGCCTGGCAATCATGTCCGTGGGTTCAATAATCTCAAAAACCGTCACTTCCACAAAGGACGTATTGTAGAAAACACTCTACAATTCGAAGAAGGTATCAATACCTCCTTCCGAGCCATAGGACTAGAATGTCTTCTTGAAATCAACGAGAAGATATGTCCAAGGTTCATAATGGAATTCTTCCGACAAGTCGAACTCGTTCGTAACGAGGATCGCTCTCTATCTCTTTGGTTTTATATCAAAAACCAAAGTTCACTCTAACCCTTGGGCATTTTGCTCACATCCTCCGGATTCCAAATCATGGACAATGTGCCTTCACCTAAGATTGGTCTCTTGATTCTCTCTTCAACTTTTGTGAAGAAAATAGTCCATATTGTTCACACATACCCTCTTCGGAAGATTTAAATCGCATAATATGCAAACCCCGACCATATTACTCCGATCCAAACATTATCTTTACAAGGGATATCCGAGAAGAGTACAAGCCCCTTGCACTCATCCTACGTGAAAATGTTTGGAGTCTTAGGGGAAATCGAGAAACCTTCCCGCTTGTTGTGCTCACATGTTGTACTGTTTGCTAACACAACAACCTTATAATCTCGCCTACTTTCGCAAGGCAATTTGCAAATCTTCAAGGCTCCAAGAATAAACTCATCCCTTATGGAATGTTCTGATGACGCCTATCATAATGTTATGCACTTCCATCCTCAATTTCAAAGTCCGTTGTACTTGTGAACAAGATGATGGAACCGCTAAAATATCTCTCATGAAGACTTTCTTCATTCTTGATTCCACCAACACTCATCAATCACATAATGATCCTCCTAGTGAAAACACTCAAGGAAACTAATAGTATTCCAAATATAGGATCAAATCTCTTGTACTCGTGCTTTATCAATGTAATCTAATTTTCTTCATGAAATAAAACACTTTACATTTGATATCCTAGTTTCAGAACTCCTTTAAACTATCCTTGAATATAATGCATTGTCAAGATCATTGCATACCTTTAGTAAAGGTTCTGCTGAGCAGATGGGCGGATCCCAAAAGTTACACTAGACGGATCCCACTCTAGGGAACCGTGGGATCCAACAACGAAAATGCAATTACAAGCATTGTATTTTAAAGACATTCTTAGAACACCTCACACTAAGCTAAACATAGTATCTTAAGGCAAATTAAGTCCTTATCAAGATAGGTTAATTTCCCATTCATACATAACTCACCGAGGTTACACTCTAAAAACGCTTGTAGATCTACCGTTTCTTTTTAATCCATTACTCTTCCGCTCTTAAACTCACACCTCATTTTCTACTTGATCCCTCACATCTAGTCTTACAAATATTTCAATTATGGCAAAATTGATCATAAATCATTCTCACCTCCTAATTAATCAAATTTGATCAAAATCTAGTTTTCTCATCTTAAAGCTTCTAGGATATTTTCCAAAACACTATCCTAAGACACAACCCGATCTCTAGGATCATCTAGCTTCAATTGACATTCTAAATATTTAGTGTCATCCTTGTTCATCCATTGGTACTCTTGAAAGTTCCAAATCCTTCCATAAAAGACAATCATTGGCTACATCATTCATTACCTTCAAGTACTCAAGCATCTCTTCATTTAAAACACTTAGGAGGACTGAAATACTCAAGATGATATAGGTCTTAGATCTTAGAAACATCATTTCCAATCTTTCATAGCTGCTGAGAGACGGATCCCTAGGATTACCTAGACGGATCCCTCTGAGGAGGGAACCGTGGGATCCGTATGACAGTATAGGTCAAATCTTGATAAAGCAATCATTTCAACTCATCTTCCTAACTCAAACACTCCATCTCATCTTAAATGAGTTCCTAGATCAGTGCAACCTCTGAAGTTGAATCTGCATGTCAATCATCACATTCCAATGAATCCTAGTGGCTTGAAGCTTAAATGCACTTGCCAAATCTCTTTGTTTATTAACCACCTTATTAGGACCTTCATAGTCATCACTTTCATCCTAACTTTCAGCTCTTGCAAACTCTTGAAATCATCTCATCATGAGAAAAACCCCAAGTAGTAACTTATCCACCAAAGAACCACCCATGAAAAGAGCTCGTGTTATACACGAAATTTCCTCAAACGAATCATCTCCGGTCAAGCCGACAAATGATAGAATCCTTCATCATCCAATCAAACCAATTTCTAAAAGGTTAGTACCCACAAAACTACCTTTGCCAAACACCACCATACCTCCTAGGGCAAACAATATCATCTCCACCAAACCATCACCATTGGTTCCTAGAGCTATTTCATTTACATCCCCACTATCATAACCACACCTCTACAAGGACTTGCCTCTAGTCAGCCGTCTCATCCGCTTCCAACACAACATACTCCTTTAGGAGGAATAATGGTTCAAAATCAAGGTGTTGAGTCAACACTTGCTCCGGCTTCCTTCTCGGCGTTTACATCATATAATCCCATTTGGATTATGACAAATCATCAAAATCAACCACCCGACCATATGGAAGTTGACACCTCTCTACCACCACCATCATTCTTGGTTGAGTCATTCTTAAATGCACCTCCACCAATCCCTCCATCGTTTGAAGCTCCACAAGCAGCTTCACTTGATCCTTCGAATCAAGCCATTTCATTTCATCCACCACCACTACCTAGCCATGGCAAAGATTTCTATCATTGTCAACATGTTGAAAGTTTGATACATGAAGTATGAGAAGACCAACGTTTCATGTTCTATCATCTCCTCGAACGTTTCGACGAGATTAAACCTAAACAAAACTTGAGCTAGATGATTATAATGGTGTCTTAGCTTCAAGCTAGGGATCTAGAAATTCTAAGTCATGTATTGTCTATTGTCTTGTTTTTCGAGTCATGTATATCATAACTCTTGCTTATTAAATGGAATTACATGCTACTTGCTATATTTCTGAGTGTGTGAGTATACTATATAATCCATATCTCTTTTTAGTATTAACATTCTTGTTATCAATCTTTGCTGATTTTATTCCCCATCGCCTGACGACCTTTTGGGACGGATCCCTACTAGGAGGGAACCGCGGGATCCGTGAGACAGAAATCCTTCTTTCTACTAACTTGAATCACATTTGCAAGAAATTGTGAATTATACTTGATTTCTAACCTTTGTTTTGTAGTTATTCAATTTACATATGAAGACTTTGACATCATAAAGCTAGGGGGTGCTTTATGTCAAAGCACTACTGTAAATTACTTGCAATACTAGGTTTACATTGTGACATCCCTTTGCAATAATCAAGGGGAGCAAATTGTCTCTAGACGATATCTTTTGCAAACTTATTTGCAAACAAACTAGATTGGTATCATTCATTTGATTTTACATAGGGATGGACTCGTCAAGGGGAGTAAAAGACGAGATCCTTTCCCGTTATTTGCTCTCTATTTTTTTTCTTTCACATGTTTTCTTAAAACAATGTGTTACCTTCCCTTCAAACACTTTTGTTTCGACAAAAAGGGAGAGAAGAAAGTAAAAACTACAAATTCAAACTTTTACGAATTTTTAGCTTTTCCTTAAAATAATTTTATGTTTTGTCATCAACAAAAAGGGGGAGAGTGTTAATACAAATAAGCCGTAAAAACGTTTATTTATATTTTAGGATCTTCTAATGTTTTGTCGATAACAAAAGTAAAATCATTTTAACGAAACAAATAGAATACGTAAATAGTTTGAGTTAATAGTTTTCTAACACACTTACGCTTTCACATAAAAAACTAAAACAAGTATAAGTGATTTTATGATTTAGATACATATGTACAACAACTAGTGTTTACATATTGGGTTAAACATATACTTAAACTAAGTATACTAAAATGGGTAAAACTAAGTGTATACTAAATGGGTAAAATACTAGCAAATGGTTTTGACCACAACCCATGGTTTTATATATACCACTTAACCAAGTTCATTGTATCTAGAAAGAAAACCATGGATCAACCCATAACCCATGACCCATGACCCATGACCCATAACCAAAAATACCCATGGGCAAAGAGGAACCGGACCACGGATCCCTAGCTTTGTGCTAGCGGATCCCTTGTGGTAGGGATCCGGATCCGTAACAGTAGGATTTTACTCTATAAATAGTGAGCCATTTCTTCATTGTTTCTCACCCCCTTTCCAATATACTTTCTCCCACGAAGTTAAATCTCACTAACCTTAGATCCAAGAGATCTATGTTTGTAGTTTTGTTTTTGTGTGATCTTTTAGGTTCCTCTTAAAGGCAAGATCACCACCTTTGAAGTAGAGCAAGCTCAAGTCCATGAGTTGCCATGCTTCCTCATCATCAAGGCTACTGAAGTCTTCTTGTTGATGATTCCCTTCTTTCTTCAAAGAAGCGTAGTGTTGAAGACATTAGTGAAAGATGTCTCAAGAGTCAAGACGAAGATATTAGTGAAGGGTATCTATCGTCTATAGTATAAAGCACTTGTGGTAGGTGCTTGGAAGTCAAGACTAAGAAGCATTAGTGAAAGGTGCTTTGAAGTCAAGACAAAGCAAATATTAGTGAAAGGTACTTAGAAGTGAAGACCCAAGACATTAGTGAAAGGTCTCTTGTAGATCTAGTCAAAGGCATTAGTGAAAGGTGCCTTAGATGTACATTCGATATGGTGTGTTTCGATGTACAAGATAGACTAGTATTAGATCCAAGGATATTGATATCCTTGATAATGTTGTAAAGGAGTAGATCTCCTTTGGGATTAGTCGGTGGTGTAGTGTGGTAGTAGTTCCTCCATTGCAATGGAACTAGGTGCTTAGCCTAGTACCTAATAAAGGGTAGGCGACGTTGTGAAGGTGTAGTTCACCTAAGGTGTGAAAGAACTAGGTACTTAGCCTAGTACCTTATAAAGGGTAGGCGACTATGTGTAGGTGTGGTTCACCTTGGAGTGAAAGAACCTAAGTGGTTAGCCTAGTACCAAAAAAAAGAGTAGCGGCGTAAGGCTTCTCCCGCCATAAGGAGATTGGTGTAGTGATTACTAACTCTTGAGTAGGTGACTCGGGGAGTGGAGTAGGGAAGGTGATGACTTGCAGCCGAACCACTATAAATACTTGCGTTGTGGTTTTGTGTGCTTCTACTCTTATCTTTTCATTACTTACCTTTACATGCTTGTTTATCAACATCCCACACACACATCCAAATAGATTGACATAAGTCGATCTAAATAGATTAAAAGGAAGTTTTAATTGGTAAAATATTCAACCCCCCCTTCTAGTTTTCCACAAGGTTTACCATCAAACAGGTTCCTAGAGGAGAAAAACCAAAGGCGGATGTAACTAAGCAAAATTGCATCCAAAGCTTTGCACACCTATCCAAACGGTGTTGGTGTGAAACGAAAAGCAAATCCATCTTAGAGAATAAGTATCCACGTAATAGAGGAAGAAGGCCCACTGATGACACCGATAACGGAATTCATAAGCAAGGAGTATTACCCCATAGGTAAGGAAGCCCAAGGATACGCGCACGGCACAAAGGTTTGAACTTGGTGACAACATACTATATCGACGCTTTTGCAACCATGGCTCCGGCGCGTGTTGGCCCCTACAAGCAAACTATGTACCGCGGAAATCCACGGCGTCGGTGCAAAGATGCATTCGGACCACGGCCCGTGGTGGTGCCGCTTTTACGGTCGGGATATTATTGGCCCACCATGCACCGCGATGCGCGGGACTTAATAAGAAAGTGCAAACGACCGCCAAGTTCACGCACCGTTCCACGCCAACCACAAGTAGAGCTAACACCAATTACGCCATGGCCATCTCTAAGGGGGTATCGCACATCGAGAGTCCTTTTCCTCGCCGCAGCAGGAGGATTAAAGTTCCTCAGGCGCCATAGACTTCTTCACCAAGTGGATTGAGGCAAAGGCAGGTAACAATCATCGGGCAACAAGGTGAAACGCTTTGTCTAGGAAAATATTGTGCCGTCGGCTCACCTGGGAAATCATCTCGAAAACGAGGAAACAATTCTCATGCGACAACCCTTTCAAGGACCGGGTGCGAGAAGTTAAAAATCACACAAAGACTGCTAGTTAAACACCCACAAACTAGAGCGGCTTAGTAGAACGGTGAATCGTAGAAATGGGTGAAGGAATTAAGGCACGCCTGGACAAGCAAAAGGAAGGTGGGTGGAGGAAATATCGCATGTTACGGCACCGCGACTTCAATCAAAACCCAAAGACGGGACACCCCTTCTTCTCTAGTCTATGGGACGAGAGGCGTCATACCATCCGAAATCGAATGCCAACTATTATTGCACGCGCCTGAAATCAGCGTGGCAACCAGCGGCGGCGTATTGGCGTATTGACTTAGACTTGCTAGAAGAAAGGCGCGAATGCGCAGCTATATGTGAAGCAAAATCAAAGTCAAAGATGAAGGGATACTATGGCGCTTAAAGTACTAAGTGTTTCATTCGCACCAGGTGACTTCGTCATCACGCCAATGGTGCGAGCCACAGAAGACAGTGTAAGCTTGGACCAAAGTGGGAGGGACCCTATGAGGTTATCAAGCATTAGGAACAGCGCTGCATACAAGCTACGAGGCTTGGATGGTGCGTGAACTACCACCGCATGGAACATCTTAACCTTAAGCGATGTTATCTCTAGGAATGGCTCTGACCCAATGCACGGACACTCCAGCACTTTAGTGCCCAATAAATATCCGTGTATTTACTTTTTGTTTTACTTAGGCATATGTCTTCTTTATCTTCCTTCATAAAAACTTGCTAGTATTAATAAAACCTCGCGGTTTCTAGCTAACTCCGCGGCACATTTAATTTGTTATCTCCATATACTGTATGTCTTAACATTTTTTATCTCTTGCCTACATGGCGTGCATGCACTTAATTAACCCACGATGGTAAAAGGATTAATTAACCTACTAAACAACTCGTTGAGTAAGAGGGTTGCAAACCCATCAACATTGGATCACGTATCCTTGCTAAACACCTTGTTCTCAAGACGTTGGAATAAGTTCAGACGCATCCCACGATGGATGCGCAACAATGCATATGGTGCACGTTTAACAACTTAGGAACCAAGACACTTGATTCCTTGATATGATATTTACATGACGGCATATCACAACATACACCGACTATGATAAAAAGCACTTAGAAGTTATTTCTTAAGTACACCATGAATCTCATACATGATTATGAACTTCATCTTATCTCAAGGCTTATACAATAGTTTGTTCCTTAGATAATACAATAATGTTTTTTATGGAAAGACCGTAACTAAGTGCAAATATTATAAGCAAACAACACCATTCAAACAAAAATTCCATTAAGTACCATACATGCTTACAAAAGGATTTTTACTTCACAAGTTACAACCTACCAACTATTACAACGCTCAAGAGAAGAGCTACCCACGCGGTTTGATGCATCCTTAATCTCGGCAAACTCTTCAACAAATCGGAGTCTTGACGAGATACCGCGGGCAACACTAACAGCACCCGGCCGTGACCAGGAGGTGAGTTGCGCCAACGCCACACAAAATGGCCTTGCCCTTGATACCTTCCTTCTTTAAGCGAGCCTTGTGGCATGCGCTTCCAAGACTTGCTTCAACTAAACTTCCTTCCAAGCAAGCGGGTTCAAGATATCGCAAGAGGCGAACAAAAGCAGCACCGCAAGTGGGACTCATGGGTTTCAAAAGTAATCTGTTGTGCCTCTACGCCCTCGAGAAGATGCCTAGCCAAGGTTAGCCCTTCCATTATTACCCTATAGATAATCTTGGTGGCGCTACTCAATTCAGCAATCATTGGAAGCTCCAAAGACTTCATCTTCTCCATGGCGATACCGACTCATCGTATGCTGCGCAAGATTATACCCGGGTACCTTGTCGGCCAGGAACCTTCAAAAGATCCGCCTCATGAAGCTTTTCCACGCCACTCGCCTTACCACGCTCAAGGCGACCTGAACCACTCCCGAAAGCATCTACCACTTCGAGACTCCAAAGTACTCTCACAGCTAGCAAGGCGAAGACCATGGCCTATGAGCCATCTGGACCGACAATGGTGGACAAGATTTGGGGATATAACTCCTCGTACTCAATGTGAGCCTTCGCAATTTCATTTCTAGGGCACTTTGGCACTGCCTGAACAGAAGTTTTCAAGCTCAAGTCATCTCTTCTTTGCCCTTCTCCAAAATCACGTCGGTGCCCGATCGAAGACTTATACCATGATGCTCTACGCTCTTGGCTTAGTTAGCCATCAAGACCAACTTTTCCTCACCGCTTCAAGGCATCCACTGCACTCTCTCGACTCTCACCTTGGCACTAGCTAACCGCTACTCCAAAGACGCATTTTTCGATCCTTTTGCGCGCCTTGGCGTTTTCACCGAAATTTGAGCCTTTAGCTTCTCAACTATTGAAGCTTGATGCGCACGGTTACCGCACTAACTCTTCAACCGGTTGCTCTATTGGTGCATCCCAAAGCAGACAAGTCCTCATCATTTTAGCTATATGCGGCTCGGACCACGGTATGTACTGTGACTAGCCCCTACCCACGGGGCGACTCCAAGCACCTCGTTCGACACGCATACACAAAGAAGAGAATTATTAATTTCCCACATAAACAGCAGGCGCAAAGCGGATTGGCAACATTACTTCTTGTGGGCGAAGTTCGCCGAGGGGAGGTGACGCAACATCGCGGAGGATGATTCCACAGTTAGGATCAATAGGCGGGCTTTTTCCTCGATGAGCTCGCGCCATCCCTCAGAGTGATCTTTATGCGTTTCAACCCGACATTCTTCCTCCTTTCCTTCCTCTTCCTCCATAGGCGCGCTTCTACCGCTACGTGCCGGTCGGTGCTATGGGAGATGGCACTCTGGGGCTTGCACGCGCAATGGCGTCGGCTTCTAGTGCGACGGAGAGCCGGTCCCTATTTCTCCTAGATTCATTTCGAGTACGCCTGCGGTAGCATCCAAGATGGGCTCCTCTCCTTCCTTTAGGCCGCTCCCTACATTAACTCAAGCGGCTTCGCTAGTTGCACAACGCGTGAAAAGATCCATCTCGCAAGCATGAGAAGACAACAAATACAGTAAAGGTTACATAATGTGCAAAAAGGAAAGAAAGCTCTTACATTAATTAAAAAAGGGGATGAAGGGCGAGCACCCACCCCGCCATCGCTCTAAGAAGATCGGCATCTCATCCGGCATACCAAAGTAATTGCGGCTAATGCCCATATGCACCAAAAATTCCTTAGGATAGGAACTAATGGGATGCGGTTGGCGTTATCAGTTCCGCATCCTTGGCGCTATATGCTCCAGGGGCTCATCCTTCGGCAATGTACCTGGGTGTAGAAATTATAACGCCACGAAAGCATGTTTCATCTACCCGAAAAATGACTCTCCTAATTTCTAAGCTGCGTCTAGTTTTTCAAGATAAAACTGAAGTTTACCCCGCGCTTAGCAAAGGATACCCACCCGTGTGACCATGTCGTGTGATAGAATGCGCGGAATAGATGGATAGTAGGGTTAACCGCCTGCGCACCTCAAAATTGGTAATTTAGTGCGCACCAATACAGGTACCCATCGGGATAGGTAGTGACGTAATTTAATACGTCGCACAAAAATCGGGATATGGGCACACGTTGATTCGCGAATTCAAAAAATCGTGTGTATACCCCTACTTTCCTTGGGAAGTCGCAATAGATGCTCGCGACCCGAACAACCGGATGCACGTCAAGTGGTATAAAATTATCCGAGGTGAATTCTAGAAGTTCGCTCTCGGTGATATCGAAGGTGAAATCCGATAACTGTTTGACCATGGTATTTTTTGCGCACGCGCGGTTACCTTTGTAATAGGCAGTTTTCTGTTTTGCAAATGAAAGGATTCTTAACAATGGCGGATCGAGTTTTTTACAGTGCTAATCACAGTGAAAGGGAAACTGATGGTTATATAAGTTTTCCTATCCATGCGATGCGTAACGACACGGAATCCACTATCTCCAATATGTGGCCGATCAATTGATGTTACGCTTATTGCGTTACTTTCCCCGATTTAACGAGGTGTCCATTTTAAATTACTATGTCTAGATACAATGTATATCTTTCAAGGCGAGAACTTCTAAAGGCTTCTTTGCTACGCCATAGTTTTTCATTGATCTGCAGTTATTAGTCTAGCATCCGCAATCGGCCTCTACGCATACTAGGCGGGGACATGATGACTTATAGTCTATATTCGCGTCACGAACCCGACTAAAGTCCGATACTAATAAGCCCGGCCTTAACCGGGCCAAGCCGATAAGTGTTTGGGCCTCAATGGCCCCAACCCAATGTTATTTATGGAATATGATATCGGATATCTCTTAATTATGGAGATAATCGTTTTCTAACCAACTTAGGTGAGATAATAAGGTTGGGAACACGGAACCAACAAGGATTCCGTGTATATATAAAGGGAACCCTATCCCTCGTAAAAGGTACGATCTACAAACCCTAACTCTCCTTGAACCCTAAAACCGATTACTTACTCACGCCGGAGGATAATCGTGAGACAATCCCACCGATAAGCCTAACGGTGTTTTATGTCTCTTAGTACGCAGGTCTCTAGCAGCAATATCCAATAATAGTAGAGCTGAGTCCCTAAACAAGAAACGCCAACTTTTGTATCAGCAGTAGCACCTTAAAAATGTAGTGGGCATGTAGGCTTGTAGCAACGTGAAAAACAACAACTGAAAACCGTTGGAGATACGTTTGACGCCTGAAAAAGAAATCTTTGTAGCGGCATGGATCCCGACAGCAGCAATGATCTTGATACACAACTTACACATATTCCGACGATGATGATACATAAACCGTCAAAAAACAACCAAACCCAGATTTTGTGGTCTTGAAAGAGATCATGGCTCCTCAGATAGAGGATGTACTACTGACATAACACCTAGGTACCCATACCCAAAAGGGAAACCCTAGAGCAACCTATGAAAAATTCAAAACTTGTTCCAAATACCATCACCTCATTCTCGACACCCTATCGGATAACGTAAACTGAGATCCGGGACGGATCTCCTGTAAGATGGGTAGACTATAACAACCCGTAAATTTCCGGATTATTATAATAACATTTATTACGTTAGAAAATTCAAAATCGACTATTTTCTGACAGTTGTCCATATTTAGATCTAAAACGAAAGTTATCTCTGCAATTTAGAAAATCACGGCACCTCCAATGCACCACACCAAATTAATAACGGCAAACATTCATAATCAAATTTCTACGTAATAATAAAAATATATTATTACACTTACAAAAACACTTCTAAAAATATAATTTCTATATCTTTCGGGTACCGGGAAGGTACGTTTACTCCAAGATTCGACAAAACACGGGGTACAGTTTATACTGTGTTATAATAAAACAAAATAGATAACATTCCTATCTCTCTTTCTCTCCCCCACATTTCCAACATATCTGTCCCTCCTCTCTTTCCTTGTCGACACAAACCAGGAATACCAAACACAAAAATGGTATCATTTCTTTCTTTTGAGGAGTCCAACACAAAGTCTTACCTCCATCATTCTCTAAATAGCTATCTACCCATCTAGACATCACATGAAGTTGAAGGCGTGGCTGTGGAAGAAAGACGCGAGCTAGAAGAAGAAATACCCTAAGCACTAGGTCAAGAAAAGATAAAGTCAAGTTTCCCTTTTGTTTTTCTTTTATATGGATGCACATCCACATGAGGTTCACACAAGCTTCTCACCATCTCACTCACACAAGTTAGGGTTTGTACGAATTAGGGTTCTTCCAAAACAAAGGGGTTTTCAAAATTGATAAGGGGGTTTTGTTACTTGGGATATAGAGAGTCTAAATCAAGCTTCAATTTCTTCAAGTCCCACTGGTTCGTACTCAACTGGAGTCGTCATGTGTTCGGTTTTAACCCACTCGACCCACCATAATTGATGTAAGAACAATTGTCATTTCTTTCTATTGAGTTGTAATATTAATTGTCTAATTCGAAATTATAAATAATCTTTGTTCATACTAAATGGTACTAATAAAGTAAAAGTGATATAGTTTTATTTTGGTGTTAAATAAAATGAAAATGGTGTTATGAAATTAATAAGGAAAAATGTTTTCGTGTTAATTATTGTTGTTATTGTTGCTGTCGAGAACCAAGAAAGGAAACCAGAAACATTTTAAGTTTTGATTTTAAATTTTTGGCTTATTGACTAAAGTGCTTAGCTCGACTTATATCCCATCTCACCCGGGTCATGGTGTTTTCGGTTACTTTTGTAACTGATAGGCACTTCTTAGGCTAAGGTGGTCTCGACTTGTTCTTGATGTCCTCTTAATAATTTATTTTTCACTCTTGGCTTATTCCGTAATCATTTATCGACATAATTATCTTACTCGAATGTTAGTCGACTTGTTTTATTTGTTGCCTATTCTGTGCTTGTTAGGCCAACGAGTCACCACAAGGGTGTGGTGCTCGTTTGTACCACCCCCGACTCAACCATGACACCACAAAGGATGTGATGTGATCTTGGTCTAACGAGAGATGCTTGCGAGGGTGCGATTGTGTCAAGTCACCCATTCGAGTCAAGTGTACAAGTTGGGTAGTACCCGACTCCTAGTGTTTTGTTGCCTTGTTCCAGTGTACGTATAGACTCACAAGAGTCTTGCATTTGAAGTTGTATCAAAGTCACCATAGGGATACGTGTGTCTTGCTTGCTTCGAGCCAAAGGAGAACACCTCGAGGGTGTTTCTACCCGACTTAACACTAGACCATGTTGTGGTCTTAGAAGACTTGTAAAAGTCTTGGTATATGTTGCGTTCTTAGTTTGCACATACATTTTTTTTTCTTTGTACTTCTTGCGTCAACACTGCCTATACCCACAAAGTTATCATAAACTGCTCCCCATCAATGTCTAAAAGTTGTAACCCATTTGGGCCTCAAAGCCCATACAGTTTAAGGGTGCATTGGTTTTACTATATGCCCAAGCCCAACCCAACTTCCACTTAAAATGAATGCATATCAGTTGGGTCGAAGCCCATTCCGTTTATTTTGTATTCTAGCAGCCCACTCGGGGCGTGTGTAGTAGTAAGTGGTCTCGAGTATTCGTCGACTAAATCCCGTCTCATTCCATTCATTAACTCTCCAACCATTACATCTTATGCACTCGACATAAATTAATTACACGACTTATGACAATAATTGCAATATATCGTTAAAATAATTAAAAACATAAGTCACAACTTGAATAACGGAATTATGAACACAAGTACTTATAATTATCTCGACTTATAAACTATACGAGACATAAACATACAAGTTTAATTGTTAAAAACAGGATGTTAGACTTGATAAAATGAGACATATTGTGGAAAACTAGAAGGGGGGGGTTGAATAGTTTTCTTGATTTTAAGTTGATTTCAAAAACTTTAGATTCGATATTATGTGAAATCGTTATGGATGTTGAGAACGTATAGATCTAATGATAATGCAAGCAAATAGATAAAGTTAAGGGATAGAAATGACACAACCGATTTATAGTGGTTTGGCTACAAGGTCACCTTCCTTGCCCTACTCCACTCCCCGAGTCACCTACTCGAGAGTTCAAGCACTATGTCAACAAACTCCTTCACTTGGCGGAGAAGCCTTCACAGCGTTGCTTACACTTTTTCCGGTACAAAGCTAGATACCGAGTCAGTAGCACGGTGGACCAAACCAACACAACTATTACACAACAAATATGTGAAATATCATATACAAGATCTTCGCTCTGAAATCTTGCGGAGTGACAAATCAATCAAGGACCCCTTGCTTGGATGACTTGTAGAATGCTCGTGATCTCGCCTTAGAAGGACCTATATGAGAATCACAAATAGAAAGAAAGAAGAACAACTCTCTAGATCAAGTGATCTATATGTTAGAAGAGAATGAGAGTGTATGAGAGATTTAGTAAGAAGAGGGGTGAGTTAGAATGAAGAAATGGCTCTCTATTTATAGGCAAATTTCTCCTCTGTTCCACGGATCCCACGGATCCCTTCCACTTGGGATCCGGCTAGTGTAATCCTAGGGATCCGTGGTACGCTCCTCTTTGCCCATGGGTTTTTTGGTTATGGGTCATGGGTTATGGGTTGGTCCATGGGTTTTCTCTAGATTCAATGTATCTAAGTATACATTGTATCAAGTCTTCTTTGGTATGGGTTAAGATCCATGGTTTATGGTTTTTACCCATCCTAATAAACTATTACAACAAATGCTTAATTATTACATTTTTGTATTTAAATGGCTATATGTAAATGCTTTACAAAAATAAAATGTATCCTTATAATTATACTTAAGATAACATTACATTTGTTATCAACAAAACACAAAGAGATCGCAAAATATTAATAAACGTTTTTACAGTTTATTTGTATTAACAATCTCTCCCCTTTTGTTGATGACAAAACATAATGTTATGATGAGTAAAACTTAAGAATAGATGTAAGTTTTGAAAGCCCTAAGTTTTACTTCTTCTCCCCTTTTTGTCAAAACAAAAAGTTAACCCTTGGAAGAAATAAACAAACTTCTAACTCCCCATTGACGGTAGCTCCCCTTGTTTGGGCGTCAAGAGAAGAAAAATAAAAATCCTACAAAAAGAAAGGTTAGTAACATGCTTATATAATCTTGTGGTTGTCGAGAATCAAGATTGGGAGCCAAGGTATGTAAACAAGGCCTTGTAATAAAACAACAAATTGTAGTGGTATGTATGCCACTTACAAGCATGTAAAAATAAGAACAAGACTTGTTCTTGAAAATGACTTCAAAAGAAAAAATAATACTAAAATAGAATTTAGTAGTAGTGATTCCTTCCATGCTTGCATAAGGTTATGGATGGAGATTTTGATGAGTAATGGTATTGATGCGATCAAGGATGAGTTTGAGTATGAAACGCATTTCTTCCCTAACTTCTATTGCAATTTCCCTAGTGGATTGGCAATGTTCACAATGTAAATGATGTGGGTAATGAGTGCGGAAGTTTTCCGGGTTGTTTTGATTTGAGTTTTGCGGAAGTTGTGGTGGAAAAATAGGAAAATATGGATCACAATCCGGAATGTTAATAAGTGGTGGTGGAAAGGAACCTAGATATTCTTGTAATGTGATGGGAGCTAATGGTGGTGATGTTTCATGATCTTGAAAGATAGTATTTGGAGATGTGGGGGGTGTTGAAAAGACTAATTCTTTTTCTTTAGGTTGGTTAGATCTTGTTGGAGTCTTAAGGAGTTCCAAAAGAGTTATTTTAGGTGGTGATGAAGTTGGTGTACTAGTTGGTGATGAGGGCGGTGCTATAATGGAAGCATCTTGTGGTGAGTTATTTGTTGAGGATGAAACATTTGAGGTTGGTTTTGCTAAACAACAAGATCGGATACTAATCCGTGCGGATATCCTAGCATTTGATTGTGGTATTTTAGATGGTGGAAGTACAAAGGTTTGGATATCATGATTGTTTGTTCTAGATGATTCTCCTAAAGGGTTTTTTGGATGACATGATGAAGTGTGTTTGTGAGAAGGAGATGGGGTATGCAAGCATTTTGGGAGTGCTATATATAGAAAAACAAAGCATTGTAATGAATGCTTGACCCAAAATGTGGATTAAAATCTAATGATTAGATATGAATTCAAGGCATGTGATCATGAGAACACAAGCATTAAAGAGCATACTCCCAAAATGAAACAAATGTGGATTTTTCATCCAAAGTGAAAAAATAGAAGTTGAAACGTACGTTACACGGATCCCACGGATCCTTCCCTTGAGGGATCCGTCCAGCGTAATGGCTGGGATCCGTGGGTCAGTGTTCGTGCACACAAAATTTTCCTTTTGGAAACATTTTTGCCTAGTGTGTGCCTATATGCAAACTATTTGGAGTTTCGGTTATCTCGACCCCTAAAAGGAATAGAAAATAAACTAGAAGTGTAAAAGCATCCTATTGAGATAAACCGAAAACACATATTTAGTACATGAGTACGTAATTTTGTGTTATCAATGCTCCTAATTCATTGTTGCTTAAATGAATGTACCCGAAAACACATATTAGTTATGTGTCACCTTTAGCATTCAAAAGACATGAGATGCAATGAAAACGGGTTTTTACTTTGTATTAATAATGAAAAGCGATTTGTCCTAGACGTGAGAAATTGCTTTTGTGAAATTGTTACGGGAAGGTATCATCCTTTTAGAAAACATTGTGAAAGTAGGTTTAGAAAATAAGAAAATTATAAGTGTAAAAACTCATCTTGGGTTTTGAAAATTTCCGTATTGTTTGTGAGTTGTGCGTGAAATAGAGATCCTAGACTCAGAAAGAAGAAGGCTAGTGTTTACATACCTTGTAGAGTCAATTAAATTACTACGTTTGTTCCATTAGACCAAGACCAAGACGAAGTAGGTTGAATTGTTCCCGCTTCAACGGTTTGGTGAGGACGTCGGCTATGTTGTCTTCGGATGCTACCTTCTCAATAGAGATGTTCCCCTTTTGAACATTGTCTCTTAGGAAGTGATGACGAATCTCTATATGCTTTGTGCGAGAATGCAATACCGGATTCTTGCTTAGATCGATTGCACCTTTGTTGTCACATAAGATGGCTATGTCGCTTAGATGGATGTCGTAGTCTACTAACGCTTGTTTCATCCATAGTGCTTGTTGGCATGCTTTGCCGGCGGAGACGCACTCGGCTTCGGTTGTTGATATTGCAAGTGCCGTTTGTTTCTTAGAAAACCATGATGTTAAACAACATCCCATAAAAGTACATACCCCACTTGTACTTTTTTATCAACGTAATCACCGCATGGTCAATCTGCATATACAATTGTTTCTACTCCCGTCCCCTTAGGATACCATAATCCTAATTGTGTTGTACCCTTAATATATCTAAATATCCTTTTACGGCTTCTAGGTGTGATATTTTGGGGTCTTCTTGAAACCTAGCACATAAGCAAACACTAAACATGATATCCGGCCTACTTGCCGTGAGGTAGAGAAGCTACCTATCATGCCACGATATTTAGTATTATCTACGGTTCTCCGTCCTCGTCTTTTGTGAGTTTGGTGTCGGATGACATTGGAGTCCTAATTGGTTTTGACTCTTCTAGACCGAATTTCTTTAACATCTCCTTGATGTATTTAGATTGATTAAAGAAGATACCATCTTCTACTTGTTTTATTTGTAGACCAAGAAAGAAACTAAGTTCTCCCATCATACTCATCTCGAACTCGTCATGCATGATTTTAGAGAAATCATCACACATGTCTTGACAAGTGGATCCGAATATAATATCATCTACATATATTTGTACTATGATTATATGTGACTCTCTTTTCTTAGTAAAAGTGTGTTGTCAACTAACCCCATGGTGTAGTTGTGTTTAACTAGAAATGACTTGAGTCTATCATACCAAGCTTTTGGAGCTTGTTTAAGACCATAAAGGGCTTTCTTCAATTTATACACATGTTTGGGTTTTCAAAATCAATGAAGCCCGGAGGTTGAGCTACATATACTTCTTCATTTATGACACCATTTAGAAAAGCGCTTTTGACATCCATTTGATTAAGCTTTAGATCATTACAAGCATACATGCAAGAAGTATTCTTATAGACTCTAATCTAGCCACGGGGCGTAGGTCTCATCAAAGTCTATTCCCTCTTGTTGGTTATACCCTTGAGCAACGAGTCTAGCCTTGTTCCTAGACACTACTCCGTTTGCATCTAATTTGTTTTATAAACCCATTTGGTTCCTATTATGGTTTGATTACTAGGTGGAGGGACAAGTGTCCAAACATCATTAGAAACAAATTGATTTAGTTCTTCTTGCATAGCCATTACCCAACTTTCATCTTTTATGGCTTCTTGTGTATTCTTAGGTTCTAAGGTTGAAACGAAACAAAACAAGCTACTTTGGTTTTGAACTTGAGATCTTAATGTTCGTTCATTTAGTTTTCCTATGACTTTATCTACGGGGTGATCTTTGGACTCTTTAATGTTTACTATTTCATCACTTAGAGGTTCTTCTTCTTCACTTATCTTTTTCTTTATTACTATGGGTTCACTTTCTATAATCTCGTCATCGACAAGAGGTGGAGAGGGTTTGGGTGGACTTTCATCAAATTTTATATTTAATGACTCTTCTACTTTCATTGTTTCTTTGTTTAATATGACGTAAGCTTTGCTATTTGGCGAATAACCTAAAAAGACACCTTCGGTTGATTTAGGATCAAATTTTGTAAGGTAATCTTTAGTGTTAAGAATAAAACATTTACTACCAAAGACTCTAAAATGATTTAACGTAGGATTTTTGCCTCGAATTAACTCATATGGAGTTTTTCCTAAGATTGGTCTAATCAAGACTCGATTGAGTATATACGTTGAAGTATCAACGGCATTACACCAAAATTTTGAGGTATGGATTGTTCATTAAGCATGGTTCGACTCATTTCTTGTAGAGTTCTATTCTTTCTTTCTACTACCCCATTCGATTGTGGAGTGCGTGGAGCCGAGAAGTTGTGAGTAATACTGTTAGCGTCACAAAAGCTCTCAATTGCACTTCATTATCGAATTCCCTACCATGATCCGTCCTAATAGACACTATGGGACTTCCTAGTTGTCTTTGGATCTTTTTGCTTAATATTTCAAAATAGTTAAAGGTTTCTGTTTTGTTCTTTAAAAATTTTGTCCATGTATACCTAGAGTAGTCATCCACTATTACCAAAGTGTAGTAGTTGCCTCCATAACTTTGGATAGCGGATGGACCAAATAAATCCATATGTAGTAATTCTAGACACCTAGTTGTGGACACCATGTTTTTAGTTTTATGACTCGAATGAGCTTGTTTACCTATATTACAAGCATGTTCATATCATCCAAAGATCTTGTATGCTTCATCTGAGTCATTTTTGGGGGTGTTACAGCTTTCGTGTAATATGATCAAGGTGAGCCGCTTGGCAGAGGTACAAAAATCACTCTATACCTCAAGGAAGACCAACTCGAGTACCTCGAGGAGCACAGACTTAAGGATTTGATGAAGAAGCATTCTGAGTTCATTAGTTACCCAATCTCTCTTTCGGTCGAGAAGACAATTGAGAAGGAAATATTTGATGACGAGGATGAGGAAGAGAAGAAAGACAAGGAAGGGAAGGTTGATGAAGAGAAGGAAAAGGAAGAGAAGAAAAAGAAAACAATCAAACTAGGAAGTGTCAAACAAGTGGTCATTAATGAACAAGCAAAAACCCATTTGGATGAGGAAACCATAAGAGATCAGTAAGGAAGAGTATGCGGATTTGTACAAGAGTCTCACTAATGATTGGGAGGAACACTTGAACATTAAGCACTTCTCAGTTGAAGGACAGTTGGAATTCAGAGCTTTATGTTTGCCGTGTCTTTATCATGGACAACTGCGAGGACATCATTTCTGAATATCTCAGTTTTGTCAAAGGTATTGTTGTTCAGAAGATCTTCCACTTAACATCTCAAGAGAATTCCATCTATAATTATGTATGTGATGATCATAGCCGGTATTATTTTCGTTATATATTTTCATCTCTTATTAGTCATGTTTCATATTCTATGGCATTGTTGGAACAATTGTTTAAAATCATAAATTAAAATATTTTTCTATGTATAAAAACAAAAAAAGAGATTAGTAAATTACTTATCAGTTAATTGTGTTCTTTTAGCTTTTTGATCATTTATGAGTGAGTGACTTACTCATGCCTAATCCAAAATCATATTGTGGTTGTAAAATAGGACAAGCAGTTTGCTTAACGCATTTTAAGCGCCATTATGTGTTAATCATGAATTATAATATCTTATTTTAGGATTACGAAATGATGAGGTCACCAGTGGATGGCACAACAGGATGAGTTGCACCTCCTAATCCTCAAATGGGAAGGTCCTTGCGGAGTCACGTAATCCGACTCTTGATTTTGAGGTACGTATGTTGATTTTTATGGGATGAGATATTAAGACGGTTTGAAAAGTGAATAATATGATCGTTAATCTTCATGTGTTTAAACTATATGAAAACTACAATTGAATGTCTGTAAAAAAGTAACGGTGAACGGATTGATTGAAGTTTGAATTGAGCTCTTAATAGTGTTATTTGTTTATATAAAACCTTTAGGCATGTATAGATTGATTCATTCTTGTTTTACTATTTGAAATATTAACATATGTAGGGCCGTCAGGGTGTTTGGATTTGCTTTTGAAAATAATAGATGTTGAGAATTAATGTCATGATAGCAGATTTAATGTTTGGATAAAGAAATCATGTTTTTGACTATATGATCATATGGGGATCAAGTAATCAGTTATATACCAGCGAAAATGTCCAAGGTAGAAATAAAGTCTTTTAGGGTGTGTTTGTTTCATTTAGATGTTTTAGGTCTGAATCTGACTACCACATCTTACTAGTAAGATGTGGCTATAATGTCTGAATCTGAATGAAAATGTGTTGTTTGTTTTTTTATAATTGTCTGAATGGTTTTAATTTTTCCTTTTTTAAGCATATATTAAACTATTGCAAATACGATTAATAAGTAGATAGTATAAACTTGAAACAAAACATATTTATCATAGATTTAACACAATTATAAATCATTAAATAAATTATCTTAATACATATCCAAAATTTAACATAATAAAAACTATTACATAAATCGTCTTAAAATAAAACATAAGCTTAACGCAATGAAACAACAATTAAGTAACTTAACCAATACCAAATAATTTAAAACCTAGCTTTGCATAAGTTGTGCCACGATTTGATCTCGTAAGTTAATCATGTATTGTTGATCCGCGTCACTCCCAATTGGTTGAACAACTTCAACATCGCCGTCATTATCATCATGTAAATTTTCGTTATCATGTACGTCACTTTGATCGTATTGAGAGAACAAATCATCATCTAGACCCTCTTTTCGAATAAAATTATGAATAGCAAAACATGAAATAGTAATATCTCTTTGTGTTACCAAAGGAAATTTGGGCATACTCTTCAAGATTGGAAAACGTGCTTTTAAGACTCCAAATGCCCGCTCAATTACGTTCCGAAGTTTTGCATGAGCGTGATTGAATTTTTCTTTACTGCTCATTGCACGCTTCCGATTTGAAAGTCTCCTAACCAATACCGGACATTGCGGTATGGAGCCATAAACCCACGCGTGTGCTTATAGGCAGCATCACATAAATAATATTTATCTGTAAAAAAACAAACATATTAATTTTTGGATACTTTGATATCTAAGCTGCTGAACCAAAACACCTTTCACATTTGCAAGATACAAATATACTAGTATATATTTGAAAAAAGGATTGATTCATGTTAAGAGATGCCACTAAATAAACCATATGTATACAGTTTTATGTACTCCTGACATAGCTAGTAGAAATGTTACGAATGTTACGACAACAGAACAACTTTCACGGTAAAGGCTTAATATTATTAAGCGAAGTAATTCGGCACACGTTCAGTCGTCTTCGTGGTTGTCACATTACTAGTGGATGAGACTTTTTGTTTTTTTTTTTTGATCAAGAGGCATTGAATTATTCTTATTGAGTTTCTGTGTAACTTAACTAATCATTTATTTATATAAAATAAAATCTCTCAACTTGGTATAATAAATTTACAGATACTAAAAGACGAGGTTTCTGTAGTTAACATTTCATTGGAAAGACATTTATATATATATATTGACTTTTCTCGTTCAAATATATATATATATATATATATATATATATATATATATATATATTTATATATATATATATTGACTTCATTTAGCGAGAATATTTCATAGCTTTTTTGAGTTTAGTACTGAATCCAATGGAGGGAAGTGGAAACGAAGCACAGAAACTAAGCAAATAAGCCGTTGTCAAACACTATATATAAGCAGATAAGCACCTAAATAAGCAAATCCCAATTCCCAAAAACCCCACAGATAATGATAGACAACCCTTTAAGTTTAAACAACCTATGCTGCAATGTATTACCATAATAATGCAACAAATATTCAGGTTCGCATTTTAACAAACAGGTTCCTTTAAGGAGAGTGCCCGAAAAACAAAGGTTGAGGATACCAGACATAAGCAATGGAGAAGGTGGAAAATGGGTCAGCAGAAAATAGAACGAGTGAGCATATGATCATTTGCAAAAGATGTAAAGAAAGTTATAAACCATCTTTAAATAACTCTTCTACTTGTCGATTTCATCCTTCTTTCTTTGTTTGCAGACGTCATGATGATCAAAAAAGGTGTCTTTTTACATATATTATAGATAGTAATTTGATTGTATTTAATGGTAATCTAATATGTTTTGAGTATATGCATCAAATAATTGTATCACCTAATTATTTTTCCTTTTACAGTGACATTTAGGGGGTGTTTGTTTATGCTTTATATGTTGCTTACGAGCTTATAAAAAATGGCCCAATTATCTAAAACAGAATGCAATTCATCATCACTTCTACTATAGTGCCACTGCTGCACATTGCGCACATTCTAACTGCACTACTCTTCTACACTACAAAGTCCGACAGTGTGCCAGTTTGCAAGGATTAACTGTTATTGTGCCCGCCCAGTTTGCAACAAACATGCTGCAATATCAAATCGACTTCACAAACATACTTCAACGCCTAAACTATTTGTTCCTATATCAGACCCAGCCATTTATAATCAAGCCACGCTGAACACACTTGAACTAGATTTACGCCAAACCAATGACTAATATGCTCCCAACACAACCACTAAGAACATATAGATACCAAGCCATAGGAACAGAAGCAAAACAACATAATGTTGGTTTGTGCATATAAAATACTATAAAGACAGGGATCCTGGTGTTGGTGCTTGCTTTAGGATTGAATCATGTTGACCAAAACATATAGATACCAAGCCACAGCCTTTATAACAACATTTGACCAAAACAGAGAAACAGAGAAACCCATAAATATACAAGAATCTACCCATAAATGATCCATAAATAAATGTAAAACACAAAGACACATCATAAACCTCATAGTTGACCAAAACAGATAAACCCATATCAGTTTATAACCAACCCCACAATAAAATTACTTAAAACCAAAAAAAATAAAATAAGAAGTACAATATAAACAGGGTAAAAGAAAAGAAAAAAAAATACCTTAGAGGTGGTGAAAAAATGGTCTGTAGGTGGAGAGGCTACTGTAGGTGGAGAAGAAGGCGGGCGAGAGGTGGAGAAGAAGGGGCGAGAGTGGTCGAGCTGGAGGTGGCCGGTGGTGGGGTGAAGGTTTTGAAGATGAATTGGTTTTGAGTAGAAGGGTTTTGATGAAGGGTGTTAACAGGGTTAGAGGTAGTCAGAGATGTTCACCACCTCTTACTGAATCGGATTTATAACATCTGACCGCGTCTGACTCGCTATGAAAAAACAAACAACAAAAACGTCTGACCGCGTCTGACTGATAAGATGTCAGAGCGAGTCAGACATTTTTTTTCAAAAACAAACAAGCCCTTACTCAGCGCTTCTTTATTGCTAATTTGATAGGCTTCTACAATCATTGTCATAAATGTTACTCATTTTTTGTTACTTAATATGCTAATTCTCTTAAATAATTCGATTTCTAAGCATTCAAACATCTGACTATATGACGGAGTACATCTTTAAACAATTCAAGCATGTCTAATTACTATATTTTGTAGTGGTTGATATCTTAAAAACTTATCTGATTCCGATAATTAACAGCACATACAGTCATATTCGCAACAAGGAGCAAATAGCAACTACATAGAGTCATATTCACAGGTATTCCCATGTGTTCAATTGAAGATGCTTAGGTGTGTTCTCTTTGTTGCAATCAAATTTTTCCTTAAGATTGTTGATTGGCTAAAAGAATTAATCAATATGTCAAACTGACATATGTTCATCATTATACTAAACCTGTCCAGCATTATATGAATGTAATTTGATTAGGAAATTGTTTATTAGTAATTTTTACTTATCAGGGTGTTTGGATGTGTGCTCTTTAGAAGTGATAATGTTATATTAGATAGTAATAAATGGTAAATTTCTTTGCGGTAAATTTCTTTGGATAAGAGATATCAGTAGAATTATAAATCGTTATCACTAACTTTGTTCTAATAAAACAATTGGAGTCGCAGAGCTAACCTTGGTCTTGTTGGATTTCCACCCAAAGATTTACACTACCGATTTCTTTCCCAATTTGTTCTTGTCTTTTATATTTGAATAAGAGACTATTCAAAGGTGCCTTTTCTGCTCTCAAAACTATATTTGTTTAGTTTACATTTCTTTTTATTGTGTTTGCCATTACTTTGATAGACATTTTTATTTTAATTTGCAGGACAGTGACAGTAGCACCGTATATATTGAATTACACTGGGGCACTCTTCCGCCAATACCATGGTAAGAATTGTATGTTGAATCAACTTACATCTCTTGATATATATATTTCTGTAATTCACGGAGAATTATCACTCCTGATAATAAGCTACGGGCAATATGATCAATCATGTAAACACAACATGTTTGACCCATCAAAAATAGAACAATAACTTGAATTGACCCATTCATAGGTAAACAGGTCGAAACTGCCATCTATAGTCATTATGGATAGTAACTTTTACATCTTGCAGGACCTTGGCAGGTGATGCTTAAGCAAACTGCATGTGTTGCGGAAACTGAAACATGTTTCACACTTAATGAAGTAAGTATACATAGTCACTCTTTTCCTACAATCTGATATGAACGTGCGAATTCTCAGATGTTTGTCTGGCACATGCAAACTAATGAAGAACTACTAAGGGTTCTTGGACTTAAGGAGGAACAAGGAAGCCAACTTGAGTTCCTTCGAAGTGGCTACTAGGTATAGTTCTATTAAGTCAACCAAGTTGGATCTGTAGTTGCTTGTGGTAGTTCTTCTCACAACTGTATGATCTTGTGCAGACCGCAACATGGTGGGAAGTCAACCCAGTTGGATCTGTATTTGCTTGTGGTATTTATTCTCACAACTGTATGATCTTGTGCAGATCGCAACATGGTGGGAGGAAGATGTTGAGTTGGAGCTATCTTCAGCATGGCGCAACTGAGTTGAACCCAATAGTAACACTAGGAAAACGGCAAAAGACCATTTCAAGAGATGAGGGAGGAGGCCTGGCCTAATATTGTCACATGTATATCAGTACACACCATTTTATTTCCGGATTATTTATTTATTTATAGTTTTTCTGCTTTCAGTTTTGTCACTAGGTCTCCTATTATAGTGAAGACTAAATGTATTGCCATAGACTGAATCATATATTATGTTAATAGGCTAAAATTTGTATAAACTTGTGCCCATCTGATGCATAACATTTAATGGATAGATGATGAATGTGATGGGATATTTATATAAAAAATGCGGTTTTGACCCATGACCCGAGTCACACAAACCTTTTTTGAGCATTTGAACATGCTTGAAAATTTTTAAGCTTTTGACCCATGACCAAACTCACCCGGCGCCCATACCAAACTCACCCGACGTCCATAACAAACATTGTATATTCAAAACAGTTGATCATTTTTTTTGGTAATGACATAAGAATAGTGGATCAAATGGAGGTAGTATTAGTTTCTCTCTAATTCCTGAATGTTTGTCGTGCATGTAGTAGTAAAGGATGAAGAGGACCCAAATGATCAAAATTCAGTTCTTGAACATCTAGACAACGTGATAAGCTTTTTTCGCTCATGAAGATTCTGCATATCATATGGTGTTATGGTATATATAACTTTCTTTATACACTCAACAATGGCAAGATACCCAAAAGAGATTCAACAGTAGTTAACATCTATTATATCTAAATAACTTTTTTTCTCACAATTACATGTTAATGACTGAGTTTTTGTATGCTTATGTGGATCATTAAGGTTGCAGATTAAGAGGGACTTTGCAGCACAAAGAGAAAGTTTGAGACCATTCGAAATTTTGAGTATTTGCAATGGTTGCTGCAAGTGGTTTCAGTGAAGACAGGTTCTTGGATAGTACTTGTTGTGACATCAAGGCTACAAAGTTTCAAGTATGTTGACTTTTAATGGTTTTGACTATGTCAATAGGTTCCTCAATCACATATCTTATTCTTATTTGTTTTTGAATATTAACTCACTGAATTTTTTGTTTAGATGTTTCACGTGGGAGTTGATGAACCTGGGCCATATTTATTTTCCAAGGGTTGCAAAGGTAAAGTAGATGATTTATTTTCCAAGAGTTGCAAAGGTCAAGTAAATAATTCTGTTGTAGCCAAAGAACCTCAACTTTTGCAGGTATGTGTATCTAAAGTCCTGAACTAATATAGGTATGCTTACTCATTTGAAAATGACATTGTTGGCTCAAATTGCATTCTTTGGTTGAAATTGAAATTTACATTAAAGTTATAAAAAACTCAAATGATTAAACTCGGTTTAGAAGCTTGGAATATGACCTCCAAGTCCACCTTTATCATTCTCTAGAACTTGTGAGCTTTATACGCTAGAATCATGTGATTCTTGCAGAAAATTATTAGTGTTTAGTACTCAATTCCGGATTATGTGCGTGCATCTGTCAACTGTACACACCTTTTCTCTCATATCTTCGTTGCAAATCCCGCCAAGGTAAGCCCTCTTGAGAAAATATGCTTTCCTTTCAAGTGGCATGATTTCTAAAGCTATGAAATTGATGTTTTAGATCCAATGTTGATAACTGAAATATTTTGAATTGTTCTTTTTAGAGGATGACAGTAGCTGAAAGAAACATCCATGGTTTTTAAAGAAAAGATAGAGTTACAGATGCTCTTATTGCTACACGAGCAACTGTTGAAGAAGGAAAAGTTATTTAAAGGGTCTTTTAGACCCTTTCATGCTGGTAAGCGTTCAATATTTGGTAGCCAACTTATAACGTCTATTTTCAGGAATCTGTAATTGTAGAATGAGTTGCAATTGCTGAGTTGCAGGATCTACAAAGTAACAGATTTAAATGCCCGCCCATGGGAAATATGCTCATGACCTGTGGCGACTATCTTCTTTTTCTTCGTTTTAATTAGGTCCTGAAACACCATATGTGAATTTTACAGGTTTATGTGCTTATAAACGTTTGCCCTGCATCATCATCATCATCATCATCATCATCATCATCATACCCATTGTTAATCATAATTTAAATACTTTGTTGAGTAAGAGACCAGTGATTAACATATTCACAACGACCAGGTAATAACATGTTGCTTTTGTTATTTTTTAACCCTAACAGGTTGGCGACTGAAAGAACAAGCAACTGAAAGAACACACATCTTAGGAACGTGATCAAGGATGCCTATCCTAACTCCTAAGCATGTCTTTTATAATCAAGGTTGTGGCATGGTTTTGTCCTGCAAAGAAGAATCTGATACGGTATTTACGTCGTTTTGTATGCAAAGAAATATGTTTACTTATCATTTTTAGAAGGACATCCTCCTACACCTGGAAGTTACAAAAAAAAAAGGCATGATCATGGTTTGTTTTTGTAGAGCGATGGTTCCTTTTTATCAATTTGGCTAAACCATGTTACATTCTTTTTGCAATCTGCCCTTTTGGTTTGAAAATAAAAATGTTTGAACTTTGAAAAAAATTAGAAGTAATATGTTTGACTTATCTTTTTCATAACGACATGCACCTGGAAGTTACAAAGAGGCAATCTTATGGTTTGCTTATGTAGAGATAATGACATATTTTACATGCTTAACAAAAATCGTCCATGAAGGATCTCGTGAGTTCCTCAAAATTGTTGGTCATTTAGATATTTTTTTACCTCATTATAGGATACATATTTGCTAAATTCATCCCGTAAAAACATAGTATTTTTGGTCATATAAGAATGAGACTATGGATTTAAAGAAATAATTTACAAAGTGTGTTTGGTCCATGATCTTTACTTTCAACTAACCATTATCTCCATTAGTTAAAGCCATAGAGCTGTAGTTATGGCCAAGACTAAGATAAGCCCATCCATTAACAGAAAAAGAGTTGTGGGAGGCAGTGTGCGGTTGTGGTAGTAACAAATCACCGGGCCGGACGATTTCAACTTTAGATATAATAAGCGCTTTTAGAATGTGATAGGCGGTTGATTGGTTTTGGGATAAGGGTGAAATATCTAAGGGGTGCAATGAAAGTCATTGGCCCGATCGGGCTTGCTGATTATAGGCCTATTAGCTTGATCATTGCTAAGCTCCTTGCGGAGAGAATTTAAAAAGTTATTGGGAAGATTATTGGTGAGGTGCAAAACATCTTATGAAGCTAGCACCTATGAATAAATATAAGGTTCTTATTATTTTTCATTTTTAGTGGAATACGCAACATATTCATATGAAATTTCCTTTTTATTCAACAAATAGGCTATTGTATCTATGAATCTGGATGGATTGCACAAAACATAGGAAGTTGGAGATGACAATGCTCATTATGGGAAGAAAAACATAATTGGAGACATCTACAAATCTGGATGGATTAAATGTATGGCTATGCCTTTGGTATGTCAGAGGTTATCCTCTTATTCGATCTAAAGTGTTGGATGGTAGGATTGTTATTAGTTTTGGTTTTTTGTTCTTACTGATGATTATTTATTGAATGATTATGATGATAAAGCTTCGATTGCTCAACAGTTGGCTGACTTGGCTCGAACATACATGATGATGAAAATACATGATGATAAATTCCCTTTCAAGATATTTGTAATGCTTTAGTTGACATTTGTTCAAAAATTCGAGAAAACCATTTTTACTTGCGGATACTAAGGGACGCATATGCAGCAAGTACCGGGAGGAATTGTTCCCGTTCAAATAGCTAGATATGCACATCCTGGAAAGACTCATTTGAGTGTTGGTTATACCTATATCTTATTTTCGTTAACTTAAGTTTTTTAACAATATTTATAAGGATTGCTCGCCCGTCGAACGGGCTATGCTTTGACACTTTTTTCTTGCGTACCACTTTGAAACTTTTTTTTCCCTCATATTCAATAAACGTTTATATCTTTTCGTTCTTAATGCATTCAATAAAAAACTTGGTACGTTTATATATATATATGTTAACTTTTTAGTATATATTTGTTCTACTAAATCCTAAAAATAAAAACCACAAATCAAAGTACTTACCTCCTTTTAGCCGTTCTATGGATTATGGTACATCAATTATAGTTCTTAACCGTAATTTAACTTTTATCAACTTTTTAGTATATATTTGTTCAACTTAATCCTAAAAATAAAAATCACAAATCAAAGTACTTACATGCTTATGCTTTTAGGCGTTTATGGATTATGGTAACATCAATTATAGATCTTAACCATTTCATTTAACTTTTAGTTACTTTTTAGTCTATATTTATTCTACTAAATCCTAAAAATAACAACCAAAAATCAAAGTACTTACTTGCTTTTAACCGTTTTATGGATTATGGTAACATCAGTTATAGATCTTAACCGTTTCATTTAACTTTTAGTTACTTTTTAGTATATAATTGTTCTACTAAATCCTAAACATAAAAACCAAAAATCAAAATACTTACCTGCTTTTAGCCGTTTTATCGATTATGGTAACATCAATTATAGATCTTAACCGTTTTATTTAACTTTTAGTTACTTTTTAGTATATAATTGTTCTAATAAATCCTAAAAATAAAAACCACAAGTCATACCCGTCCATCGGACGGGTTTTGCCACATATATATATAGAGAGAGAGAGTTAGGATCAAATAAGAAGATTACTTAAAATAAGAAGGAATAAGAGCTATAACCGTAAATCCGAGACGCACGGACCTAAATTAGATTCATCTCTATAATCTTAGATGCATTATAACGTATCATAACGTGTTTTCTAGCTTTTAATCAGATGCATATACGTATATTAGATGCATTTCATGATTTCTCTTGTTTTTGTTCCTCACTTGCGAAATCATGAAAATCAATTTCCACCATCTATACATCAAATTAACTTTCGAAACTCAAGATGTTGCATCTATATGAATAGAAATGCATCTAATGCAAGTCATTGCATCTCAAATGCGTGGTTTTGGTCACTTCTCACCACTTCTTATTTTAATTTACTTCTCACTAGATCCCTACTATAAATATATATATCTAGATCAAATAAGATCAAACTTAAAGTTGTTAAAATGAGATCAATCTAAAATTTGACATGTGACACTCTTCTTACAACAAAAATAATTTTTTTTATTAGCTACAACTAAAAATGTTAAAGTTTTGATAGATTTCTTTTTAAAATTTACGAAACCTAGGTGATACACTTTGATTGGAAGTGTAATGTGTATCAGGTTTTTGTATGTGTATCAGATTTTGGAATATTTATTAGTGTAATGTGTATCAGGTGTATCACTAATTCAAACTCATGTATCATTTGGTTATTAGTTTCTAAAATGTTAATTTGTATTAAAATATTATATTTTTGTGTATTATTGCTAAAATTGTTATTTATAAATGTTTTAGTGGTTTTTTAGACTTGATCTTATTTTTACAACTTTAAGTATGATCTCACATTAACCCTCCCCTATATATATATATATATATATATATATATATATATATATATATATATATATATATATATATATATATATATATATATATATATATATATACTTTATATATAAGAGAAGGCATGCCAGATATAATTCCACTTGTCATCTCATAATGCCATGTCATCACAATTAAGGGTATGTTTGGCAAAAATAGATTGTGCTGATGCTGGTGCTTAAAAAGATTATAAAAGAAATTATTTTTATAAGGTACATGAAGTAACCTTTTATTTTCAGAGATTACGGAAGATTTTTTTTTTATAATCTCTTATAAGCTATGTCTGCCAAACAAAGATTCTTTTATAAGTAGCTTATTTTTTGAAAAAATAAGCATAATCTCTCCATAATCTTGTGTGTCAAACATAGCGTAAAGCCACATCACCAAATAAGCACATTTAATTACATGTCATCGGTTTTTGTCCACGTATAGTAAGGAGTCCAACTAAGCAATTAAAATCGGATTAAATATTTAAAAAATTTAATCACTTGCAAGATTCGAACCTATGGTGTTTATAACATTCACAAACATGATAACCATTAAACTAACAAATTTTTTTATTATATTCTGCAAGTTCAAATTTATAAACTATGCAAACAACTATTGAGCATTTTAATTAGATAATTATGAGAATCTCTACAACGAATGACCTTTCTCAAAACCCTAATCTCATTGATCCAATTTATATTAAATCATGTAAATTATATTGTTTATTTTTCTTTATTCTATGAACGCAATTATAACTATTTTTTTCTTCTTCCATCATGACACTACTTATTATATATTGTTATTAACTCGTGTGTTTTTTTTAATAATCAAGTTGCTGACATGGATGTAGAGGTTAGTAAGTTTATAAAAAGGAAGCGTTATGTAAGTTTCCAACTTGTATCATCATATTTTAATGGAAAAAAGCTATAAATGCTTAATGTACTTTATCAAAATAACTCATTGTGCTTTCTCAACTTTTTTTATTGTCATTATACTTAATGTTGTTTCCAGTCGATATCATTATACATAACCGTTTTCATTTTATTCGGTTATTTTCTGTCCGTTTTTATCCGTTTTCGTAAATCGTCCATTTTATCCGTTTTATTTTAATCGTCCGGATAAAACAGATAAAACAGATTAAAACCGTTTTATTATCTATGTCAAAACGGTTTTATCCGTTTTATCTGTTTTTATACGACATATTAAAATGAAACGATAAAAGACGATTTACTTAAAACGGATAAAAACGACGAAAATAAACGAATAAAATGAAAACGGTTATGTATAATGACAATAAGTGAAGTAGAGAGAGCATAATGAGTTTTTTTGTAAAGTACGTTATGAATTTATAGCTTTTTTCCTATTTTAATCATCAGGCTACATGTACTTACAATGAATATGCAGATTCAAGGTTCTAGGGATTTCTTCCATCCGTGATGGCTGCCGCTATTGTGTGCATCGTTTGTAAAGAGATTGTTTGCTTCTTTTCTTTTCTTTAGCTAAGGATGTATCCAGGGAGAAATAAGAATCTTTGAAAAGTATGATAGCCGGTTTAGGGTTTTCGGATTAAATAAAATGAACTGTACAATAGGTATAATGTCGGCTGAACTATGGTCGGTTTACGCAGTTAATTAAGCTGATAGCTACATAGACTCACCAAACGCCCTAGGTATATTCAATTCCCTCCATATTTATGTCATGGTATCTGTACGCAGTCTACATATAATTCTTCATAACTATGGCCATTCGATTGTGTAACAGTTTCTATTGTTGTAGGCATTCGTTAGGTGACACAAAATAAATATGCAGGCTCGCACACAGGCAGTAAGCATGTACATTCTATGGGGAAAACTTCACGAACAACTGCCAAAGGTATCGATCGACACTATAAGAAAACGCGTGATACAATGAATCATCGACATCCAGAATCTTGAGTAAGTTATCGTACCACTGATTTAAATTAGTCCTTCTGATATTAGACGCCTTTGAATGAAATCTTATTTACCACTGTTTTAAATTTTTCTTTTTTTTTACTGCATTGTAGTTTAACTTTAGCTTATGTCTTTGCATTAAATCTTGAATACATTTTTTGGTTTAGTTTGATTCTGACAGGGCTGTATATACATCGCTAGCATTTGGTTACATAGATTAGATTATGATGCTAAAATATGATCACTTGCATATCATAACAGGACGACATAGAAGGGTGTTCTAAGTTCATAATGGATGTATCAAAATATCACGGGAGTAACTATTTCCCAACTCACAAGAGGAGATACTCATCTATTCCTGGAAGTCCAAGAAGTGTAATGGATGCGTATTTCAGTAGTGGGATAACTCTAACTACTCACGGGAAATTGCATCATCAGTTACAGCTTCAGTGGACCTATATTCAAGAAGAACCGAGCCTACTAGCAGCAAATGAGATTGACTCCAGTGTACCGAGTGTCCAACAGTGTCCTTAGCTCATTGAGCAACCATTAATCTGCTATCTTTTAGTATGGTATTTATTTACAATATTTTCTCGGATATTAATTTGCCAGAATATGTTCTTATGGTGAAACTACATTGCTACCTTTAATCTATAACTATGTTTTAATCATCAGGCTACATGTACCTGCACTATGTTAAATTATTTGGCAAACAATGTTTTTTGATACTTTACGGATTTTGATAATTATATGTTGGATAACTTCAAGCCATAGCAAACTACTCATATAAAAATAATAGGATACCTGCGCGCTATGCCAAGACAATATAGAGACGGTTTGTATCACCATATTTCATAATGCTGAGTTTTCATTTACATATCGCTACCATGACAAATCATTGGTTCAGGATCGGTTTGCTGGTTACAAAGCCAATGGTTGATGTCAGGTGTGTAATTTATGTGTAGAAAGAGAATACATGTCTTGAGAAACTGTTAAGAGTAGTGCTAATTCATTTTCCAAACTTCATGTCGACTCGCTGTATGGGTGAGATTATATGTATTTTCTATGTATGTGTAGATCTTCGTACAGATGCATGAAATGGTTGTAGTATGGTAATGGCAATAAGATTTAATACACAATCTAAGCTGGAATATGTGTCAAATATAGTTAATACATACTTTATAGAGGATTACAATAAGAACTTTGGGAACACACTATAACTAAAAGCATTTTATTGATCTGATACACAAATTCCTTCACCTCTATTTTAGTCATAGGTGTAACTATACTTCTGATCTATGCAGTGGAAACAAAATTGATACACAAATTCCTATCTGTTCACAATATTTGAAGAAACAAGATTGCGGCGAATCTTAATTGCAGCGGGCATCAGTCTCTTCAACAAAACTTATCTCCATTGGCTCCGTTGACCGTCATTTCACCCTTTACTGATGAGATGGTTGAGGTTCATTTTAAGGAAGGTATGAAAGTTGAAAAAGGTCAACCTTTGTTTGTATTTAAAGCAATGGAAAAGATGGCGACTGAATCAAATTCAAAGGAAACTAAAAACAAGGCCCTTATTCGAGCTGTAGTTGTTGAAGATCTTAAACCGTTGACTAAGATTATGCTAGAGACGGTTAGGAATTCACGTATTTACTATAGAAAATGTGTTTATGGACCAGTACGCTGGAGATAGCCCAATGGCAACAATTGATAATGAAGATGTTCAAAATAGGTACAAAAGATTCAAGAAGTTTGATACAATTGTTGACCATTCGGGTCATCTTTTCTCCATGCACAATTCACCAATGAATCAAGCAAGTTGTGTATTTATTAACTTGAAAATACTACTACTACTACAACCCCAATAATAATAATAATAATAATAATAATAATAATAATAACATTGTGATTTGTTTAAGAATATAAAGAAAGAGTGGAAGATTTTCAAGAAAAACTTGCCTGGTATGTTTCGGTTAATCATACATACCATTGTTCTTTTTTTTCTTTTTCTTTTTTTTGTCTAATTAGTTTGGTTCACAGACACAATCTTTGTGAGGGTTTATGAATCGAGGATGGATCTTTTAAGAGCTGCAATTATTGGACCAAAAGGGACTCTGTATCATGATGGTCTCTTATCCTTTGATGTGCATTTCACAAGAAGCTAGCCTAAGAGCCCATGAACTTGCAGATTTCATATCATCCTAGGTAGATTGGCTTGCAAAAAGTTTGATGAACTGAAAAGGATTGCAGCTGGTATAAAAATTGAGAAACACATGCGTAAATGGCGTCCATAGGTAGCCTATACTCGGCTTTAAGTTTCGGTTCTTGCAGTTCAAACATGCCTACATGCAATAGAGCCTCGCAAGAGATTTAGACACAGGAAGGAAACTAAATCTGTAATCAAAATTCAGGTAAAATATATAAAAAAAAAATATATATATATATATATATATATATATATATATATATATATATATATATATAGAGAGAGAGAGAGAGTCCGGTTCTAGAGAAAAGTATAATTAGATAGAAAAGTGAGAAAAAAAGTTACAGGGTAGATTTTGAAAATACTTGAAAGTTTAGGGTAAAAATTAAAAAATAAACAAAATCGAGATATCATTCAAATCTGATCAACATTTTCAGTTTATTCACATGAACCACCATTTGCACCGTCACCACAACCACCATCTCCACAATAACCACCATTTGCACCGTCACCACAACCACCATCGCGACCGTCACCACCACCATCATCTCCATCATTATTCCCAAACTTGGAGATGAGCAACTCTATCTCCACAATAACCACCAACACCGTCGCCACCGTCTTCCATCGTGCAACCACCACGTTAATCTTCACTCCACCACTGCACCGCCGCCGTCAATCTTCTTCAGGTTAATTTATAACATTTTTAATTATTTAATTTATATAAATTTATTTATTTATTTATTTTAATGTTTAGGTAGAGGTAATGAGTCTATTTTTTGTATATTGAACGATATGAAATCTTAAGGCATCTTTGTGTATATTTTCAGCATGAGATTACAAGCTACATTATCGGATGTATTAGTGCATTTGTGTTTGTGGTTGATGTTTTCCCTTAAATGTTTGTATGCTTACTGAATCATTAAACATTTTAGGGCATTAAATGTGTAAACCAATCATAAGTTGTATTTGTGTTGAATCATATGAAATATTAAGGCATCCGTGAGTATGATTAGTGCATCGTTAGACATGCTAATGCACAAGTGTTTGTGTTTAGTGCATCCGTTTGTATTTTAGTGCATCGTTGGACATACCTTGGGCATATGTTCGTATGTTTAGTGCATCATTGAACACAATAGGGCATCAATGATTATGACTAGTGTAGTGCATCGTTAGACATATTAAGGCATCATTGTGTATGTTTAGTGCATTGTTGGTCGTATTAGGGCATCCATTTGGTATATTTAATGCATCGTTGTAAATAATTATCATACTAGGTAGTTTGATACCAAAATAATACTCACCTGTTACATAAGTTATTATGACTCATAAGTTTTTTTGAATGTGTCCTAATAAGCTTGTTTTGACCGCTACCTACTGAGTGTCCATACCTAAAGTCCTAAGCAAGAGATACAATCACATAAAGTTTCGTTCAATCACAACTTGATGCAAGTCAAAAGTAAGAACAAAATATGTGAATCGCTGCAACTCCATAGCTATAAACTTATCAAGTACGCAAAACATAATGTTTATTATAATAAATTAAATCTTATAACAGACGTTTGATATCCAATCATGCTTTAAACTTGGTACATGGTGTCATCGTGTCATAAAATTACTTCAATACACTACAACTAAGTGTCCAAACATCCAACTAAGTTGTTATGAATCATTAATTGTTCTAAAAGGAAGCCGAGCATCATGCGGTCACTGCACGGATATAAATTTTATCATGATTGTTAGCCGAGTGATTGTTGGAATCAGCAGCAAGGATATGCAAAGTCAAAAACATGAATAAAATATTATGACGATGCTCGTATTTTGCATCTTTCTGCAAAATTAATAAATCTAGTGTAATTTGATATATCAGAAAAGTCGGTAGCATCATTACATGGTGATGGCTACTTGCGCTCTCGAGAAGAACCTTGGTCTTCAGTAAGGGGATCTCCATTCCCTCAACGCGACTCAAGACCCCGGCACATCAATGCTGATTCACATTATCAAAACGAAAATCCTAAAACAAACAGTAAAAACACAGAAGAACAACCCAGTGATGTCTTATGGGTCGGGTATCCACAATCCTTAAGGGTAGATGAAGACAGTCTATGGAACTCCTTTACCCCATTTGGTGAGATTGAAAAGATTTCAGCATTTCCATATCGAACTTATGCTTTTATCAGGTTACGTAATGGCAACAAGTAAGCACAAATCCCTGGTTGCTTGACTAATTTATCAATATTCTTTCATAAAAAGGTTGACTCGGGTTATGTTTTTTTTGCAAATGGGTAAACCTTCAAAAATTATTTATTTAAAAAGTTTGATCATTGTTGAAATAATATAAGCTTTGAAATCATACTTGCTAGATAATCTTTAGTAAATTTTATAAATATTTTGGACAAAAAGTGTTTGAGTTAACCCAATCTGGCATGTATGAAAGTTATCTGTTTTGAGCGGTTAACGAACATGCCGAGTTTCCCATTTTGCCACCTGGATTTATCGAGGTAGGGCCTGCTAACTCTTACTCCAGAAAGAATTTTTTTCGACTTTATAATGTTTCCAAGATGAGAATTAAGTATCCGTTCTTTTATATGGTCTTATATGCTTAACAAATTTTTTGATCGTCCAATTCTCTGGGATAATTTCCTTTTCAATGCTCGCTTATGAGGAAAATCTCGGGAAGTCCGATTCAAAAACCTCGAAAATAAGAAATTATGATGTTGGAGAAGGGACATAAAGCATTGAAGTAGGAACCGACACGTGAGAAGAATTCGCCAAGTACAAATTGCCTACCTTGTATGTTTACTTTTAAAATTATCTATTTTTAGTCTTCTTTTTTGACTATTAGCTCGAGTTTGCAGTGAACATCCTAAGAGAGCGTAAGCGATTGAAGCCACTTGTTCTTGATGATGCAGAGAAGAAAAAGAAGGACCTTCACGAGAAGTATGTGCTTTACTATGTTTTGATGTAACAAATATATTGAGTACAAATAGTTTTGGAGTTGATGAATTGTTTCCTTGCCAAATGAACTCGTCATTACACAAATAAAGATTTTTGAAATGGACTAATTTAATTGCATCTGTTAGAGGTACTTTAGTGCATCCGTTTGAGGACCTTTAGTGCATCCTTTGAGGTACTTTAGTGCATCCGTTTCTCATTTTGACCCATTACCCAAGACTTCCATTTTGCCACTCTTTAATATATAATGAATCATAATCTCTTTGCATTTTTGTAATGTCTCAGGAAGTTCCATTACTGGTATCTCTCATTCGGTCAGGTTACTTGGAGTAAAGATGCAATCTGCTACTGGTTTTTGTAATGTCTTCTGATAGTTGACTCATTCTCGGAACCTAGACAATTCTAATGGTTATTGGATTTGCTTACGGGGCTAATATGTTGACCAAATATCTCGCTAAGATCGGAGAGGATACACCACTTACAACTGCCACTTGCCTTGGCAATCCTTTTGATTTATTTGTCCCTTCTCGATCAAGACGTCTAGCAAGGCTTTCATTGAGATTACGCAATCCGGCAAGGTTTGTTCTTCACATTATATCTTTGTATAACAAATCATACATGTTGTTCTTCTCTTTCAACTTCATAAGCTGTTAAATGCCCAATAAATGCCAATATCACAAGGTTATAATCAACAATGACAAAGCCTTAGGATATTAAATAGGAATCCTACCTGTTATACTAGTTAGTTTTGGTCTAAGTCCAATGTACTTTTAAGCCACATCAAATTTCCAAATTGGATTCTTTGGAGTTACATTCCCATAAGTGAGTGTAGTTATATGGAATGAAGTTTATGAGAATGACATGTTTGTACATTTTCTAGGGGAAGAGGCATTTATAAAATCTCAAGTAAAAGTCTAGTCTATTGGCAGTATGGGAAAAATAAGAGTCTTCTCATTGATGGTATTGAGTAACCTGGACAAATAAAATCTTAGCATCTTAAGATTTGTAATTTGAATAATACATGTAGTCATTTCAAACATATTGAGTAACCTCCACTAACCTCGGGACATCGAATAATACATGTAGTCATTTCAAAGATAGGTGAGTTACGAGGCAAACGGGTTGAAAATAGATGAAAATGGCAAATTTGCAATAGTAGATTAAATGAGAATTAAAGCATCTAAAAGGTAGATTAAATATTATTAGTGCATCAAAAAGGTAAATATTAGGGCATCTATGAGTATGATTAGTGCATCAAAAGGTAGATATTATGGCATCTATATGGAATGATTTAGTGCATCCGTTTGACGTACTTTAGTGCATCTGTATGGAATGATGTGCCATTCGGAGATAATTATAGTTTTGACTTTGTATCGGTGTATTTGTATTTTGTTGACCTTATGTGTTAGAGATGGCAAAATGAGAAGGTATGGTGGGCTGGGTAATTGTAACACCCCCAAATTTGGTTTAGCGGAAGCATACGTGTTATTCGGGAGCGTTACGGGATTGATGAATCATAACACAAGAAATAAAGAACGGAATACATACTCCGTTTGATTTCATAAAATAGATTTAAAACATTTTCTTACAACATAGTTTAAAGAGTGAATTACAAAATTGGTCCTTGTGGTTTGTTGAAAATTGCAGAAAATGTCCTTGTGCTTTTTTTTCAGTGCGTTTCGTCCCTGTGGTTTACAAATCTTACGGATTTTGTCCCTCGTCCAAAAATGTCCGTTAAGTGTCTTGCGCTGTTAGTCCTTCGTTAGTGCAGTCCGTTAAGTGTTTTGCACTGTTAGTCCTTCGTTAATAAATTTTGCACCGTTAGTCCTTATTTTTTAAAATATAGTTTTCCCCAATTAGTCCCTCCGTTAATAATAGTTTTCACCCGTTTTTGTCCGTTTTCGTTCGTTTTTTATCCGTTTCCCCCCGTTTTTTTACGTTTTTCGTCCGTTTTTTTTCGTTTTATATAGTTTTTGTCCATTTTTCTTACGTTTTCATCCGTTTTTGTCCGTTTTTCGTACGTTTTTATCGGTTTTTATTACGTTTTTGTCCGTTTAAAAAAAAATTTGAATAAAAAATTTCAAAAAAAAAAAATTGAATAAAAAAAATATTTTTCAAAATATAATTTTTTTTTTAAATATATCCGTTTTTTTTCAATATTTTTCGGAAATTTTTTAAGATTCAAAAAAAAAATTTGAAAAAAAATATTTTTCGGAAATTTTTTTTACCGTTTTTTTTCGGAAAACATTTTTCCGCTTAAAAAATTTCGAAAAATATTTTTTCAAATATTTTTTCAAAATCTTAAAAATTTCCGAAAATATTGAAAAACGGACATATTTAAAAATATATATATATATTTTGAAAAATATTTTTATTCAAATTTTTTTGAAATTTTTATTCAATTTTTTTAAACGGACAAAAACGCCGAAAACCGATAAAAACGTCTAAACGGACACAACAAGAACAACGGACAAAACGAAAGAAAACGTACAAAACATAAGAAAACGGACAAAAATTAAGAAAACATAAGAAAAAGGAGAAAACGGATGAAAACCGATAAAACGTAAAGAAAATGGACAAAAACTATATAAAAGCGAAAGAAAACGGACTAAAACGTAAAAAGCGGGGAAACGGATAAAAACGAACGAAACGGATAAAACGGACAAAAACGGTTATTAACGGAGGGACTAATTGGGGAAAACTATATTTTTAAAAATAAGGACTAACGGTGCAAAATTTATTAACGAAGGACTAACAGTGCAAAACACTTAACGAACTGCACTAACGAAGGACTAACAGCGCAAGACACTTAACGGACATTTTGGGACGAGGGACAAAATCCGTAAGATTTGTAAACCACAGGGACGAAACGCACTGAAAAAAAAGCACAGGGACATTTTCTGCAATTTTCAACAAACCACAAGGACCAATTATGTAATTCACTCTAGTTTAAATAAATGGGCACATCCCAATAGTTTTAGTGGTCCCAATGTAAAAACATCATTTTTGTGTAAAAACACTTCTTTATTACTACTACGACCATACATCCGCTTCTTGCCTTGTCTTCATGAACATAACTTAAACACACGAGAAAATATGCTAAAAGGTCAGTTAAAAGCTGGTGAGTTCATAGGTTTAAGTTTAAATAGTAAATTCGGACCATAAGCAAAGTCATATATTCATTACAACGAATATAATGATATATGGATGAATGTCTATTACGTTAGCTCTAAGTTTATGCAACCGATACTACTGACGAGTTTCTGTATGCTAAAAGATGTCATACAATATAGGGGCCCATAGCAAGTGTTTTGTCCCTCAACACTTGGTTCCGACATGGTATACGTTTCGCCTTGACCTAAGCATGGCCAACCGAACGGAGGAGTCACCCTCAATAGATCTATTTATAACATTCGCGTTTCCCAATGGGGAATTGACGGTTCATGAAGAAAAAGGGCATTCTCTAGGGACATAAGGGCTTAGGCTAAACCACGTAATAGTAATCATGTAATAGTTTTGGTCCATAAAATGTTTTGCATATTTCTCACCCCAAAATGTATAAAACAATTTATCAAGTAAAAGTGGGGCTATGAAACTCACCTCAGCAAATGTGCAATCCAAATGTGGGATTAGTGATGGTTGTGAAGCGGCACCGACACGCGACCTAGATAAGGAGGGCAATGTTTTAGTTAATCGTTTTTAAGTATTGCTTACTTTACGTAGTTCAATGGCTCTTATAATTGTAGCGAAACTAAACTTTTAGTTTTTGGAAAATGATTTTTACTAGTAAGTATACGAAGTATATACATTTTTGTGTTGTCATTATAACGGTTTTAGAACTCGAAATTTGGTTTGAATATAACAATTTACTAGTAAGTATATAAATGTGTATATACTTATTTAAGTTGACACAAAATGGTATTGTCAAGACTAACATTAGTTTGTTTATTTCCTAATTGCATTTAGAAAAATATTTAAGCCAAAGTGGAACATCCTCAAGTTTATTAGTTTACCAAATAGTTTAGTGTTCCTCATTTATTTATCAAATTTGTTCTCAAGACATATAGTTCCCAACTAGAGATTTATTTTACATTTATATATATATATATATATATACATAGGATCATACATTGAAGTTTGAGCTTTGACGGGGGCCTCATTACGTGAATCATGTTCTTAAACGTTTGTTGTCTTGTATATACATATAAGTATATCAACCTTGCATTTGGTCACTTGTTAATTCGTATGTGTATATATATCTAATGCGAAGATTTTAAATCGTGACAAATGAGCTTGGTTTTATAATTTATTTCCGGTTCACATTACGAATTCTAGTGAGAACTCATTCCCTTGTTTTTAACGAGTAGTAATTATTGCAGATGGGTTGTGGCCCAAAATGGTTTGATATAATGTTGGGCTTGGCTCGAAGTAGTGCACAAATGAGGGAAGGCTTCGCCCAAGAATGAAGTGGAAAATTCTCTTGGACTCAATTCGAGTTGGCCCAATACCAAAAGCAGAAACAGGTTGGTAAAACAATTATGTTATTACATACACTTTAGTACTTTATTTCAATTCCATTAGGTGTGAGCATCCTAGTCCGAGTTGTGGGTTTCGAACAAGGTTATCCAACCTCGCAACTAGGAAGTGAGCAAGAGTGTAAACGAAACCTTGTACAAGTAGACTACTACTTCAACTTGATCTCGATCTCGTCTACCCTTATGCATTTCGACACAAGCATGGACTACTCAATATGATTGTAGTGACTAAGCCTATTTGACTAGAGTTCTCCTAGGCGTTCATAAAAATTTTGTCCCAAGGTTTACTTCTAAAATTTAGCTACAAGCGAATGAAACACTAGCAAGCTTTTCACGTTTACACAAGGTAGGAGATGAAGTTTGACATATTTTACAAGACATGAGTGTCGACTTAAAATGTGAGCTTCGACATGGGTCACTAGTAGGCTTTACAAATGTTTAACTTTCAAAATCCTTGGTCCATGCTTCTCGACAGGAACAAATTTCAAACAAGACAAAGGCTTACAAGCAGGGTATGATGGAGATGGAGTCGAGACCAAATCATGTTAACTTAACACGATAGAACAAGGAAACGGCAAGACTATGAAATGGTTGAGTACTACTCAACCCGGTTCTTATCTTGACGGTAAACCAAACCAACATAATGCCAACGACATACTTAGATTCCGGGGTGACATAGTTGTTTATCAAAACACAAGTATTATAACATCGAGAGTACCTAGTTACATAGTCAAATTACCAAGTTTTTATAAGACTTAACCCACATGTTTCTTGGCTCATTTACCTCGACAGAAAACTAACCCATCCAAAACAATGACTAACTCAAAACTCATGTGACCCTAACCATTTATCATATCAAAGTGACATTTATGTAACGCCAAACACCTTATTTAGACATCGAATATCAAAACAAGATTTCATCATTTACATTTCAATAACCACGTTTATAGTACAACAATTTACAAGGAAAAGAATCAAAGATGAACCTTATGTAAGTGAGGCGAAAATGACAAAGATGAAGGCTAACTCGAGAGCTCCACACAAACCAAACCTCCAATCCGAATCCGAGCAACAAACCCAATAGTTTCACAACACTCTTAAGAACACTATTCTTTTGTGGTGGGTTGAGATTTGATTTGTGTGTGCCCTTAGTCTCTCGAATGCATAAAAAGGAAATAAGAAGGAAGTCTTTGACCAAGTCTTTACATCTTGCACCTTTGTTTGAAGCCAAAAATGGTTTACTTCCAAAACCAAGAGAATCTTGGATACAAGCTCAATATAGATTGGTGGAAGATTTCTTTCTTGTGGTTACTTGATCTCCCTTGGATTTCTTTGAAGGGTAGTGGCGCATCAAGATAAGTTTGGGGAAGCAAATCTTACATGGACATGGCATGAAAGAGGAGGAATATTTAGATGAGGGTTGTCGGTTTACCATTTTTGGAGAGATTCGCCTATGAAGCGTGTGAAGAGGAGAAACAAGATTTCTAGAGGAAAGAGATGAAGATTTGATATCTTCTAACTCTCTGCTTTTGTATTTGTTTGTCGTGTGTGTGAGACAAGAAGACAAGAAACATATATCTCTTCACTTTTCAATGTACACATGTGAGTGGGTTTTGAGACCAAGAGATAATATTTCAAAGTTTATATAAACATGCACTCTTGTAATGTATTATATGTATAAAACAAAAGTAAGATAAGGTAAGGTAAGTAACAAAAATGAGGGTATATGTATATGTAGACTTTTAATTTGTTTGAGTAAGTATATGTATGTAGGAAATTAATTGTACAAAATGTATGCCTATACATTATACTTATGTATGGTTGTACTTGAACCTTATAAAAGTTATTGTTTAAGTGATAGTGCGTTAAATATTTTGTGTCCTGCGAAGTCATATTGTGACCAAAGTTTCATTGTTTGATAACTTTTCCTTCGTAGTATTTTATTGTTATGTGTCCGATATATTTTATTTTTGTAATATTCCAAGTCGCGGACATTGGTTAATTGTTTTAGCGAGTCCTTATCATAGTGTCGGTACGCGTGCCGTGTCGGTCACTGGGGAAAACGAGATACCCTCTCGTCTTATAATTTAAATCATAAAACAAAATAAAATGATATGAATGCGAAAGTGATGCAGTTATCTACTGTATGCGAGTTAACTACTCAAATGATCAGGCAAAGCTTATGCATGCTTAAATACTTAGGCTTAGTAATAATAAATTACAAATTACCAGTTAAATTTTAGTGGAAATTTACCGTGTGTCACAGTAATGGGCCAGAATAGGCATTTTGTGTACGGGTTGGCTGGAAGACTTTTTGGTCACCATTTTTACTTTTTTTTAAAAAATAAGTGGGGGAAATATGATTATAAATATTACATTTTTTTTAACTAACTTGTGCTAAATGTCTTATTTTGAATAAAATGATTCAGAAGGTTTTAGGAACTTAAGTACAATAATTATGGGTCCATTTGTTTAGTGCATCAGCATGTATGTTTAGTGCATCAGCATGTATGTTTAGTGCATCCATTTGTTTCATGTAATTAGGGCCTTTAATATGTGAAAGAATGAATTCAGGTTAAACACGGTCATCATAATCCGGTGGACAAAGAAAGCAAGTAAATGTTGGGCTGGAAATGGTTATGGAACCTTCTTTATTAATCTTAGATGAACCAATTTCTGGTCTCAAAAATTCTTCTTCTCAGTTACTACTTAAAGCACTTGCGTGAAGCACACGAAGCAGTAAATGTGTGCATGGTTGTTCACCGCCAAAGGTAATTTTCTTGAGAAGTCGATTGTTTTGAGCGTTTGGATGATCTTATTTGCTTACTTTATACAATAGTAAATAAGCATGTTGTTACCTATAAGCACTTTTCAGATGATTGACCCAATATGATCCTCATATCAAGTGAATTAATATATATTTTCATTTTTTTCAGTTATAGCTTATTCAGGATGTTTGATGATTTGATACTTCTAGCAAAATATGGTCTCGTAGCTTATCTTAGACCAAGTAAGAACGTTGAGGAGTACTTTTTCAGGCATCGGTATCCATCTACCCAAGCGGGGCAATCCTCCAGATCACTATATCGATATATTAGAAAGAATTATGAAGTTAAGTACAACATAAACAAATAACTACAAAGTCCTTCCGGTCATGTGGATGCGTCATAACGAATATGCCATACTACTCCGACATGAAAGATTCCGAGGTAAATTGATTCTTCACACGAAGGCTCGCCATCTTTGTTGGTGGGTCCCCATGATTAGTCTTTTTTGGATAACTATGGTAGGAGTTCAAGCTCTTTGTTCAAATGAAAAAGACGATTTTCTAAGTTATTTCTCAAGGATGAAGGACTTGTCAGTGCGTGTAATTTCGGTAGGTGACAATGTTATATAATGCTTCATACATTTAAACAACAATAATTTTGTCACGGTGGCTATTGTTGTCTGCGAGTCAAAGTAAATGTAGCCAAAATGGCGAAGTCCTCCAAAGTATACTTGTTTAAGCAACTCTAGAATAAATGTTGGTCTACTTTAAATTTTACATTTATATGCAGAATCTTGAGCTATTCTAAGCTATACACTTAGTCGTTAGACTGTCTTTTTGGCTAATATGGCGTTAATGTATCAAACTAAACTTTGGTTCGATTGATTTTTGTAGTTGAGGCGACATTTAAAAACGATCGCTTGGATAAGTTTCTATACGTTTAATAACGAATAACATATAATTATAAGAAAGAAAATAAATTTTGCAAAGAACCATATGCCATTAAGATACCTTTTACATATGTCATACATATACCTTTTACAAACAAAGAAAAGAACCAGGTGTTAAATCCATTTGGTGCAACGCAAATAACCACATGCAGCCTTGGAAATAAAACCATAATTAAACATATCTTACTCTGAAGCCTCATGTCACTTTGGCAAAAATTCCGCAACATCCACAACAAATACAATGCCATTTGCTTGATGTAGGTACTCATCGGTTTAAAGGCGAAGGCGTGAGTGGCGGGAACATCAACAAGATGAACCGCTTTGATCTTGCCTTTCTGTAAGAATGACATTTAAAGTGAATAAAAAAGAGCAATGAAAACTAAGCGAGTGGACACTGGTTAAGTTCAAGAATGCATAATCAAATTATATTAAGATATGTTAGCATGAATTGAAACATGCAATTCCTCTAAAACAAATTTTAGGTTGCCATTTTTTCTCGAACTCTCCACGGTATTTGTGCCAACAACAAGTAGACCCATATAGAGAGTAATCACCGAAAATCGAAGCATAAAACACAATGTAAAATCATTGCATCACGGTTATGAAATTTCATTTAGGCATTTTATCAAACACCTTATGTGCAAGTTTTGCAAACACGTTTCCAAGTCATTTTTTTCTCAAATTTGTTTCAATTAAATCATCTATATATTGCATCATGTCACAAACTCTTAAAATTGATACATATATGAACAAACATAATGATTACCGAATCAAAATTCGTAAAATAAACCATAACTCATAACAGACATGTATATCATCTTTATATTTGATCTTAGAGAATAAAACTAACAAATATATAATCAAAATAAGTTAAAAAACTTACTTTGTTCAACAATATAAGAATTATAACGAGATGATTTGTTGAATGAGATGATGGTGAGCGGTTGGGAATGGTGGTGAGATGATGGTGAACGATGAGGAACGGTGGTGAGCGATGGGGAGATGATGGTGAACGATGACATGGTGGTGAAAGCTGGTGTATGTGAAGGTCTGAACTGTAAGAGGAGAGAAAGAAGAAGAAAAAAAATGAGAAACAAATGGGCATTATATATGATCAATCCGTTAATTTATAAAAAGTTACGAAACAAACCTTAAAAAATAAAAGAAGTTACAATAAGGCCCCTTGAGTTGGGAAAAAAAAAGGAGGGGGAGGAGGAGGGGTGATTTGTACACTTTTCTCACTTTTCCACCGAGATCAAGTTTTCAAATGAACCGATTTCTATATATATATATATATATATATATATATATATATATATATATATATATATATATATATATATATATATATATATATATATATATATATACTAGTGTCAAAACCCGTCCGATGGACGGGTATGACTTGTGGTTTTTATTTTTAGGTTTTAGTAGAACAAATATATACTAAAAAGTTTTTATGATTCTTAATACATGTATGTTACCCTCCTCTATAAAGTAACCGTCCACGGGAAAAAGAACAATCGAAGAAAAGTTTAAATATTACACTTTAAGTTAGCAAAATGCCATCTTTATTCTTGACCAGTTATTTATTTATTTATTTATTCATTTTTTAACATTTTATTAATGATAGTTATGGGTGATATGGGAAGGTGGAAAATAATTTTGGGATATATGGAGTATCTTGCTTCTTGATTCATCGAGGCTTTCATGTGTACATTTCCCTTTTTGGCATATCCGCGGTCTTTGAAGCTTAATGTAATCTTTCACATACCACCCGTCTACATGACTTCCCATCAAAGACTCGGCAATTACATGGTAATCCTTCGCCATCTCGGTTGTTGGAACAATGGTGCCCCGATATGGGCTTAACTCCACTGGTTGGTCCTTATGGTGGTGGCTATAATGGTGAAAAAGGAGATTGGGCTCACAACCTCTACTTACCTCCAAGACATGAAGCTATTTCGAAAGAATTTTCTCTTTGTTTACTTTGTCATACTGAAAATATCAGTGGTGTAATTAGCAAAGGAGGTGTATTGATCAATCAAATTAGACGGGATATGGTGCAACGATCAATGTTGGTAATGCAACAGTGAAGAAGACTGCGTAATATCTATTTTTGCACAGAAGTAGGTTTGGTCTGCAATTAGGATGTCATATAAGTTAGAAAGATAAAAGGATATAGCTTTATGTGGTTGTAAATTTTTTATGTACGGGTTTTGGCGACAAATTTTCTCCAACTATTGAAGCCGCAATACGTTTGCAACCCAAGTGCGAAGAGAATTGAAAGAGATTCGAGTCCTGTCACATACATTTACCACACGATTACTTGTGCCATCTTCTCATATTGGCTGTCTAATTGGGATTGAAGAAGCACATTACCATTGATGACTTCTGCGGTCAAACATTGTAGTATTTGTCTTTATCAACAAAGCATCCACTAACCATCCCTTCTAGTGGTATATATAATCAAAGGCATCATATAAACTGTAATAATCTGATGAGTAGGTTTGATTATATTCAAAGAAATTGTACAACATGAATACATATATGACTCAGAAGAGATATAAATACGTTGTGTTAACTGTTAAGTCATGTAAACGTATCCGTTGCGCCTTGGAGTTAGGAATCTTGTGCAACACCTTTCCATGTCAAATAAATTGTAATAGGGATTGGACCTTTAAAATGAAGACAATTAAGATAGGTCGTTATTAAATACTTTACATATGAAAAGCTCAAAATAGAATTACATTGCAAAAAATAAATATATGTGAAAAGATAAACATGCATCATACCTGGAAGTCTCTCACTTTAAATGTCGGACTAAGGATAGCGCATTCCAAAGCACAACCTTTGGAAACACATTCACTTGAGTTCATTGTACGCCTTGGCTCTTTCCCAAATAATTCGGTCAAAATCTTGATTATAGCTCGCACCCTGTAGCCTGAATCAACAACCTCCACAGCATAAATATCATCAACCGTCAAATGTGCCTTCTCCATAATGTTCTTAATGAAATCACGATGTCCAGGGGAATCAGTAGTATTTTGTGGTCTCAAACTTCCATAAGGCAATATCAATGGTAATACCACGTTCACGCTCTACCTTAAGTTTGTCAAGAACCCATGCGTACTTGAGTGAACGTTGGTTCATCTCAGCAGCTTCCTACTTAATATTTTGATCACATGCTTGTCGATACCTCCTAGTAGTATTTTGTGGTCTCAAACTTCCATAAGGCAATATCAATGGTAATACCACGTTCACGCTCTACCTTAAGTTTGTCAAGAACCCATGCGTACTTGAGTGAACGTTGGTTCATCTCAGCAGCTTCCTACTTAATATTTTGATCACATGCTTGTCGATACCTCCTAGTAGTAGATCAAGTGACGAGCAACGTATACTTGCCGAGTCAACATGTCCAGTGGACGGCGATCGATATGAATCTTTTCTTTACCCATAATGTGATATCAACAATCTGCAAGAAAAGTCAGAAAAACATTAGTGACTTACAAACATATTTCATAATAAACATCAAAATTATATTAGTATCACACAACTATATAAACAAATCAAACGTAAGACACAGAATACAAAGTTCTATCAAAATAGTGCAAATACGTTTACCTATTCAATTACAACCTAGACATTACTTGTGAAACTTATAAACATTCACTAAGTAAATATAAGGTGAAAGTAAACTTAAAACAATGAAAGTTCACTCAAAACAATCAAATTATAATTAAAACCAATTATAAGAGTATTTGTAGTATTTGGGTAACTCAAATGTATTAGATTTGAGTCCCCGGATCGTTCCTAGCGAGGGATGAATGGAGTTTTCAACTCGCGTCGCGTGATTCGGGATTCGAATGGGGAAAAAAGATTGTGGTTGATTTCTAAACTACGGGGCAAGGAAAAGTAAAGGGAAACAATTAATTCTACTAAATCTATTATGCAAATAATAAAATTATAACAAACTACGCAAATTTAAACTAAAACGTGAAAAATGTAATTATTAAAACGCGATTTAAAATGCAAACTAAACTATTTTAACCTCTAAAAGTGATCTAATATTTTTCTACAGCTAAAAATGTTATTTAAAAATTATTTTAAATTTAAAACTAATTTTTATGATTTTTCTTGATTTAATTTGAATTAAAAACTAATTTTATATTTTTAAAATAAATGTAAAATGCTAAAACTTATGAAAACTTATGAGAAAATTACAAAACTATTTTTCAAAAATCTTAACTAACTAAAAATAATTTTTAAAACTGAATTTTTATTTTTCTGACTTTTTATCTAATTTCTATGAATTTAAAACTAATTAAAAATAATTAAATTTCTAAAAAAATACTATTTTAACTAAGAAAAATCTGGAAAAATACTTTTTCTGACTTTTTGAATATTCTAAACCTAAGAAAATTAAAATTGAATTTTTGTGACCATTTTATGATTTATTTGAATTAAAAGCTAATTAAAAAGGCTAGAAACTGAATTTAAATGCAGAAAAATATCAGATAAGCTTGGAAAAATATGAAAAATTCCAGAAAAGTCCTAAATTCTACTGAGATGCCATGAAAAATATCAAACACCACTTATGAATGCAGAATAAGCAACTTGGCATGAAACTGATGTGAATAAGCTAGAACCAATAAGTGAAAAGTAAAAGGCTACCGAAGCTACGTAAGGCTAAAATATACCTAAAATAACTAAAAGCTACCTAGATC
>OU343216.1:158467838-158525784 GCA_910596185.1 Chrysanthemum makinoi
TTGGCTTATCCCGGACTCATTTATCGACATAATTATCTTACTCGAATGTTAGTCGACTTGTTTTATTTGTTGCCTATTCTGTGCTTGTTAGGCCAACGAGTCATCACAAGGGTGTGGTGCTCGTTTGTACCATCCCCGACTCAACCATGACACCACAAAGGATGTGATGTGATCTTGGTCTAACGAGAGATGCTTGCGAGGGTGCGACTGTGTCAAGTCACCCATTCGAGTCAAGTGTACAAGTTGGGTAGTACCCGACTCCTAGTGTTTTGTTGCCTTGTTCCAGTGTACGTATAGACTCACAAGAGTCTTGCATTTGAAGTTGTATCAAAGTCACCATAGGGATACGTGTGTCTTGCTTGCTTCGAGCCAAAGGAGAACACCTCGAAGGTGTTTCTACCCGACTCAACACTAGACCATGTTGTGGTCTTAGAAGACTTGTAAAAGTCTTGGTATATGTTGCGTTCTTAGTTTGCACATACATTTTCTTTTCTTTGTACTTCTTGCGTCAACACTGCCTATACCCACAAAGTTATCATAAACTGCTCCCCATCAATGTCTAAAAGTTGTAACCCATTTGGGCCTCAAAGCCCATACAGTTTAAGGGTGCATTGGTTTTACTATATGCCCAAGCCCAACCCAACTTCCACTTAAAATGAATGCATATCAGTTGGGTCGAAGCCCATTCCGTTTATTTTGTATTCTAACAGCCCACTCGGGGCGTGTGTAGTAGTAAGTGGTCTCGAGTATTAGACTAAATCCGTCTCATTCCATTCATTAACTCGCCAACCATTACATCTTATGCACTCGACATAAATTAATTACACGACTTATGACAATAATTGCAATATATCGTTAAAATAATTAAAAACATAAGTCACAACTTGAATAACGGAATTATGAACACAAGTACTTATAATTATCTCGACTTATAAACTATACGAGACATAAACATACAAGTTTAATTGTTAAAACCGGATGTTAGACTTGATAAAATGAGACATATTGTGGAAAACTAGAAGGGGGGGTTGAATAGTTTTACCGATTTTAAGTTGATTTCAAAAAACTTTTAGATTCGATATTATGTGAAATCGTATGGATGTTGAGAACGTATAGATCTAATGATAATGCAAGCAAATAGATAAAGTTAAGGGATAGAAATGACACAACCGATTTATAGTGGTTCGGCTACAAGGTCACCTTCCTTGCCCTACTCCACTCCCAGAGTCACCTACTCGAGAGTTCAAGCACTATGTCAACAAACTCCTTCACTTGGCGGAGAAGCCTTCACAGCGTTGCTTACACTTTTTCGGTACAAAGCTAGAATACCGAAGTCCGTAACGGTGGACCAAACCAAACGACTATTACACAACAAATATGTGAAATATCAAATACAAGATCTTTGCTACAGAAATCTTGCGGAGTGACAAATCAATCAAGGACCCCTTGCTTGGATGACTTGTAGAATGCTCGTGATCTCGCCTTAGAGAAGGACCTATATGAGAATCACAAATAGAAAGAAAGAAGAACAACTCTCTAGATCAAGTGATCTATATGTTAGAAGAGAATGAGAGTGTATGAGAGATTTAGTAAGAAGAGGGGTGAGTTAGAATGAAGAAATGGCTCTCTATTTATAGGCAAATTTCTCCTCTGTTCCACGGATCCCACGGATCCCTTCCACTTGGGATCCGGCTAGTGTAATCCTAGGGATCCGTGGTACGCTCCTCTTTGCCCATGGGTTTTTTGGTTATGGGTCATGGGTTATGGGTTGGTCCATGGGTTTTCTCTAGATTCAATGTATCTAAGTATACATTGTATCAAGTCTTCTTTGGTATGGGTTAAGATCCATGGTTTATGGTTTTAACCCATCCTAATAAACTATTACAACAAATGCTTAATTATTACATTTTTGTATTTAAATGGCTATATGTAAATGCTTTACAAAAATAACATGTATCCTTATAATTATACTTAAGATAACATTACATTTGTTATCAACAAAACACAAAGAGATCGCAAAATATTAATAAACGTTTTTACGGTTTATTTGTATTAACAATCTCCCTTTTTTGTTGATGACAAAATATAATGTTATGATGAGTAAAACTTAAGAATAGATGTAAGTTTTGAAAGCTCCTAAGTTTTACTTCTTCTCCCCCTTTTTGTCGAAACAAAAAGTTAACCCTTGGAAGAAATAAACAAACTTCTAACTCCCCCTTGACGGTAGCTCCCCCTTGTTTGGGGCGTCAAGAGAAGAAAAATAAAAAATCCTACAAAAAGAAAGGTTAGTAACATGCTTATATAATCTTGTGGTTGTCGAGAATCAAGATTGGGAGCCAAGGTATGTAAACAAGGCCTTGTAATAAAACAACAAATTGTAGTGGTATGTATGCCACTTACAAGCATGTAAAAATAAGAACAAGACTTGTTCTTGAAAATGACTTCAAAAGAAAAATAATACTAAAAGTAGAAAGTAGTAGTAGTGATTCCTTCCATGCTTGCATAAGGTTATGGATGGAGATTTTGATGAGTAATGGTATTGATGCGATCAAGGATGAGGTTGAGTATGAAACGCATTTCTTCCCTAAATTCTATTGCAATTTCCCTAGTGGATTGGCAATGTTCACAATGTAAATGATGTGGGTAATGAGTGCGGAAGTTTTTCGGGTTGTTTTGATTTGAGTTTTGCGGAAGTTGTGGTGGAAAAATAGGAAAATATGGATCACAATCCGGAATGTTAATAAGTGGTGGTGGAAAAGAACCTAGATATTCTTGTAATGTGATGGGAGCTAATGGTGGTGATGTTTCATGATCTTGAAAGATAGTATTTGGAGATGTGGGGGTGTTGAAAAGACTAATTCTTTTTCTTTAGGTTGGTTAGATCTTGTTGGAGTCTTAAGGAGTTCCAAAAGAGTTATTTTAGGTGGTGATGAAGTTGGTGTACTTGTTGGTGATGAGGGAGGTGCTATAATGGAAGAATCTTGTGGTGAGTTATTTGTTGAGGATGAAACATTTGAGGTTGGTTTTGCTAAACAACAAGATCGGATACTAATCCGTGCGGATATCCTAGCATTTGATTGTGGTATTTTGGATGGTGGAAGTACAAAGGTTTGGATATCATGATTGTTTGTTCTAGATGATTCTCCTAAAGGGTTTTTGGATGACATGATGAAGTGTGTTTGTGAGAAGGAGATGGGGTATGCAAGCATTTTGGGAGCTATATATATAGAAAAACAAAGCATTGTAATGAATGCTTGACCCAAAATGTGGATTAAAATCTAATGATTAGATATGAATTCAAGGCATGTGATCATGAGAACAAAAGCATTAAAGAGCATACTCCCTAAAATGAAACAAATGTGGATTTTTCATCCAAAGTGAAAAAATAGAAGTTGAAAACAGCTTACGTTACACGGATCCACGGATCCTTCTCTTGAGGATCCGTCCATAAAATGGGATCCGTGGAGTGCAGTGTTCGAGCGCACAAATTTTTCCTTTTTGGAAATATTTTTGCCTAGTGTGTGCCTATATGCAAACTATTTGGAGTTTCGGTTATCTCGACCCCTAAAAAGAATAGAAAATAAACTAGAAGTGTAAAAGCATCCTATTGAGATAACCCGAAAACACATATTTAGTACATGAGTACGTAATTTTGTGTTATCAATGCTCCTAATTCATTGTTGCTTAAATGAATGTACCCGAAAACACATATTAGTTATGTGTCCCTTTTAGCATTCAAAAGACATGAGATGCAATGAAAACGGGTTTTTACTTTGTATTAATAATGAAAAGCGATTTGTCCTAGACGTGAGAAATTGCTTTTGTGAAATTGATACGGGAAGGTATCATCCTTTTAGAAAACATTGTGAAAGTAGGTTTAGAAAATAAGAAAATTATAAGTGTAAAAACTCATCTTGGGTTTTGAAAATTCCCGTATTGTTTGTGAGTTGTCCGTGAAATAGAAATCCTAGACTCAGAAAGAAGAAGGCTAGTGTTTACATACCTTGTAGAGTCAATTAAATTATGACGTTTGTTCCATTAGACCAAGACCAAGGCGAAGTAGGTTGAATTGTTCCCGCTTCAACGGTTTGGTGAGGACGTCGGCTATGTTGTCTTGGGATGCTACCTTCTCAATAGAGATGTTCCCCTTTTGAACATTGTCTCTTAGGAAGTGATGATGAATCTCTATATGCTTTGTGCGAGAATGCAATACTGGATTCTTGCTTAGATCGATTGCACCTTTGTTGTCACATAGGATGGCTATGTCGCTTAGATGGATGTCGTAGTCTACTAACGCTTGTTTCATCCATAGTGCTTGTTGGCATGCTTTGCTTGGCGGAGACGTACTTCGGCCGGTTGTTGATATTGTAAGTGCCGTTTGTTTCTTAGAAAACCATGATGTTAAACAACATCCCATAAAAGTACATACCCACTTGTACTTTTTCTATCAACGTAATCACTGCATGGTCGAATCTGCATATACAATTGTTTCTACTCCCGTCCCTTAGGATACCATAATCCTAATTGTGTTGTACCCTTAATATATCTAAATATCCTTTTTCCGGCTTCTAGGTGTGATATTTTGGGGTCTTCTTGAAACCTAGCACATAAGCAAACACTAAACATGATATCCGGCCTACTTGCCGTGAGGTAGAAGGCTACCTATCATGCCACGATAATTAGTATTATCTACGGATTCTCGTCTTCATCTTTTGTGAGTTTGGTGTCGGATGACATTGGAGTCCTAATTGGTTTTGACTCTTCTAGACCGAATTTCTTTAACATCTCCTTGATGTACTTAGATTGATTAAAGAAGATACCATCTTCTACTTGTTTTATTTGTAGACCAAGAAAGAAACTAAGTTCTCCCATCATACTCATCTCGAACTCGTCATGCATGATTTTAGAGAAATCATCACACATGTCTTGAAAAGTGGATCCGAATATAATATCATCTACATATATTTGTACTATGATTATATGTGACTCTCTTTTCTTAGTAAAAAGTGTGTTGTCAACTAACCCCATGGTGTAGTTGTGTTTAACTAGAAATGACTTGAGTCTATCATACCAAGCTTTTGGAGCTGGTTTAAGACCATAAAGGGCTTTCTTTAATTTATACACATGTTTGGGTTTTCAAAATCAATGAAGCCTGGAGGTTGAGCTACATATACTTCTTCATTTATGACACCATTTAGAAAAGCGCTTTTGACATCCATTTGATAAAGCTTTAGATCATTAGCACAAGCATACGCAAAAGTATTCTTATAGACTCTAATCTAGCCAGCGGTAGGTCTCATCAAAGTCTATTCCCTCATGTTGGTTATACCCTTGAGCAATGAGTCTAGCCTTGTTCCTAGACACTACTCCGTTTGCATCTAATTTGTTTTATAAACCCATTTGGTTCCTATTATGGTTTGATTACTAGGTGGAGGGACAAGTGTCCAAACATCATTAGAAACAAATTGATTTAGTTCTTCTTGCATAGCCATTACCCAACTTTCATCTTTTATGGCTTCTTGTGTATTCTTAGGTTCTAAGGTTGAAAAACAAGCTACTTTGGTTTTGAACTTGAGATCTTAATGTTCGTTCATTTAGTTTTCCTATGACTTTATCTATGGGGTGATCTTTGGACTCTTTAATGTTTACTATTTCATCACTTAGAGGTTCTTCTTCTTCACTTATCTTTTTCTTTATTACTATGGCTTCACTTTCTATAATCTCGTCATCGACAAGAGGTGGAGAGGGTTTGGGTGGACTTTCATCAAATTTTATATTTAATGACTCTTCTACTTTTATTGTTTCTTTGTTTAATATGACGTAAGCTTTGCTATTTGGCGAATAACCTAAAAGATACCTTCGGTTGATTTAGGATCAAATTTTGTAAGGTAATCTTTAGTGTTAAGAATAAAACATTTACTACCAAAGACTCTAAAATGATTTAACGTAGGCTTTTTGCCTCAAAGTAACTCATATGGAGTTTTTTCTAAGATTGGTCTAATCAAGACTCGATTGAGTATATACGTTGAAGTATCAACGGCATTACACCAAAATTTTTGAGGTATGGATTGTTCATTAAGCATGGTTCGACTCATTTCTTGTAGAGTTCTATTCTTTCTTTCTACTACCCCATTCGATTGTGGAGTCGTGGGCCAGAAGTTGTGAGTAATACAATTAGCGTCACAAAAAGCTCTAAATTGCACTTCATTATCGAATTCCCTACCATGATCCGTCCTAATAGACACTATGGGACTTCCTAGTTGTCTTTGGATCTTTTTGCTTAATATTTCAAAATAGTTAAAGGTTTCCGTTTTGTTCTTTAAAAATTTTGTCCATGTATACCTAGAGTAGTCATCCACTATTACCAAAGTGTAGTAGTTGCCTCCATAACTTTGGATAGCGGATGGACCAAATAAATCCATGTGTAGTAATTCTAGACACCTAGTTGTGGACACCATGTTTTTAGCTTTATGACTCGAATGAGCTTGTTTACCTATATTACACGCATCACAAAAATGATGTTCATATTTTAACTTAGGTAGATCTCTTACTAGTTTTTTGGATGATAGCGATTGAAGAAGTCGCATGTTGGCGTGACCCAATCTTGATGCCATAAGGTCGAAGTATCATCCATATAGGTAAGACATAATTTGTCTTTAGGTTCATTACCGATTTTAATGACATAGACTCCATGTTTCCTAATTCCTCTTCCTATGGTTATGCCATTTTTAAGAATCTTACTACTGGTTTCGGTAAAAAGTACATTGCACTTTTTATCACATATTTGTCATATACTTAAGAGATTAAAGTTTAGGTTTTCTACGTGACACACATCGTTAATGGTTAGAGATTTGTTAGAAATCGTACCTTTACGATGATTCTACTTTCTTATTTCCAAACACCACATTACCTCCATTAATGGATTCATATGTGGAGAATAGATCCCTATTCGCGGTCATGTGCCTTGTGCACCCGCTATCCTTGACCATTCATCGGGGTCTAGGTCGACCTTTAAGCACACCTAAAACAATAATAAACTCAAAAGTTTGGTCCCCATTTGTTCATGGGTCCATTAGTGTTAAACATTCCATTCATGTTAGACATGTATGGATAAGATGACTATACATTCTATGGAGCAAAGTTTTGAAAAGGAAAACCGTTTTGCATGTTTTGATTCTGTAAAACCCTAAAAATACGAAACGTGTTAAGAGACTAAAATACCCTCGAAAGCGAACATTTATTAAATCGTGGTAAAATACATTTATATTCATTTAAAAATTTAAAATCTAACTTCTGAGAATAATTAAAACTTAACTGAATATGTTTTATGTGATCGACATTTAAAAGCGAAAGTTAAGCGTTCGCAATATAAGTTTTGGCCTCGTCACTCTTCGCTTGTTTGTAAATCGTTTGGGCCTCATTTGTTTTGTAAGCCGAAGGTCACTTAAGCCCATTGAGTCCGGTTTGTTTTGTGAGCCGAGATCCACACTCAAAAGCCCACCCATATTGCCAATCGGTATACATATATATACAACACAAACACATTAAAACTGAAACCCTAGCTACAAGTCACGGCACAAGAAAAAGTTACATTCTGCTCTTTTTCTTTTCTTTTCCGATCGCTGCTCATCCCTTGTGTTGCGTTGTGTGTTTGATCGAAGCTACCAAGGTATAACCATCTCTTCTTCGTCTCTAATACTTTTATATGCAAAGCGTTAATACACCTTGAATCCGTGTGTCATGCTAATGGAACGAACAGTAAGAAAGGAAACATACGTTTAAATATTTGTGAAACATGCAAACAAAACATGAATTAATACTACAACCTGGCACACTAGTATAATAAGAGTTAAATCGTTTTCGGTAATAATATGTTTTACGAAGAAGAATTTCATGGGATATGTTTCATAATAACATTGAATATAAAAGAATGGCTCATTGCATGTTTAATCACATGGTTAAAAAAATGGTGATACTTGTGTGTCGATTTGCATGAATGGTTTTGCCTTGTTGAAACCTTGTTAAAAGCAGTTTTGGGAGTCGACGTATGCATGGTTAAAATATAGGGTAACATGTCGACTTAAGAATGGTTAAGTGTAGTGTGTGTGTGTTCGAGTATTAAATTGTGAGTCGGAACAATATGTGAAAGCATGCCCATTGTGTTTTAGTATAAAGTCAAAACAGGGAAAGCGAGTAAACTTTGGTCTCGTTAACATGATTTATATAAGTTAATGTGGCGTGAGTTATTAGTGTAAACATGCATGAGTTTTGTTCAACTTCCGTTTGGTTTTTCACAAGTTCTAGGTCAAGGAGTTTGGTCATTTAATCCGTAACACGTCCAATCAAAGCGTATTAAATGATATTAAAAGTATGAAGAAAAACCTAGAACATAAATAGGAAGTCGGTTAGGGTTAAAAGCTAAATGTGTAAATTCGTTATTTCATGTGAGAATGGTAAGTCTTGGAATCATTAATAACTATTGATTAAAAGTAAATGAGCTAGTACTAAGTGTGTTGTAAACATGCGTGAGTTATGATTTTATGCAAGGAGTCAAATATCATAAATTAAAGTATTTCATGCATGGTCTCATTAAGTTGTATTCGAACAATGTTACATGTGAGTCTTGGTCAATTACGTAGGTAAAGAGTTTGTGTAAATGTTTTGAAAGAGAGTCTTAAATCCGTTCTTGACATTTATAAACCCTATACTCTGAATGATGATCATATAAGTCCTCAAATAAGATATTTGTCATATTAAACCCTTAATTTTACCGTTTGTCATTTGCAACCCATAGGTCACGGCTAATTAATAATTAATACTCTAAAAAAATGTCGTAATTTCCGTCCGTCACTAAGAATAAGGATGTACTTCATAACCCTAAGAATGTTAATGCGATAAATCCGTTATAACGTAATGATGCTAACAAGTATTAAATAAATCATAATTCGTGTAGATTACGTTGAAGGAGCGGCGACGTTACCTCTTAGATGTTCCTACATTCGTTTGCTTTCCTCATTTGCTTTAAAATGAGATATTGACATTTTTCGATAAAGGCTCCTCATGTTTTCCTTTCTTTGTCATTTCTCTTATGCTTATTAGGGTTTCCGATGCCATTGCTATGAACCCTTTACTGATTGTTTGATCGACTTATCGAACTTCGTTTTATTGAACCATGCAATATCTGATTTGAACTTGTGTTATGAAGACTCTGACATGCACATTTGTTGAACCTTACTAAGTTTAATAATGAACTCCTAATTGTGAATGTATGAATTGTACTTGTGATATGAACCTCTGACTTCTGAATATTTGAATGTGAACCTTATGATATGAGTTATCTGATATGTCATCTGTTGAACTTTGTGTTTGATTATGATCTGTGTCATTTATGACAATTTGTTTGACCTAAGTTAGTTTGACACCCGAGCCAAATATTTCACTAGTCATGGGGTTCCATGTATATCGATGATGCACCTCGATATGACTCTAGGGCGTGATGAGTGATGTTATACGTTCTGGATGGTGGAGCATATTTTGTATATGTAGGAAGGCGTATGGATGCATCCTAGATCGATCGTTATCGATATGATTTGTGTGAATGATGTCGGTATTGCAATCGCGTCTTCACAAATTCAAGCTAGTTACTCCATTTGTTATTGAGGCCTCCTCACATTTTATAAGGTATTCAGAGTGTCCCCTCCGAATAATAAAGTTACTTCGATATGATATGTTCCGGCTCGTGGTAGATAACTAAATCATACATGTTATTTTTGTGTTAGATATTACATTTATGATTCGTATTTGTCAATGTTTCCATTTACATTCTTTGAATTATTATATGTTTATTGAATGTGTTTATGCTTTGACATGTTTATGTGACTACCGTCTACTATGCTAGGATATGATTAATAGGTTTAAATGTGATTCGCATGTTGCCATCTGATTATATGTTAGTTTACGTTATGTGAACTTCGTTGATCGTGTGATGACTATGTTGGTGGTAATCAATTGATCTGTATGTTTAGTGTGTTTAATCTGTTGTTACGTTATCGGTGAATTTTTCCTATCCGTTAATGTACTTGTACGCTTATATGCGACACGCCATGTTTGAATTAAGCTTATACAAATTGTTGGATCTGGGAAATGATTCAACTTATGGTGTATCAGGAATTGTTAATGGCTAATTGCTTTGCTATCTTTCTAGTTCGTTTAATTATAGTTTCCAAATTGTATTTCCTATTTGTATATGTTGTGCCATGACTTTGGTACACTATTGTTCCTTTGCTACTATCTGTTTAAGTGTGTTAAATGTAGATTCATTGACTAGTATGAATGCCATGTTACTTTCTAGGACTACATTTCCGTTAGCCTTTAGACTCTTCGTTTGGTTTATATGTAATCTATTTTCTTGATATGTTAAGTGTTTGGTTATTACGATGTGTTTTGCGTTTGTGTCATTAATGTGCTATGAGGTGTTTTTAAGCATTATGTGTTCTTAGTTTACGTATGTTTGTGCTTCCAGAATCCTCAATGATTCGATCATTCTCATTTAGTTGTGATTTCGTTATTTGTATCTTGTTCTGTTTTAGCTTTTTTGTTATATCTGTTCACTTTGGGCTTTGTAAGCTCACCGCATTTCTTTTCTGGGCGAGTATTAAGCATTCAAGATGAGCTTATGGGATAGCGGTCCGGGTTGAGAGTAGAGATGAGTGCAAGATTTTGAAATAGGGATCTTAAATTTATTTTGATTATTAAGTTATTTATATTTTCTTTAGTAAGTTTTGTAAGGCCCATTTCGCTATTGTATAGTACTTAAGGTTACGATATGGCCTTATTTGTGACATCTTTACCCTTGTCGGGTTGGGGTGTTACAATTTATGGTATCAGAGCCATGTTTTAGGACCCTTAGAGCTTAGGCTATGACCTGTGAGGATTGGGTAGACATTAGGTTTCCGTCACATTCAGGATATCTTCGATTCCTTTGATGGTTGTTGATTTGACTTGATATCCTTTTGCCTTCACTGAATTGGCCTCCTCTTTTCGCATGAAATTTGTTATTTTGTTTTCGCTCGTCGTTTGTCGATCGTTAGATGGAACTACCGGTGGAGCGAAGAAGATGGTGCCGACCGTTCTTTTGCAACAGTTCTGTCTTTGGAAGGCTCGTGAAGCGAAGCCACCCGTAGCATTGCCGTCTTTCTTTGGAGACATCGGGATCTTCTTTGGAGGGGCTGGACGAATCAACCAAAGGCAAGCGGCGAAGACATGATTCAGCGATGGCGGGAAGGTTCATCTACTTCATATGATTTGGTGCGACTTGTGTTACTGCGATTCGTTTGTCCGCGTTTTGGCGGTTTGATACCTTGCTACGTGATTTTGATCGGCATTACTTTTATTTGATTCGTTCAAAACTCGGTTCGAGTCGTGAAGTTTTATCGGTTAGCATTCGGTATATCTCGGCTTTTCTTTACGGATCGTCGTAATGAGTCATGAGGAGCCGTTTATGCAAGTTGGTGGCCTCGTTTGTTTGGTAATATGAAAGTTGTCCGATGTGTTATATCTTGCATGAATGTGTATCGGTGCTGTTTGGTATGTTACTTGTTACCTATATGTTATCCGTTTGTTCGATATTGTTATGTGGTTTGTCATGACCCGAGGCGAAATGATGATAATGAGGACTTGTTATGTGATGCAAGTATTATGGCCTGATCGCGTGATAATACCGAGATCATATAATTTGAACTTATTGAAATCATATGACGTCTGGGGAAATTCCCGTGGTTGATCATTGAATGGACTTTTGGTATACTGTTATTTGTCGCTCCTCATGTTCGTTTGAAATTCGTACCTAATTGTGAGATTTTCTTCGATATCATTGCGTATAAGTTTTATGCGTTTGGAATCGAAATTGTTATCATTTGTGTGAACTATGGATTGCTATGTTTGCTCTAAATGTGTACGTCTCCGTGTACCCTTATTGTGGTCATAGGATTTTTCGTGAAGTGTTTGAGGAACATTAGATCATTTTAGTTTGATTATCTGTGACTAGTGAGACCGTTAGGATTCGTTCTGTCTATGTATATGTTTGTTCTCATCATTAAATATCTGAATAAGTTAGAGTTTGTCATTTGACTTTCTGCATCTCATCTGTTTCTGCCATTACTATGATAAGTATATGATTATCTGTTACAAGTATTTGATTTTTGCTTTGATTTCTGAAAAGTAGGAGTTTGAATGTTTTGATAAGAAATCTGTTTGTTCTGAGATAAGATTTGCGTTTGCTTTATTCTCCCTGAAATTACGAAATCGATTTGTCTTCAGTCCTATTCCGTCTGTTTCAATTTAGAGACGAAAATTTTCTTTAGAAGGGGAGAGTTGTAAAACCTAAAAATCACGAAGCGTGTTAAGAGACTAAAATACCCTGGCGAAAATTTATTAAATCATTAAAATACATTTATATTCATTTAACGAAATTTAAAATCTAACTTACGAATAATTAAAACTTAACGAATATGTTTATGTGATGCGACATTTAAACGGAAGTTAAACGTTACGCAATATAAGTTTTGGCCTCGTTCTTCGCTTGTTTGTAAATCGTTTGGGCCTCGTTGTTTTGTAAGCCAAATGTCACTTAAGCCCATTGAGTCCGGTTTGTTTTGTGAGCCGAGATCCACACTCAAAAGCCCACCCATATTGCCAATCGGTATACATATATATACAACACAAACACATCAAAGCGAAACCCTAGCTACAAGTCACGGCACAGAAAAAGTTACGTTTCGCTCTTTTTCTTCTTTTCCGATCATGTTGCTCATCCCCGTGTTCGTGTGTGTTTGATCCGAGCTACCAAGGTATAACCATCTCTTCTTCGTCTCTAATACTTTTATATGCAAAGCGTTAATACACCTTGAATCCGTGTGTCATGCTAATGGAACGAACGAGTAAGAAGGAAACATACGTTTAAATATTTGTGAAACATGCAAACAAAACACATGAATTAATACTACAAGCGGCACACTAGTATAATAAGGAGTTCAAATCGTTTTGGTAATAATATGTTTTACGAAGAAGAATTGCATGGGATATGTTTCATAATAACATTGAATATAAAAGAATGGCTCATTGCATGTTTAATCACATGGTTAAAAAAATGGTGATACTTGTGTGTCGATTTGCATGAATGGTTTTGCCTTGTTGAAAACCTTGTTAAAAGCAGTTTGAGTCAACGTATGCATGGTTAAAATATAGGGTAACATGTCGACTTGAGAATGGTTAAGTTTAGTGTGTGTGTGTGTCGAGTAAATTGTGAGTCGGAAACAATATGTGAAACTGGCATGCCCATTGTGTTTCGTTATAAAGTCAAAGCGAGGGGAAGCGAGTAAGCTTTAGTCTCGTTAACATGATTTATGTAAGTTAATGTGGCGTGAGTTATTAGTGTAAACATGCATGAGTTTTGTTCAACTTCCGTTTGGTTTTCACAAGTTCTAGGTCAAGGAGTTTGGTCATTTAATCCGTAACATGTCAATCAAAGCGTATTAAATGATATTAAAAGTATGAGAAAAACCCTAGAACATAAATAGGAAGTCGGTTAGGGTTAAAAGCTAAATGTGTAAATTAAGATTTATTTCATATGAGAATGGTAAGTCTTGGAATCATTAATAACTATTGATTAAAAGTAAATGAGCTAGTACTAAGTGTGTTGTAAACATGCGTGAGTTATGATTTTGCTGCAAGGAGTCAAATATCATAAATTAAAGTATTTCATGCATGGTCTCATTAAGTTGTATTCGAACAATGTTACATGTGAGTCTTGGTCATCATTCGTTAAGGTAAAAGAAGTTTGTGTAAACTGTTTTGAAAGAGAGTCTTAAATCCGTTCTTGACATTTATAAACCCTATACTCTGAATGATGATCATATAAGTCCTCAAATAAGATATTTGTCATATTAAACCCTTAATTTTACCGTTTCTCATTTGCAACCCATAGGTCTGGCTAATTAATAATTAATACTCTAAAAATGTCGTAATTTCCGTCCGTCACTAAGAATAAGGATGTACTCACAACCCTAAGAATGTTAATGCGATAAATCCGTTATAACGTAATGATGCTAACAAGTATTAAATAAATCATAATCCGTGTAGATTCGTTGAAGGAGACGCGACGTTACCTCTTCGTGTTCCTACATTCGTTTGCTTTCCTCTCATTTTCTTTAAGGTACAGATATTCTGACATTTTCAGTAAAGGCTCCTCATGTTTTCCTTTCTTTGTCATTTCTCTTATGCTTATTAGGGTTTCCGATGCCATTGCTATGAACCCTTTTCTGATTGTTTGATCTGTTACTTATCTGAACTTCTGTTTTATTGTACCATGCAATATCTGATTTGAACTTGTGTTATGAAGCTACGACAATCACATTTGTTGAACCTTACTAAGTTTAATTATGAACTCCTAATTGTGAATGTATGAATTGTATTTGTGATATGAACCTCGACTTGAATATTTGAATGTGAACCTTATGATATGAGTTATCGATTATGTAATCATCTGTTGAACTTTGTGTTTGATTATGATCATGTCATTTATGACAATTTGTTGCAACCTAAGTTAGTTTGACACCCGAGCCAAATATTTCACTAGTCATGGAGGTTCCATGTCCGTTCGGTGATGCACCTCGATATGACTCTAGAGGAGATAGAGTGACGTTACTTACGTTCCACGGATGGTGGAGCATATTTTGTATATGTAGGAAGAGCGTATGGATGCATCCTAGATCGATCATTGTATCGATATGATTTGTGCGGTGAATGATGTGGAGTGTGCAATTAGCGTCTTCACAAATTCGGGAGCTAGTTACTCCATTTGTTATTGAGGCCTCCCTAAGCATTTTATAAGGTATTCGAGGTCACCCCTCCGAATAATAAAGTTACTTACATGATATGATATGTTCGGGCTCGTGGTAGATAACTAAATCAGTATCTGTTATTTAGTGTTAGATATTACTGTTTATGATTCCGTATTTATCAATGTTTCCATTTACATACTGAATTATTATATGTTTATTGAATGTGTTTATGCTTTGACATGTTTATGTGACTACCGTCTACTATGCTAGGATATGATTAATAGGTTTAAATGTGATTAGCATGTTGCCATCGGATTATATGTTAGTTTACGTTATGTGAACTCGTTGATCACGTTGTGATGACTATGTTGGTGGTAATCAATTGATCGTATGTTTAGTGTGTTTAATTCTGTTCATTAATCTGGTGAATTTTTCCTATCCGTTAGTGTACTTGTTCCGCTTATGGACACGCCATGTTTGAATTACGCTTATACAAATTGTTGGATCTCGGGAAATGATTCAACTTATGGTTCTGCGAATTGTTAATTGGCTAATTTCTTTGCTATGTTTCTAGTTCGTTTAATTATAGTTTCCAAATTGTATTTCCTATTTGTATATGTATTTGCCATGACTTTGATGCTATTGTTCATTTGCTACTATCTTTGTTTAAGTGTGTTAAATGTGATTCATTGACTAGTATGAATGCCATGTTACTTTCTAGGAAGCTGTTTCAGTTAGCCTTTAGACTCTTACGTTTGGTTTATATGTAATCTATTTTCTTGATATGTTAAGTGTAGTTGATGTGTTTAGCGTTTGTGTCATTAATGTGCTATGAGGTGTTTTAAGCTGTTATGTGTTCTTCGGATTTCGTATGTTTGTGCTTCATGAAATCCTCAATGATTCGTCATTCTCATTTCGTTGTGATTTCGTTATTTGTATCTTGTTCATTTTAGCTTTTGTTTTGTTATATATTCACTTTGGGCTTTGTAAGCTTCGGCGCATTTTCTTTTTCTGCGGCACGTATTAAGCATTTAAGATGAGCTTATGGGATAGGCGATCAGGGTTGAGTAGAGATGAGTGCAAGATTTGAAATAGGGATCTTAGATTTATTTTGATTATTAAGTTATTTATATTTTCTTTAGTAAGTTTTGTAAAGGCTTCCGCTATTGTATAGTACTTAAGGTTCTGATATGAAACTGTATTTGTGACATCTTTACCCCTGTCGGGTTGGGGTGTTACAGATTCCATCCCATTTGATGGTTACTTTTTGGGTAAACGCTATTAGGTCTCCTAAATGAATTAGGTTTTGAAAAAGATGGAGCTTTGTTTCTTGCAAAAGTAGGATTATATTTTGGAGGTGGTTGTCTAGTGGTGACATGATTTGGTTTCTTCCTATTAACTATGACAAACTCAGTTCTAGATAAAGAAGCTACATTATTACTAATGTTTGCTACAGCAGATCCACGGATCCCTTTTCTACACTAGCGGTTCCCTTTTTGGGGATCCGTGGGATCCATACAACGATGGTAGGTTTTCTAGTTCTTTAACAAATTTTGTTTCTTTACTTTCACTAGTTGATGGTTCAAGTTGTTGACTACCTAGACCCTTTAGATTGTTACAGTTTAACGCTATCGAGTATTGTATCTAAAGTGTTAGGTGCTTATTCTAGCAATTTTAGAATCTAAGTGATCCACTAGTGTTTGAAGTTGAACGCAAAGTTCACATTCACCACTTGCTATTTTACCTTTCTCTAAGCGTTTTAGTTTTGCTTTTAATTCTATAACTTCTTTATCTAAACGTTTATTTTGACTCTTTAAAAGCTTGTTTTTGTTAACTAGTTTTAAGCTAATATTGCATAGTTTATCATATTCATTATGCAATGAGTCGTCATCAAGTGATGAGCTACTATAGTATTCAGGACATACCTCGTCATTTGCCATAAGACAAATTTCTTCATCCTCCTAAATCGCTAAACATTCCCCGTGCAGCTCACGACGCCTTTTGATCATACCGTTTGGGACACTTACTAATAAAGTGGTTTGGGTCCCCACATTTAAAGCAAATACGATCATCCTTTGGCTTCTCGTCCTCTTTGCTTTTCAGAAAGCCTTTCTTATCATCATACGGTTGTTTGACGTATCTACCCTTTCTTCTAAAGAACTTTTAAAGTCCCTTACCGCCATTGCGTACTCTTTGTCGTCACTACTCGAAGATGAGTTCTCCTCATCGCTCGAGGCCTTTTTGGCTTTAAGGGCAAGAGATTTGTGTTTCTCTTTCACCTTTGAGGCTTGAGAATCTTTAGCAAGGACAAGCTGTGACTTTTAGGTTGCCTATGAGTTCATCGAGGGTGAGGATTATCAAATCTTTTGACTCTTCGATTGCTGTCACCTTGGATCTCCACTTCGATGGAAGTGCCCTTAGATATCTCCTAACATGGTTACGGCTAGAAAAAGATTCATCAAGTGCTTGTAAAGATGTAATAATAGTATTAAAGTTAGCTAATGAATGATCTATAGTTTCCTCATCCGATATTGAAAATTGTTCATATTGTTGAACAAATAAATCAATTTTATTATTTTTAACTTGTTGGTTGCCTTGATGAGTTACAACTAAAAAATTCCAAATTTCTTTAGAGGTTTTAAGCATAGAAATTCTTTCGAATTCCTTTTTCGGTAAAGCATTATATAAAACCATTTTTGCTTCACTATTTTTAGAAAGCTTTTCTTTCATTTCATCATTTAGTTTATCATGAGGTATGTGAACTAAATTTCCTTTATCATCATTTGAGGTAGCCTCAAAATCACCTTCAACAATAATGTACCAAAGATCAATATCTTTAGACTTCACATATGTTTGGAATCTATTTTTCCAATATATAAAACCATTAGTTTCAAGTAGTGGTGGTCGTTGCATAGATTGCCTTCCTTATAATTTTCAGAACCCATGGTGATCGAAAAGTTTTTAAAATACAATTTTATTTTAAAACTTTTATAAACTTAGCTCTTGATGCCAATTGTGGAAAACTAGAAGGGGGGTTGAATAGTTTTACCGATTTTAAGTTGATTTCAAAAACTTTTAGATTCGATATTATGTGAAATCGTATGGATGTTGAGAACGTATAGATCTAATGATAATGCAAGCAAATAGATAAAGTTAAGGGATAGAAATGACACAACCGATTTATAGTGGTTCGGCTACAAGGTCACCTTCCTTGCCCTACTCCACTCCCCGAGTCACCTACTCGAGTTTCAAGCACTATGTCAACAAACTCCTTCACTTGGCGGAGAAGCCTTCACAGCGTTGCTTACACTTTTTCCGGTACAAAGCTAGATACCAAGTCCGTAGCACGGTGGACCAAACCAACACAACTATTACACAACAAATATGTGAAATATCAAATACAAGATCTTCGCTCAGAAATCTTGCGGAGTGACAAATCAATCAAGGACCCCTTGCTTGGATGACTTGTAGAATGCTCGTGATCTTGCCTTAGAGAAGGACCTATATGAGAATCACAAATAGAAAGAAAGAAGAACAACTCTCTAGATCAAGTGATCTATATGTTAGAAGAGAATGAGAGTGTATGAGAGATTTAGTAAGAAGAGGGGTGAGTTAGAATGAAGAAATGGCTCTCTATTTATAGGCAAATTTCTCCTCCACATTCCACGGATCCCATGGATCCCTTCCACTTGGGATCCGGCTAGTGTAATCCTAGGGATCCGTGGTACGCTCCTCTTTGCCCATGGCTTTTTTGGTTATGGGTCATGGGTTATGGGTTGGTCCATGGGTTTTCTCTAGATTCAATGTATCTAAGTATACATTGTATCAAGTCTTCTTTGGTATGGGTTAAGATCCATGGTTTTTGGTTTTTACCCATCCTAATAAACTATTACAACAAATGCTTAATTATTACATTTTGTATTTAAATGGCTATATGTAAATGCTTTACAAAAATAACATGTATCCTTATAATTATACTTAAGATAACATTACATTTGTTATCAACAAAACACAAAGAGATCGCAAAATATTAATAAACGTTTTTACGGTTTATTTGTATTAACAATCTCCCCTTTTGTTGATGACAAAATATAATGTTATGAAGAGTAAAACTTAAGAATAGATGTAAGTTTTGAAAGCCCCTAAGTTTTACTTCTTCTCCCCTTTTTGTCGAAACAAAAAGTTAACCCTTGGAAGAAATAAACAATCTTCTAACTCCCCTTGATAGCTCCCCTTGTTTGGGTCAAGAGAAGAAAAATAAAAAATCCTACAAACAGAAAGGTTAGTAACATGCTTATATAATCTTGTGGTTGTCGAGAATCAAGATTGGGAGCCAAGGTATGTAAACAAGGCCTTGTAATAAAACAACAAATTGTAGTGGTATGTATGCCACTTACAAGCATGTAAAATAAGAACAAGACTTGTCCTTGAAAAATGACTTCAAAAAAAAATAATACTAAAAGTAGAAAGTAGTAGTAGTGATTCCTTCCATGCTTGCATAAGGTTATGGATAGAGATTTTGATGAGTAATGGTATTGATGCGATCAAGGATGAGTTTGAGTATGAAACGCATTTCTTCCCTAAATTCTATTGCAATTTCCCTAGTGGATTGGCAATGTTCACAATGTAAATGATGTGGGTAATGAGTGCGGAAGTTTTACGGGTTGTTTTGATTTGAGTTTTCTGAGTTGTGGTGGAAAAATAAGAAAATATGGATCACAATCCGGAATGTTAATAAGTGGTGGTGGAAAGGAACCTAGATATTCTTGTAATGTGATGGGAGCTAATGGTGGTGATGTTTCATGATCTTGAAAGATAATATTTGGAGATGTGGGGGGTGTTGAAAAGACTAATTCTTTTTCTTTAGGTTGGTTAGATCTTGTTGGAGTCTTAAGGAGTTCCAAGAGAGTTATTTTAGGTGGTGATGAAGTTGGTGTACTAGTTGGTGATGAGGGTGGTGCTATAATGGAAGCATCTTGTGGTGAGTTATTTGTTGAGGATGAAACATTTGAGGTTGGTTTTGCTAAACAACAAGATCGGATACTAATCCGTGCGGATATCCTAGCATTTGATTGTGGTATTTTAGATGGTGGAAGTACAAAGGTTTGGATATCATGATTGTTTGTTCTAGATGATTCTCCTAAAGGGTTTTTGGATGACATGATGAAGTGTGTTTGTGAGAAGGAGATGGGGTATGCAAGCATTTTGGGAGCTATATATATAGAAAAACAAAGCATTGTAATGAATGCTTGACCCAAAATGTGGATTAAAATCTAATGATTAGATATGAATTCAAGGCATGTGATCATGAGAACACAAGCATTAAAGAGCATACTCCCTAAAATGAAACAAATGTGGATTTTTCATCCAAAGTGAAAAAATAGAAGTTGAAAGACTTACATACACGGATCCCATGAATCCTTCCCTTGAGGGATCCGTCCCAGCATAAAGGCTTGGGATCCGTGGGATGCAGTGTTTGAGCAGAAAATTTTCCTTTTGGAAATATTTTGCCTAGTGTGTGCCTATATGCAAACTATTTGGAGTTTCGGTTATCTCGACCCCTAAAAATAAATAGAAAATAAACTAGAAGTGTAAAAGCATCCTATTGAGATAACCCGAAAACACATATTTAGTACATGAGTGCGTAATTTTGTGTTATCAATGCTCCTAATTCATTGTTGCTTAAATGAATGTACCGGAAAACACATATTAGTTATGTGTCTCCTTTAGCATTCAAAAGACATGAGATGCAATGAAAACGGGTCTTTACTTTGTATTAATAATGCGATTTGTCCTAGACGTGAGAAATTGCTTTTGTGAAATTGATACGGAAGGTATCATCCTTTTAGAAAACATTATGAAAGTAGGTTTAGAAAATAAGAAAATTATAAGTGTAAAAACTCATCTTGGGTTTTGAAAATTCCCGTATTGTTTGTGAGTTGTCCGTGAAATAGAGATCCTAGACTCAGAAAGAAGAAGGCTAGTGTTTACATACCTTGTAGAGTCAATTAAATTACGCCGTTTGTTCCATTAGACCAAGACCAAGGCAGTAGGTTGAATTGTTCCCTTCAAGCGGTTTGGTGAGGACGTCGGCTATGTTGTCTTGGATGCTACCTTCTCAATAGAGATGTTCCAAACATTGCCTCTTAGGAAGTGATGACGAATCTCTATATGCTTTGTGCGAGAATGCAATGCCGGATCCTTGCTTAGATCGATTGCCCCTTTGTTGTCACATAGGATGGCTATGTCGCTTAGATGGATGTCGTAGTCTACTAACGCTTGTTTCATCCATATTGCTTGTTGGCATGCTTTGCTTGGAGGTACTTTCGGCTTGGTTGTTGATATTGCAAGTGCCGTTTGTTTCTTAGAGAACCATGATGTTAAACAACATCCCATAAAAGTACATACCCCACTTGTACTTTTTCTATCAACGTCACTGCATTGTCGAATCGCATATACAATTGTTTCTACTGTCCTTAGGATACCATAATCCTAATTGTGTTGTACCCTTAATATATCTAAATATCCTTTTACGGCTTCTAGGTGTGATATTTTGGGGTCTTCTTGAAACCTAGCACATAAGCAAACACTAAACATGATATCCGCCCTACTTGCCGTGAGGTAGAGAAGGCTACCTATCATGCCACGATATTTAGTATTATCTGCGGATTCTCCGTCCTCGTCTTTTGTGAGTTTGGTTTTGGATGACATTGGAGTCCTAATTGGTTTTGACTCTTCTAGACCGAATTTATTTAACATCTCCTTGATGTACTTAGATTGATTAAAGAAGATACCATCTTCTACTTGTTTTATTTGTAGACCAAGAAAGAAACTAAGTTCTCCCATCATACTCATCTCGAACTCGTCATGCATGATTTTAGAGAAATCATCACACATGTCTTGACAAGTGGATCCGAATATAATATCATCTACATATATTTGTACTATGATTATATGTGACTCCTTTTTCTTAGTAAAAAGTGTGTTGTCAACTAACCCCATGGTGTAGTTGTGTTTAACTAGAAATGACTTGAGTCTATCATACCAAGCTTTTGGAGCTTGTTTAAGACCATAAAGGGCTTTCTTTAATTTATATACATGTTTGTGTTTTTCAAAATCAATGAAGCCCGGAGGTTGAGCTACATATACTTCTTCATTTATGACACAATTTAGAAAAGCACTTTTGACATCCATTTGATAAAGCTTTAGATCATTAGCACAAGCATACTGAAGTATTCTTATAGACTCTAATCTAGGCGGTAGGTCTCATCAAATTATATTCCCTCTTGTTGGTTATACCCTTGAGCAACGAGTCTAGCCTTGTTCCTAGACACTACTCCGTTTGCATCTAATTTGTTTTTATAAACCCATTTGGTTCCTATTATGGTTTGATTACTAGGTGGAGGGACAAGTGTCCAAACATCATTAGAAACAAATTGATTCTTCTTGCATAGTCATTACCCAACTTTCATCTTTTATGGCTTCTTGTGTATTCTTAGGTTCTAAGGTTGAAACGAAACAAAACAAGCTACTTTGGTTTTGAACTTGAGATCTTAATGTTCGTTCATTTAGTTTTCCTATGACTTTATCTACGGGGTAATCTTTGGACTCTTTAATGTTTACTATTTCATCACTTAGAGGTTCTTCTTCTTCCTTATCTTTTTTCTTTATTACTATGGTTCACTTTCTATAATTTCGTCATCGACAAGAGGTGGAGAGGGTTTGCGTGGACTTTCATCAAATTTTATATTTAATGACTCTTCTACTTTCATTGTTTCTTTGTTTAATATGACGTAAGCTTTGCTATTTGGCGAATAACCTAAAAGATACCTTCGGTTGATTTAGGATCAAATTTTGTAAGGTAATCTTTAGTGTTAAGAATAAAACATTTACTACCAAAGACTCTAAAATGATTTAACGTAGGCTTTTTGCCTCGAAGTAACTCATATGGAGTTTTTCCTAAGATTGGTCTAATCAAGACTCGATTGAGTATATACGTTGAAGTATCAACGACATTACACCAAAACATTTTGAGGTATGGATTGTTCATTAAGCATGGTTCGACTCATTTCTTGTAGAGTTCTATTCTTTCTTTCTACTACCCCATTCGATTGTGGAGTCGTGGAGCCAGAAGTTGTGAGTAATACCATTAGCGTCACAAAAAGCTCGAATTGCACTTCATTATCGAATTCCCTACCATGATCCGTCCTAATAGATACTATGGGACTTCCTAGTTGTCTTTGGATCTTTTTGCTTAATATTTCAAAATAGTTAAAGGTTTCCGTTTTGTTCTTTAAAAATTTTGTCCATATATACCTAGAGTAGTCATCCATTATTATCAAAGTGTAGTAGTTGCCTCCATAACTTTGGATGGTCACGTAATCCGACTCTTGATTTTGAGGTACGTATGTTGATTTTTATGGGATGAGATATTAAGACGGTTTGAAAAGTGAATAATATGATCGTTAATCTTCATGTGTTTAAACTATATGAAAACTACAATTGAATGTCTGTAAAAAAGTAACGGTGAACGGATTGATTGAAGTTTGAATTGAGCTCTTAATAGTGTTATTTGTTTATATAAAACCTTTAGGCATGTATAGATTGATTCATTCTTGTTTTACTATTTGAAATATTAACATATGTAGGGCCGTCAGGGTGTTTGGATTTGCTTTTGAAAATAATAGATGTTGAGAATTAATGTCATGATAGCAGATTTAATGTTTGGATAAAGAAATCATGTTTTTGACTATATGATCATATGGGGATCAAGTAATCAGTTATATACCAGCGAAAATGTCCAAGGTAGAAATAAAGTCTTTTACTCAGCGGCTCAGCGCTTCTTTATTGCTAATTTGATAGGCTTCTACAATCATTGTCATAAATGTTACTCATTTTTTGTTACTTAATATGCTAATTCTCTTAAATAATTCGATTTCTAAGCATTCAAACATCTGACTATATGACGGAGTACATCTTTAAACAATTCAAGCATGTCTAATTACTATATTTTGTAGTAGTTGATATCTTAAAAACTTATCTGATTCCGATAATAAATAGCACATACAGTCATATTCGCAACAAGGAGCAAATAGCAACTACATAGAGTCATATTCACAGGTATTCCCATGTGTTCAATTGAAGATGCTTAGGTGTGTTCTCTTTATTGCAATCAAATTTTTCCTTAAGATTGTTGATTGGCTAAAAGAATTAATCAATATGTCAAACTGACATATGTTCATCATTATACTAAACCTGTCCAGCATTATATGAATGTAATTTGATTAGGAAATTGTTTATTAGTAATTTTTACTTATCGAGGTGTTTGGATGTGTGCTCTTTAGAAGTGATAATGTTATATTAGATAGGAATAAATGGTAAATTTCTTTCTGGTAAATTTCTTTGGATAAGAGATATCAGTAGAATTATAAATCGTTATCACTAACTTTGTTCTAATAAAACAATTGGAGTCAGAGAGCTAACCTTGGTCTTGTTGGATTTCCACCCAAAGATTTACACTACCGATTTCTTTACCAATTTTTTCTTGTCTTTTATATTTGAATAAGAGACTATTCAAAGGTGCCTTTTTCGCTCTCAAAACTATATTTGTTTAGTTTACATTTCTTTTTATTGTGTTTGCCATTACTTTGATAGACATTTTTATTTTAATTTGCAGGACAGTGACAGTAGCACCGTATATATTGAAATTATTTGACTCTTCCGAATACCATGGTAAGAATTGTATGTTGAATCAACTTACATCTCTTGATATATATATTTCTGTAATTCACGGAGAATTATCACTCCTGATAATAAGCTACGGGCAATATGATCAATCATGTAAACACAACATGTTTGACCCATCAAAAATAGAACAATAACTTGAATTGACCCATTCATAGGTAAACAGGTCGAAACTGCCATCTATAGTCATTATGGATAGTAACTTTTACATCTTGCATGACCTTGGCAGGTGATGCTTAAGAAAACTGATAATTCATATGCATGTGTTGCGGAAACTGAAACATGTTTCACACTTAATGAAGTAAGTATACATAGCCACTCTTTTCCTACAATCTGATATGAACGTCGCGAATTCTCGAGATGTTTGTGCAGCACATGCGACTAATGAAGAACTACTAAGGGTTCTTGGACTTAAGGAGGAACAAGGAAGCCAACTTGAGTTCCTTCGAAGTGGCTACTAGGTATAGTTCTATTAAGTCAACCAAGTTGGATCTGTAGTTGCTTGTGGTAGTTCTTCTCACAACTATGATCTTGTGCTGAGCCGCAACATGGTGGGAAGTCAACCCAGTTGGATCTGTATTTGCTTGTGGTATTTATTCTCACAACTGTATGATCTTGTGCAGATCGCAACATGGTGGGAGGAAGATGTTGAGTTGAGCTATCTTCACATAGGCATGGCGGAGTTGAACAATAGTAACACTAGGAAAACGGCAGAAGACATTTCAAGAGATGAGGGAGGAGGCCTGGCCTAATATTGTCACATGTATATCAGTACACACCATTTTATTTCCGGATTATTTATTTATTTATAGTTTTTCGCTTCCAGTTTGTCACTAGGTCTCCTATTATAGTGAAGACTAAATGTATTGCCATAGACTGAATCATATATTATGTTAATAGGCTAAAATTTGTATAAACTTGTGTCGATGCATAACATTTAATGAATAGATGATGTGATGGGATATTTATATAAAAATGTGGTTTTGACCCATGACCCGAGTCACACAAACCTTTTTTGAGCATTTGAACATGCTTGAAAATTTTTAAGCTTTTGACCCATGACCAAACTCACCGCATACCAAACTCACCCGTGGCCATAACAAACATTGTATATTCAAAACAGTTGATCATTTTTTTTGGTAATGACATAAGAATAGTGGATCAAATGGAGGTAGTATTAGTTTCTCTCTAATTCCTGAATGTTTGTCGTGCATGTAGTAGTAAAGGATGAAGAGGACCCAAATGATCAAAATTCAGTTCTTGAACATCTAGACAACGTGGTAAGCTTTTTGCTCATGAAGATTGGCATATCGTATGGTGTTATGGTATATATAACTTTCTTTATACACTCAACAATGGCAAGATACCCAAAAGAGATTCAACAGTAGTTAACATCTATTATATCTAAATAACTTTTTTTCTCACAATTACATGTTAATGACTGAGTTTTTGTATGCTTATGTGGATCATTAAGGTTGCATATTAAGAGGGACTTTGCAGCACAAAGAGAAAGTTTGAGACCATTCGAGATTTTGAGTATTTGCAATGGTTCTTGCAAGTGGTTTCATGAAGACAGGTTCTTGGATAGTACTTGTTGTGACATCAAGGCTACAAAGTTTCAAGTAAGTTGACTTTTAATGATCTTGACTATGTCAATAGGTTCCTCAATCACATATCCTATTCTTATTTCTGAATATTAACTCACTGAATTTTTTGTTTAGATGTTTCACGTGGGAGTTGATGAACCTGGGCCATATTTATTTTCCAAGGGTTGCAAAGGTAAAGTAGATGATTTATTTTCCAAGAGTTGCAAAGGTCAAGTAAATAATTCATTGTAGCCAAAGAACCTCAACTTTTGCAGGTATGTGTATCTAAAGTCCTGAACTAATATAGGTATGCTTACTCATTTGAAAATGACATTGTTGGCTCAAATTGCATTCTTTGGTTGAAATTGAAATTTACATTAAAGTTATAAAAAACTCAAATGATTAAACTCGGTTTAGAAGCTTGGAATATGACCTCCAAGTCCACCTTTATCATTCTCTAGAACTTGTGAGCTTTATACGCTAGAATCATGTGATTCTTGCAGAAAATTATTAGTGTTTAGTACTCAATTCCGGATTATGTGCGTGAATCGTCAAGCTGTACACCTTTTCTCTCATATGTTCGTTGCAAATCCCGCCAAGGTAAGCCCTCTTGAGAAAATATGCTTTCCTTTCAAGTGGCATGATTTCTAAAGCTATGAAATTGATGTTTTAGATCCAATGTTGATAACTGAAATATTTTGAATTGTTCTTTTAGAGGATGACAGAATTGAAAGAAACATCCATGGTTTTTAAAGAAAAGATAGAGTTACAGATGCTCTTATTGCTACACGAGCAACTGTTGAAGAAGGAAAAGTTATTTAAAGGGTCTTTTAGACCCTTTCATGCTGGTAAGCGTTCAATATTTGGTAGCCAACTTATAACGTCTATTTTCAGGAATCTGTAATAAAGGACCAAAAGTCACAAGTTCCAGAAGTGGAGGGACTGGAGTGTCAATTTTCATATCTGCTAGACTTTGGGCGCCAAAAGGCACATTACTCTTCTCTTCTACTTAAACCACTCTTCACTTGTATCATAATTCATTCTTGATTTCAGTTACAAACTTTCTCTCTCAATTCTTGTAATCATTTGTGTAAACTACATCTTACTAATAACATTCCCATTTCGAATCTATTTCTTGTTCATTAGATTCCTAATGTGTTGTTGCAATTGTTGATCACGTTTTCATTTCTTGTTGATTTCTAAACGTGTGTTACAATTGGTATCAGAGACTCTTTCCTGGTCAGATACGTTCAAGAGTGTTACATTGACATTTTTTATTTTTCCAGTCCGGCCATATCAATCAAATTTTCACCACCATTCAATTTTGTTAGGGTTGGTACAAGTTGATACAGTTAGTTAGTGGGTTATTGTGTTTCCATATCAATCAAATTCAGAATTTTGGGTCTCAATCAAGATGTCTACAACTATTTCAGCGCTCCAATTACAATTAGATCATCTGAAGAGACTAAACACTCATAATGATGTTCATGAAGTGTTTGATGAATCGTATGTGAATAAACTTCTCAAAAAAGAATGTGCAGTGGTCGAGTATTACAATGAGTTTAATTCTTTGTTTAGCAATAAAGGGTGGGATGAACGGTATCTTATTGATCTCTTCATTTTCGGGTTACAACCGGCAATTGAAAAAGTTGTTAGTCTTTTCAAACCCAATACACTTCGTGATGCATATAATTGGGCTACGTTGCAAGAGAATGTCTTGAAATATCATCAGTCAAAAGAGGTTGAAAAAGAAAATAGTGGTTTCGGTATTAGTGTTGTTGGTAATGAGTCGGAGAAAAAAGTGTTGGAAAATTTAGTGCACTTGTGGGAATAGTTCACACCTTGTAACGGGTTAGGAGGTACGGAGTGTACACCCATAAGGTCCATGAACACCCTGACTCTTGTAGTGGTTTGTATTAGTAGTGCTTGGTGAAAGTCTTTGTGGTTACCATCGATTATCGGTGTTTCCAAGCATTACTTCCAATGGATCGATGTTTCCAAGTGGTGTTTCACCGGTAGTGTTTACGAAGCGTGGTGTTTCCTGAAGCATTGTAACCACGATAGCACTATGAAAGTACGATGAAAGTACGCTTGTAACGGTTTTACCTATTCAAGTGGCGTTTCAAGCGCTTAATGACCACGTTTAATTGGTCATGTAACCACTAACGGCTATAATGAGGATAATTATGAGGCTATTAATGGGCCGATTAATACTCATAATTCCATTGAATTAGCCAAGAGTATTATCCTATAAATAGGATATGTGATTAAGCATGAAAACACACGGAAAACACTAAACACTTATAAGCGCAAGGGTTATAGAATTGTGCATAATTCTCTAACTGCATTTGGTCTTATCCCAAGTAGATATTAGTGATACCCAGGCATTAGGGTCGAATAGTTTACTTTGGAAAGTGATCACACGATTCCAAGTGATATCCGTTAACCACCTAGTGGTATTTGTTCTCTCGACTAATTGTTTGTTTCTGCGAAGAGTTGCACATTACTGAAGTTGATTATCTTACCACGATTGCAGGGCTACTACACCAACAATCAAAGTAAACTATTTGTGATAATCAATGGCTACTGCTGCAATGAAACACATGGCTTCAAACTTTGCCAAGCTTGACAAGTTTGAAGGGGTGGACTTTAGGAGGTGTGAAGATGCACTTCTTCGTCAAGCATGAGTGTGGTGTATGTGCTAACCACACCTATTCCCGATGATGGTGATGATGCTCTTGTGGAGCGGTCGGAGGAGCAAAATGGGAGAATGATGACTACATCAGAGGTCTTATTCGAATGGTATGTCTCGATTCTTTGTTTGATAATTATCAGAACTTTGAATCTTCCAAAGAACTGTGGGATTCCTTGGATGCCAAATATATGGAGGATGCATCAAGTAAGAAGTTCCTTGTTAGTAATTTCACAAATTACAAAATGACCGATTCAAGACCAGTTATGGAACAATACAATGAACTTCTTGGAATACTTGGAAGGTTTACACAACACCAAATGAACATGGATGAGGCTATCAAAGTCTCGTGTGTCATTGACAAACTCCCTCCTTCATGGAAAGATTTCAAGCATACCTTGAAACATATGAAGGAGGAGTTAACTCTGTTGAGTTGATCATCTGCACATTGATGAATCTCTCAAGGTGCAGGATAATGACAAGCCAAAGAGTGGCAATGCTACTGGTGCATCTGTTGTCAATATGGTGGAGCATAACAACTCCACCGGGTACAATGACAACAAAGGCAAACGCAAATATCATGATAATACAAGGCGGATCCAAACAAGAAGGCAACACCTACTTGTTGGAAATGTGGCAAAACAGTCACATTAAAAGGGACTGCAAGGGTGTTAAAATTGGTGGTAAAGCCAATGGATCAAGCACTAATGGTTCAGGGAGTGGTGGTTCACCAACTCATCGAAAGGTCGAATATGTTTAATAAGTCTTTTCGATTTATTATGTTACATATGTATGAATCTTTTATGCGGGGATGATGATGTTGCGTGGTGGGTTGACTCTGGTGAAACAGTTCATGTGTGTAAAGATAGAAGCTGGTTCAAGACTTATGAGTCACCGAATGATGGTTCTATTCTTCACATGGGAAATGAGTCAACAACCTTGGTGCATGGTCGTGGTTGTGTAGATCTTAGGTTTAGTTCTGGAAAGATTGTAACTTTGTTTAATGTTATTCATGTTCCCGATATAAGGAAAAACTTGGTTTCAAGTAGTGTTTTGAATAATCATGGATATAAACAAGTTATTGAATCTGATAAATTTGTTCTTTCTAAATTTGGTGGTTTTATTGGTTTTGGTTATTTATGTAATCAAATGTTCAGGCTTAATATTACCACCGGTATTTCAAACTTTTGTGACCACATATGATCGGACTGATTCTACCCTTTGGCATGCTAGACTTGGTCATGTTCACTATAAAAGAATGCAAGATATGTCTAGGGATGGTTTAATCCCTGCTTTTGACATGGACAATGAAAAGTGTAAAACTTGCATGTTGACCAAGATAACCAAGAAACCCTTTCGGGGTGTTAGTCGTGAGACTAAGATCTTGGAGCTTATTCACAAATGACTCTGTGTGATTTGCATACCACTCCTTCTTTGGGGAATAAGAAGTACTTTGTGACATTTATTGATGATGCTTCTAGATTTTGTTATGTCTATCGGTTACATACCAAGGATGAAGCATTAGATAAATTCAAAGTGTTTAAAACTGAAGTTGAATTACAACTTGGGTCTTTGATCAAAAGATTAAGGACCGATAGGGGAGGTGAGTACATGGATACTCAAGCTTTCAGTCTGTTGGTATTATCCATGAAACTCTGCTCCCTATACTCCTCAAAGAAAATGGTATTTCGAAAGGAAAAACAGTCTTTGAAGGAGATGGTTAATTCCATGTTGTCCTATTCAGATGAGTCAAGGGTTCCGGGTGAAGCTATGTTAACATCTTGCTATTTATTAAATAGGGTTCCTAACAAAAGGAACAAGGTTACCCCTTATGAACTCTGGACTAAAAGGAAACCTAACTTGAACTATCTCAAGGTTTGGGGTTGTAGGGCATTGTAAGACTCCGATCCAAAGATGAAAACTTTGGGTGAAAGAGGCATTGACTGCATCTTTGTTGGATATCCTGAGCATTCCAAGGCTTTTAGGTTCTATGTTATTGAACCTAATGAATATATTTCAATTAACTCCATTATTGAATCAAGGGATGCAAACTTTGATGAGAATAGATTCTCATCAGTCCCTAGACCAAGTCGAGGATTCCTAATGGAACTCATGACACTTAGAGGGTCCACGATGAACCATCGGGTCCCGATGAGGTTGTGATACAACAACTGAACCTGTGCTCAGGAAGAGCAAAAGTCAGGACTCCAAAGTCATTTGGACTGAGTTTCAACTATACTTAGTTGAAGGTACCAGGATGAGGTCTCGACCAATACTCCTATTACTTCATTCTTGAGGATGATCCCAAGACATTTGAAGAAGCAATGAAGTCCCGTGATATTGCTTTACGGAAAAAGCAATCAATGATGAGATGGATTCCATCATGGGCAACAACACTTGAGTGTTGGTTGATCTACCACCGTGGTGTAAACCTTTGGGTTACAAATGGATTTTCAAAAGGAAAATGAAGGTAGATGGAACTATTGAAAAGTTCAAGGCTAGACTAGTCATTCATGGCTTTAAACAAAAGTCAGGAATAGATTATTTTGATACTTATGCCCTTGTGGCTCGTATCAGTACCATAAGACTGCTGATTGCTATGGCATCTATTCACAATCTGGTTATTCATCAAATGGATGTGAAAACAGCTTTCTTGAATGGTGAATTGGAAGATGAGGTTTATATGAACCAACCTCGAGGGCTTCATCATGCAGGTAATGAAAACAAGGTGTGTAAACCGATTAAGTCTCTTTATGGACTTAAGCGGGCACCTAAGCAATGGCATCAAAAATTTGATGAAGTGGTTTTGTCTAGTGGTTATGTTCTTAACCAAGTTGACAAATGTGTATATAGCAAATTTGATGAATCTGGTAAAGGAGTCATCATTTGTCTATATGTTGATGACATGTTGATTTTTGGCACGACCAAAATCAGGTCAACTTGACAAAGGAATTTTGTCATCAAGGTTCTCCATGAAGGATATGGGGAGAGCGATGTTATCCTTGGTATAAAAACATGAAAGTAAAAGAATTTCTATCTCTCAGTCTCATTATATTGAGAAGGTCTTGAAATTCAATTACTTTGATTGTACTCAGTGAGCACACCTATGGATACTTGTGAGAAGGCGATGCCCAATCATGGCAAGGCTGTATCTCAACTTGAGTATTCTAGGGTAATTGGCTGCCTGACTGATGTATGCCATGACTTGTACAAGACTGATATTGGTTTTGAGTGGGAAAATTGAGCGGTATACTAGTAATCCTAGTGCTCATCAGCGGCAAGCAGTTCAAAGTGCGGAAGTATTTGAAGAGAACTATGGATTACAGTCTCTCTATCTTTGGTTACCCATCGTGTTGGAAGGTTACATGATGCAAGTTGGATCGATAACGAAGAAGACAATTCGCTCTACCGGTGGTGGGTATTCCTACTTAGTGGAGGTGCAATTTCTTGGGCATCCAAGAAGCAAACTTGCATCACCAGTTCAACAATGGAATCAGAATTTGTGGCTTTAGCATTGTAAAGGTGAATGGTTGAAAAACTTGCTTCTTGAGATTCCATTGTGGCCTAAACCTATAGCACCTATTTCTATCCGGTGTGATAGTAGGCTACATTGGCTAAGACTTATAGCCAAATGTACAATGGTAAGTCTAGACACTTAGGTGTCAGACATAGCATGATTCGTGAGCTTATCATGAATGGGGTGGTATCTATAGAGTTTGTTAGATCTCAACAGTTAGTCACTTGACGAAGGGTGCGGCTAGAGACTTGGTTATAAAGTCGCTAAAGGGATGGGTTTAAGTCCAACTTAGTCACGAATGCTAGGACACCCAACTCCCTCCCAGGAAACTTGGGAGTGAGTTCAATGTGGAAAATTTGAACATTAGTGGTGGAGCACATGTTTATTTTACATCCCAAGGTTGTGCTCGAGACCTGGCTGAAAGGAGGATGAAGTCTTTACTTCTTAATGGTTAATTTTATTTGAAAAAGTGATTGGCAGGAGCATGAATAAAGAGGAACCACCTATGTAAATGTTGAAGTTTTGCCCCGGGAAGCTTTGGACTTTAGATTTTACAACATTTATGAATTTGGATATGGACACATGGCTTGTATAGTGTCGGGAGCTGTTAAGTGTTTGAAAACTTGTGTGTATTTTATCTTCAGTATTCAAATGGGTTGAAGGGTTCAATTCTTAGAACACCCTGATTCTCGAATATTTGAAAGCGTGTAATTTAAGATGGAAATTCAATCCTCGGGACATTTTCATCTATGCACATGTTTTGCTTGATGTTTATTTTTCATGCAAAGGAAGTGAACTAAATTTGGGGAGGATTGTTGGAAAATTTAGTGCACTTGTGGGAATAGTTCACACCTGTAATGGGTTAGGAGTGGAGTGTGTACACATAAGGGTCCATGAACACCACGACTCTTGTAGTGGTTTGTATTGGTAGTGCTTGGTGAAAGTCTTTTTGTGGTTACCACGATTATCAGTGTTTCCAGCCGATACTTCCACTGGATCGATGTTTCCACCGAAGGTGGTGTTTATTTGAAGTAGTGTTTACTAGCAGTGGTGTTTCCCTGGCAGTGTAACCACGATAGCACTATGAATCTTGATGAAAATGCGCTTTAACGGTTTTACCTATTCAAGTGGCGGTTTCAACGCTTAATGACCACGTTTAATGGTCATGTAACCACTAACGGCTATAATGGGGATAATGGGGCTATAATGGGCCGATTAATACTCATAATTCCATTGAATTAACTAAGAGTATCCTATAAATAGGATATGTGATTAAGCATGAAAACACACAGAAAACACTAAACACTTATAAGCGCAAGGGTTATAGAATTGTGCCTAATTCTCTAACTGCATTTGGTCTTATCCCAAGTAGATATTCGTGATACCCAGGCATTAGGGTCGAATAGTTTACTTTGGAAAGTGATCACACGATTCCAAGTGATATCCGGTAACCACCTAGTGGTATTTGTATTCACTAATTGTTTGTTTCTACTGAAGAGTTGCACATTACTGCTGAAGTTGATTATCTTACCCTGTTCTGGGAGCTACTACACCAACAAAAAGAACAAAGGGAAGATATTGGGAATGATATAGAAGGTGATGAGGTTATGAAATCAAGTAATGCAAATGAAGTGATTGAAGTAACCATTGGGTTGATGGGTACTCGTTTTGATGGGTTCGGTGAAACATTGAAGAACATGAAACGTTAACAGTTTTTCATCGCAAAGATTCAAGGGAAGTTGATGGGAAAACATTTAGTGGAAATGGGTCTAATCTAGACAAGATTCAAGAAGTTCAAATGGGTGTTCCTCGTCTTGAAAATTATGTAATGGGTGTTAAAGTTCTTGATGAGGTTGGGGAAAGTAGTGAATTGGAAGTGAGTGAGTCAAGAAGAGTGGACGTTAATGGGGTGGTAAATTGTGAGGAAGTTGGGAAAGTTCATGAAACTGAAATTGAATCAAGTGGGATGAACATGGATAAAACCTTCGTAGATTGCTCAATTCCACAAGAGAAGTTAAATGTTGATATCAATGTGGAGTTTAAGAGTGAACAAGAAGTCGATAATAACGTTTTGTGAGTCATGATGAACTGCTCAAGGAAGTGAGAAGATCGAGTTGTTTGGGTATTGTTCTTGGATATGGAAGTCATTTGAAGTTGATCAAAAGGTTCATTGGAAGTCGAGAGTGCCTTGTATTTTGTTTGTTGATGAGATAGTTAGGAAAAGAGAAGTGAGTTTAATATGGGAAAATGATGAAAGAGTACAAACACTTCATCAATTGTTGATAATTGGATGGGCTTTACGGTAATAAGAGAGTTATGAATGAAGGTCAGGAAGTTGTGAAGAAAAGAGATAATGTTCTTGCTTATGATTATGATATTCAGAAAGTTTTAGGAAGCATTCATGATGATGATGATTTACTGAATCAACAAAAGAAGCCGAATGAAGTTGTTAAACGGCTTGACAGGGTGGGAATGGTGTAAAAGAAAGAAGAGATGTGCTAAAGGCAATTTAAGTATAAAAAGAGGAACTCTGTTACTTGGAAGTGGCCCAAAAGGATGAAAATAGTGGGTATAAAATGCAAATTTAAACATGGGAAGTGGGAATTTGACATATGGAAATGGCCTAATAGGAAGAAGAAATGGAAAAGAGTCATGTTATGGAGCTTTGGCTGCTGTTGAGGTTGTGAAGAACTAGAGACTAATGCTTAATGATTCATATTTTCTGAGTGGAAAGGGATTAAAGATTACTATTGATAGGAATTGATTGGTACTATCAGTGTTTAGTTATCACTAGCAGTGGGAAGTTAACACTAGCAGTGGGTTAAAAGAAACATTGGTAAGGGTTACTGAAATAAACTAAAATTGAATTTGCAAGTTGTGGATAGAAGTTGCAAGAAGTTGATGACATGAGTTGATGATAGGAATGTTGAGATAAACAAGCTCATTATGCGAGTTGCTGATTAATGGTGTTGGGAGCTGATGGTTTTGGATAAATGTCGTTTATAATGGTTCCTTATAATGGTTGCTGAACAAATGTCGTTGATACAAATTGTTGGTAGGAGGGTTACCTTAGTTGATATTTAGCCTGAGCCTGAAGCCATGAAGTTCAGTCCTGATTAAGGTGCTTGGAGTTGCTGAATACATGACCTGAACATCGAACTCTGAAGACTGAACATTCAGCATTGAACATTGAATTCATTTCAAAACCGATTCTTGAGGTCAAGAATCTTTTAAGGGGAATGGTTTGTTACGAGTCAAAGTAATAAAGGACCAAAAGTCACAAGTTCCAGAAGTGGAGGGACTGGAGTGTCAATTTTCATATCTGCTTAGACTTTGAAGCCAAAAATTTACTCTTCTACTTAAACCACTCTTCACTTGTATCATAATTCATTCTTGATTTCAGTTACAAACTTTCTCTCTCAATTCTTGTAATCATTTGTGTAAACTACATCTTACTAATAACATTCCCATTTCGAATCTATTTCTTGTTCATTAGATTCCTAATGTGTTGTTGCAATTGTTGATCACGTTTTCATTTCTTGTTGATTTCTAAACGTGTGTTACAAACGAGTTGCAATTGCTGAGTTGCAGGATCTACAAAGTAACAGATTTAAATGCCCGCCCATGGGAAATATGCTCATGACCTGTGGCGACTATCTTCTTTTTCTTCGTTTTAATTAGGTCCTGAAACACCATATGTGAATTTTACAGGTTTATGTGCTTATAAACCTTTGCCCTGCATCATCATCATCATCATCATAATCATACCCATTGTTAATCATAATTTAAATACTTTGTTGAGTAAGAGACCCGATTAACATATTCTAACGACCGGTAATAACATGTTGCTTTTGCTATTTTTAACCCTAATAGGTTGGCACCGAAAGAACACACATCTTAGGAACGTGATCAAGGATGCCTATCCTAACTCCTAAGCATGTCTTTTATAATCAAGGTTGTGGCATGGTTTTGTCACGCAAAGAAGAATCGTATTGTATTTACGTCGTTTTGTATGCAAAGAAATATGTTTACTTATCATTTTTAGAAGGACATCCTCCTACACCTGGAAGTTACAAAAAAAAAGGCATGATCATGGTTTGTTTTTGTAGAGCGATGGTTCCTTTTTATCAATTTGGCTAAACCATGTTACATTCTTTTTGCAATCTGCCCTTTTGGTTTGAAAATAAAAATGTTTGAACTTTGAAAAAAATTAGAAGTAATATGTTTGACTTATCTTTTTCATAACGACATGCACCTGGAAGTTACAAAGAGGCAATCTTATGGTTTGCTTATGTAGAGATAATGACATATTTTACATGCTTAACAAAAATCTTCCATGAAGGATCTCGTGAGTTCCTCAAAAATGTTGGTCATTTAGATATTTTTTTACCTCATTATAGGATACATATTTGCTAAATTCATCCCGTAAAAACATAGTATTTTTGGTCATATAAGAATGAGACTATGGATTTAAAGAAATAATTTACGAAGTGTGTTTGGTCCATGATCTTTACTTTCAACTAACCATTATCTCCATTAGTTAAAGCCATAGAGCTGTAGTTATGGCCAAGACTAAGATAAGCCCATCCATTAACAGAAAAAGAGTTGTGGGAGGTGCAAGTTTGTGGTAGTAACAAATCACCGGCCTGGACGATTTCAACTTTAGATATAATAAAGCTTTTAGAATGTGATAGGCGGTTGATTGGTTTTGGGATAAGGGTGAAATATCTAAGGGGTGCAATGAAAGTCATTGGCTGATCGGGCTGTTTGATTATAGGCCTATTAGCTTGATCATTGCTAAGCTCCTACGAGGAGAATTTAAAAAGTTATTGGGAAGATTATTGGTGAGGTGCAAAACATGTTATGAAGCTAGCACCTATGAATAAATATAAGGTTCTTATTATTTTTCATTTTTAGTGGAATACGCAACATATTCATATGAAATTTCCTTTTTATTCAACAAATAGGCTATTGTATCTATGAATCTGGATGGATTGCACAAAACATAGGAAGTTGGAGATGACAATGCTCATTATGGGAAGAAAAACATAATTGGAGACATCTACAAATGGGATGGATTAAATGTATGGCTATGCCTTTGGTATGTCGAGAGGTTATCCTCTTATTGATCTAAAGTGTTGGATGGTAGGATTGTTATTAGTTTTGGTTTTGTTCTTCTTGATGATTATTTATTGAATGATTATGATGATAAAGCCGATTGCTCAACAGTTAGGTGACTTGGCTCGAACATACATGATGATGAAAATACATGATGATAAATTCCCTTTCAAGATATTTGTAATGCTTTAGTTGCCATTTGTTCAAAAATTTGAGAAAACCATTTTTACTTGCGGATACTAAGGATGCATATCACGTAAATCCAAGGGAGAATTGTTCCGTTCAAATAGCTAGATATGCACATCACGGAAAGACTCTATTTTAGTGTTGTTGGTTATACCTATATCTTATTTTACGTTAACTTAAGTTTTTAACAATATTTATAAGGATTGCTTGCGAGTCGAACGGGCTATGCTGACACTTTTTCTTGGCGAGTACCACTTTGAAACTTTTTTTCTCTCATATTCAATAAACGTTTATATCTTTTCGTTCTTAATGCATTCAATAAAAACTTGATACGTTTATATATATATATGTTAACTTTTTAGTATATATTTGTTCTACTAAATCCTAAAAATAAAAACCACAAATCAAAGTACTTACCTCCTTTTAGCCGTTCTATGGATTATGGTACATCAATTATAGTTCTTAACCGTAATTTAACTTTTATCAACTTTTTAGTATATATTTGTTCAACTTAATCCTAAAAATAAAAATCACAAATCAAAGTACTTACATGCTTATGCTTTTAGCCGTTTATGGATTATGGTAACATCAATTATAGATATTAACCGTTTAATTTAACTTTTAGTTACTTTTTAGTCTATATTTGTTCTACTAAATCCTAAAAATAACAACCAAAAATCAAAGTACTTACCTGCTTTTAGCCGTTTTATCGATTATGGTAACATCAGTTATAGATCTTAATCGTTTCATTTAACTTTTAGTTACTTTTTAGTATATAATTGTTCTACTAAATCCTAAAAATAAAAACCAAAAATCAAAATACTTACTTGCTTTTAGCCGTTTTATCGATTATGGTAACATCAATTATAGATCTTAACCGTTTATTTGCTTTTAGTTACTTTTAGTATATAATTGTTCTAATAAATCCTAAAATAAAACCACAAGTCATAAAGTCATCGGACGAGTTTTCCACAGTATATATATATATATTTATATATATATATATATATATATATATATATATATATATATATATATATATATATATATATATATATATATATATATATATATATATATATATATATATATATATATATATATATATATAAGAAGGAGGCATCTCAATATAATTCCACTTGTCATCTCATAATGCCATGTCATCACAATTAGGGTATGTTTGGCAAAAAATAGATTGTCTTTGATCTGGTGCTTAAAAGATTATAAAAGAAATTATTTTATAAGGTACATGAAGTAACCTTTTATTTCAGAGAGATTAGGAAGATTTTTTTTTATAATCTCTCTATAAGCTATGTGCACAAACAAAGATTCTTTTATAAGTAGCTTATTTTTGAAAAAAATAAGCATAATCTCTCCAATATCTTGTGTCAAACATAGCGTAAAGCCACATCACCAAATAAGCACATTTAATTACATGTCATCGGTTTTTGTCCACGTATAGTAAGGAGTCCAACTAAGCAATTAAAATCGGATTAAATATTTAAAAAAATTATTCACTTGCAAGATTCGAACCTAGGGTGTTTATAACATTCACAAACATGATAACCACTAAACTAACAAATTTTTTTGATTATATTCTACAAGTCCAAATTTATAAACTATGCAAACAACTATTGAGCATTTTAATTAGATAATTATGGAGAATCTCTACAAGGAATGACCTTTCTCAAAACCCTAATCTCATTGATCCAATTTATATTAAATCATGTAAATTATATTGTTTATTTTTCTTTATTCTATGAACGCAATTATAACTATTTTTTTCTTCTTCCATCATCACACTACTTATTATATATTGTTATTAACTCGTGTGTTTTTTTTAATAATCAAGTTGCTGACATGGATGTAGAGGTTAGTAAGTTTATAAAAAGGAAGGTTATGTAAGTTTCCAACTTGTATCATCATATTTTAATCATCAGGCTACATGTACTTACAATGAATATGCAGATTCAAGGTTCTAGGGATTTCTTCCATCCGTGATGGCTGCCGCTATTGTGTGCATCGTTAGTAAAGAGATTGTTTGCTTCTTTTCTTTTCTTTAGCTAAGGATGTATCCAGGGAGAAATAAGAATCTTTGAAAAGTATAATAGCATAGCCGGTTTAGGGTTTTGGATTAAATAAAATGAACTGTACAATAGGTATAATGTCGGCTGAACTATGGTCGGTTTACGCAGTTAATTAAGCTGATAGCTACATAGACTCACCAAACGCCCTAGGTATATTCAATTCCCTCCATATTTATGTCATGGTATCTGTACGCAGTCTACATATAATTCTTCATAACTATGGCCATTCGATTGTGTAACAGTTTCTATTGTTGTAGGCATTCGTTAGGTGACACAAAATAAATATGCAGGCTCGCACACAGGCAGTAAGCATGTACATTCTATGGGGAAAACTTCACGAACAACTGCCAAAGGTATCGATCGACACACTATAAAGAAGCATGATACAATGAATCATCGACATCCAGAATCTTGAGTAAGTTATCGTACCACTGATTTAAATTAGTCCTTCTGATATTAGACGCCTTTGAATGAAATCTTATTTACCACTGTTTTAAATTTTTCTTTTTTTTACCATTGTAGTTTAACTTTAGCTTATGTCTTTGCATTAAATCTTGAATACATTTTTTGGTTTAGTTTGATTCTGACAGGGCTGTATATACATCATTAGCATTTGGTTACATAGATTAGATTATGATGCTAAAATATGATCACTTGCATATCATAACAGGACGACATAGAAGGGTGTTCTAAGTTCATAATGGATGTATCAAAATATCACGGGAGTAACTATTTCCCAACTCACAAGAGGAGATACTCATCTATTCCTGGAAGTCCAAGAAGTGTAATGGATGCGTATTTCAGTAGTGGGATAACTCTAACTACTCACAGGAAATTGCATCATCAGTTACAGCTTCACGTGGACCTATATTCAAGAAGAACCGAGCCTACTAGCAGCAAATGAGATTGACTCCAGTGTACCGAGTGTCCAACAGTGTCCTTAGCTCATTGAGCAACCATTAATCTGCTATCTTTTAGTATGGTATTTATTTACAATATTTTCTCGGATATATATTAATTTGCCAGAATATGTTCTTATGGTGAAACTACATTGCTACCTTTAATCTATAACTATGTTTTAATCATCAGGCTACATGTACCTGCACTATGTTAAATTATTTGGCAAACAATGTTTTTTGATACTTTACGGATTTTGATAATTATATGTTGGATAACTTCAAGCCATAGCAAACTACTCATATAAAAATAATAGGATACCTGCGCGCTATGCCAAGACAATATAGAGACGGTTTGTATCACCATATTTCATAATGCTGAGTTTTCATTTACATATCGCTACCATGACAAATCATCGGTTCAGGATCGGTTTGCTGGTTACAAAGCCAATGGTTGATGTCAGGTGTGTAATTTATGTGTAGAAAGAGAATACATGTCTTGAGAAACTGTTAAGAGTAGTGCTAATTCATTTTCCAAACTTCATGTCGAGCTTGCTGTATGGGTGAGATTATATGTATTTTCTATGTATGTGTAGATCCGGGTCGTACAGATGCATGAAATGGTTGTAGTATGGTAATGGCAATAAGATTTAATACACAATCTAAGCTGGAATATGTGTCAAATATAGTTAATACATACTTTATAGAGGATTACAATAAGAACTTTGGGAACACACTATAACTAAAAGCATTTTATTGATCTGATACACAAATTCCTTCACCTCTATTTTAGTCATAGGTGTAACTATACTTCTGATCTATGCAGTGGAAACAAAATTGATACACAAATTCCTATCCGTTCACAATATTTGAAGAAACAAGATTGCGCTTAATCTTAATTGCAGCGGCATCAGTCTCTTCAACAAAACTTATCTCCATTGGTCTCATGGACCGTCATTTACCCCTTTACTGGTGAGATGGTTGAGGTTCATTTTAAGGAAGGTATGAAAGTTGAAAAAGGTCAACCTTTGTTTGTATTTAAAGCAATGGAAAAGATGGCTTACTGAATCAAATTCAAAGGAAACTAAAAACAAGGCCCTTATTCGAGCTGTAGTTGTTGAAGATCTTAAACCGTTGACTAAGATTATGCTAGAGACGGTTAGGAATTCACGTATTTACTATAGAAAATGTGTTTATGGACCAGTACGCTGGAGATAGCCCAATGGCAACAATTGATAATGAAGATGTTCAAAATAGGTACAAAAGATTCAAGAAGTTTGATACAATTGTTGACCATTAGGTCATCTTTTCTCCATGCACAATTCACCAATGAATCAAGCAAGTTGTGTATTTATTAACTTGAAAATACTACTACTACTACAACCCCAATAATAATAATAATAATAATAATAATAATAATCATAATAATAACATTGTGATTTGTTTAAGAATATAAAGAAAGAGTGGAAGATTTTCAAGAAAAACTTGCCTGGTATGTTTCGGTTAATCATACATACCATTGTTCTTTTTTTTCTTTTTCTTTTTTTTGTCTAATTAGTTTGGTTCACAGACACAATCTTTGTGAGGGTTTATGAATCGAGGATGGATCTTTTAAGAGCTGCAATTATTGGACCAAAAGGGACTCTGTATCATGATGGTCTCTTATCCTTTGATGTGCATTTCACAAGAAGCTAGCCTAAGAGCCCATGAACTTGCAGATTTCATATCATCCTAGGTAGATTGGCTTGCAAAAATTTGATGAACTGAAAAGGATTGCAGCTGGTATAAAAATTGAGAAACACATGCGTAAATGGGGTCCATAGGTAGCCTATACTCGGCTTTAAGTTTCGGTTCTTGCAGTTCAAACATGCCTACATGCAATAGAGCCTTTCGCAAGAGAGATTTAGACACAGGAAGGAAACTAAATCTGTAATCAAAATTCAGGTAAAATATATAATATATATATATATATATATATATATATATATATATATATATATATATATATATATATATATATATATATATATATATATCTTTTCAAGATGAGCACGGTGGATATGGTGGAGGACCTGGGCAGGCAAGTGAAAAGAGTCTAGGAAGGAAAACACTCTACTGATGAGAGAGTGGTTGGGTCTATCTCATCCTCATTCAATATCAGATAAGACATAGAAGTTATCATACATATATATTTTCCTTAAATATTGTTACAGTCATGATGGCCATAAAAGGGTCCATCGTATCCTGTGATTTTGATTTGTCTTTAATTGCAGGTAAAAGATATTCATCAGGCAAAGGACTACTCAAACAAATCTATCATACTTGCTGTTAATAAGTGCGAGTCTCCACGGAAAGGAGTGATGCAAGCCTCAGAATTTTGGTCTCTCGGGTAAGCTCGTTCTTTTCTCACTTCTAATAGAGTACCATCCATAAGGCTGAAAATCTAAGTTTTTCAAATAACAAGATGAACTCAATAATGTAAAGCCACTGAGACAACTCTTTCATAATCTCTCACGAGATGTTAAAAGTTTGCAAGCAAAGATTATTTTTTCAGACAGAACATGTACAGTATATTTTTACTGGCAGCCTTTTAGGAGCAAGTGATGTTAGCCTAGCATTAGGTGGTATGCCAGACTTCATGACTGCTAGCATCTTAGGATTATGAGTATCTCAGTTTGAATTATCTTTTTTCCTACTTTATAATGGCATGATTAGGTTTACGCCACTTCCTATATCTGCTGTTTCTGGAACTGGAACTGGCGAGCTTCTTGATCTTGTTTGCTCTGGCTTAGGCAATATTGAGGTATTGTTTCTCCCATATACAATAAACCACTAGTTTTTTCTTTATTATATTGTATTCTAGACAATTGTTGGATTATACACAGGATTCAGAAGTTGAGAACAAAGAAGAAGACTACATCCTTCAATTGCAATTGTGGGGCGTCCAAATTTTGGTGAAAGTAGCATTCTGAATGCTTTGGTTGGAGAGGACAGAACAATTGTTAGCCCAGTTAGTGGGACCACGCGTGATGCTTTTGATACTGAATTTGAAGGACCAGATGGCCAGGTTAAATTCTGTTCTTACAATGAACAGATGGTCGCTGGATGTCAGTTATAAATCATCAGGAAAACATTGGAAATTAGGAGGGTGGGGTGGATAAGTAAAACGGTTATGCTTATAATAGTTCTAATCCTGGGTAGCCTAATCCGAGTCGATAACTTTGACCATCTTGACAATTTAAATTTTAGTTACCAAAGATAGGAATTAGACTAAGTACATTACCTTCGTATAAAATTTTCATTGGAAATAACTACATGTAGTAGCAAACTCTTATATGTTGTGAAATGTTGAATTTTTTGCAGAAATTTTCTCTTATTGATACTGCTAGAATCAGGAAAAGGACAGCTGTAGCTTCATCAGGTAGCACGACAGAGGCATTATCTGTTAATAGTGCATTTCGTGCAGTTTGGCGTTCTGACGTGGTAGCTCTGGTTGTTGAGGCCTTGGCCTGTATTACAGAGCAGGTAAAAAGTCATCAATTCACTGGTTTATGAGGTTTTGAGTAAAGTTTTCATGTTGGCAAAATATTATAAATTTATAATATTGATGAAAGCAATCACCCAATGTGAAATTGTGAAAAACACGCTGGGGCGTCAACCCTTGTATCGATAGCCGACGCTGAAAAGGAGCAGATTAAGCAGCTGATTGTGCGTTTGATGTTGTCTGCTGGTCCGAAGATACAGGCGCAGCTTAGTGAAGCGCTTGCGGTTATTGGGAACCATGATTTTCCAAAGGCGTCGACGCGGTTGTTGCCTCTGCTGAAGGCTTTTTAAATTAAGTGGTATAAACTATTTACTACGGCATTTCATGCATTCAAGAGCACATCTAAAGGCAAGTTTTTGAGAAATTCGGTATGTGCAGTTATTAAAATATTTGTTTTGGAAATTTTGCTGCATCTATTTTGGGTTTGCATAACATGATGCTCAGTGTGCAGCTATACTCTCCTGGTCACTCCTTTTGGGTACCATGCATAGTTGGAGTCTCAATTACAAACATTGGCGAGGAATTTCTTTATCTAAAAACATGTCATCAAGTTGTGCATCTAAGTTTGTTTCTACTAAATGATAGTCAATTTGTTGAAGGTTTTGAATACCATGGAACGCCATTGAGAAATGTAACAGATGACCCCACTTTACAGGTATCATAAGGGTCTACGGATGATGTACTATGCAAAGGACCTATACGAAGTATGTACAACCATGTAGCGGGTGATTAGTTTTTATATAAAGCAATCTATTTTGTTTATAAAGTACCCAACTTAGTGGGTGGTCTATATGTATCCAAGGTGAAGACTAAAGAGGATGTCATAGCAACTCTGCAACATTAAATAACTAGTTTGTAATAAGCTGAAGCTCAATAGAAGATTTTATTATTTCTTCACAGGATGTGATAGCAACTCTGGAACACTGAGTTGAACGAGAATTACATGTAAATTGTATTTTACATTCTTTCTTCAAGCTAAATTTAGTGATCCATTTATTAGACTAACTGCAATTTGTACTGTGAGAATTTGACTCGGAAAAGAACACCATTCATGTTCTACCATGAAAATATAAAATGGGTTATTGGTTTGTATAACCCTCCTGGAAAGACTGGTGAACTTGGGTTACGCGGGCCTGCTATAATGAAAGGTGAGACAAACAGAAATAAGTTAATCCAGACACCTGCATGATGATTAGGAATTGGCTTAATATTCTTGAATTTTTAATTTTGTAGAAGATAAGAATAACAGGAAAACAAAGCTATCAAGGGTTACTGTTTGGAAAAAAGTACAAAAGCATCAGAAAATGATCATTTTTCCGGTACCTAATAATCTTAAGGCGTTTAGGTTGCATGATCTCAAGGCTGCCACAAGGAATTTCAGGTCGGATAGTATGATTGGTGAAGGAGGTTTTGGTCGGGTTTACAAAGGGTGGACTGATGAAACTACGCTTGCTCCCTCGAGGCCAGGTACTAGACAAGTTGTTGCAGTTAAAGTATTGAAGTCGGAAAGCCATCAAGCTCATAGAGAAGGGCTTGTAAGTAACCTTTTTTAGATGGTCAATGTCCCAAAAGACCTAACCTATCATTGATTAGGAAACGAATCCTTAATAAGCTTCTTTTCTTCGTTGAGATTTTCTATATCAAGGGCGTACATTAACCAAAAACAAGAATATATTTAAACTAATTTGTAAGCCATTGCTGACATAAGATATTAAGTTTTGTCCCTTTTGCCTTATCTAAGTGTTAAAATCACTATCTGAGGTGATTCGTATACCACCTCCGTTTGTTTATGTATGAAATGATCCAGTTATGCAAATATCTAAGTTCAGTGAGTTAGTTATGTGTTATTTTAATAAAAGAAAGTCCCTAGCATATTTTGACATATGTTTAATATATCATCATTGAATAACGGATCTAACTGAGCTCCAATAATTGTAATATGCAGATGGAGGTTGATTACTTAGGCACTGCAACAAAGATTGTTATTCATATTAGCAAGTTTAGCCTTTTGTTTGCATCAAGTGGTCGTATTCACGTGTAAATAATTGTCTCTTTTGGTCAATCAGGAATCCGAGTCCGAAGCAGAACCTCTCAATAGTCATTTCAGGTACATCTATTCATAATTTCTGAATTCATCAGTTTTATTAGATTCATTCTTATAATTATCTAAAGATTATTCTTAGGAAAAAAAGGAAAATAGAAGTGAAAGATCAACTTCGATTGTCAAAAGTATAAGTATACAATAAAAGAGTGACAAAAAAGAAAAGAGAATTGTCAAATTGTGGGAAAAAAGATTAGGCATTATTACAGCCTCTTAGGAGAATTGTCATTTCTGTGTTGAAGTCAAAGAGTGTTCAGTTGGAGCAACATGTTGTGAAAGAGTTTTCTGTGTGTATACACATAAACACACATGTTGTATCTCTCCCACTCTTTTTTATCCCCGTTCTTTTTTGGAAGCCAGATGTATAAAGGTTGAAGTTTATCGTGTATCTATTTTGTTTACTTTTCTGCAAAGATGATAGATTACCGAGTTATTACTCACCAAAAAATAAGTTATAAGACGTATTACCTCTTCATTACAGCCATAATGGGTCAAATTCTAAAATGCTAATTAAGAGGGTGTTTGGGAATGCTTATTTATGTACTTGGCCTGAAGTAGCCAGGAGATTAATTTTGATTGAATTATGCTTGGACTGCAACCTTGAATCTTCATAGGTCCTGACTTGTGAGTGTGATAAATTGTTTCAATGTTTGCATGGTGATGGTGGCACACTTACATGAGTGGCTGCAATGGAAGCTGTTGCCATGGTAAGATGGAACTATTTTTTTAGTAACATGTCACAGTGGTTTGTAAACAGCATGTGTAATAGCAGATCGGGACGGATGGAAATCTACTTATTTAAGTCATTAAAGGTTTGTATGCTTATTATTAGTGTAAATATTATTGTTATGTACCGTCATCAAATCAGTGAGAATGTTGCTTGAGATAGATTTGGGCCTAACCTCTAGCACTTTATTTCCTGGGCATATACATTCTACGATTAGGTGACTTCATACTCCCTCAACTTCTCAGTGTGTTCGCATTACAGCCATGGCGCATTTATCCTCTTCTTTGCAATTGTTATAATATCTAAGCCTAATTGGTCACAAGGTATATTTGAAGCTGTTGATGATTATCTTTATAATTGTAAATCGATTAGATTATAGAATCAAAGAACATACATGCTTCCACTGTGGTTTTTGGGTAAACCCGTAAACAAGTGAAAGTAGGAATTAGGGTGTTTGAGCATTGAAGGAATAAATAATGAAATTTAAAAAAGTTCTTATCTTGATAATCATTTGACATATGGTGTCTTGACTTAATAATAAGTCTTACATGATAAATATACTTATTAGCAAAACCAGCTAATGTATTTAACTATTTGAGTAAGTCTTTGACATAATAGTATACTTATATATGAGTTTTCCATGTGTGCTTCAAAAAGACACTATGTTGCCTATAGAAAAAGCTTATGTTTATCCCTATGAATTTATAGATTGTGATTAAATATATATCGACACAATTGCTAACATAGAGTACATATAATAGAATGAAATGTAGTTAAATATTTGGCATCATGTTTATAGGTAAATTTTTCGTATTCTTACGGTATTTATTAGAGATGAAGTATCGTTTTCCTTTGATATGATAATCAGTATATGACATAGAAATATAGAAAATTCATTTGGAAAATACGAGTACTCGAAAAGTTGGGTGTTCCACAAGTCAAACCTAACGTGGTAATTCTTTTATAGCCCTCAATAGCTATTGATTATCATTCTTCTCGATACATAGTTTGATATTTTGTGATAATTTTAATGTTGTGATCTTGTGTTCTTATTTCATATGAAGAGCCCGTATAGCAAAAGCTTATATTACTTAAAAAAGGCCGTCATAATATAATTACTCTTTTCTTTACCTTAAGGAATACTTAGATGTTTGAAAATGGGCGGGTAAGTTAATCGGTGAATACGGATAAATGGGTGTCAAAATGGACGGGGTGACCTATAATTACCTTTTTTTGTTTTTTAATTTATGACTCTATACTAACAAATGTGTCTGAATGTGATGAGTGCTTATTCACTCATCATTTTTACCCATCTAAGCCCACAAAAACGTCTAAAAACACGGAAATATAACCAAATATGCTATAGATATCCTTGGAATGTGTTTTTATGTGTTTCAGGTACAAAGGATCGAAAACAGGGAAAAAACGGACAGAAATGACCTTGGACTGAAGAAAGTGCTTTGCGGACGGAGCCGAAAGTGGATTTTCTACATTTTCAAAGCCCGGGACGCGTTTTTGGAGTGAGAGTGGGAAAACAAACCCAAAACCCTACCCTAAACCTAAATTTTCCTTTTTACCCTTCACTCGAACCTAATTACCAAGTTACCCTTAAAACGTTTTTCATTCAAAAAATTTATTTTTATCTTTAACCATTTTTTTACAACAACTAATTTTCATTTAAAACCAATTTTTATTTAAAAACATTTTTCAAAAAAAAAATGTAAAACAAAATCAGAAAAAGAAAATACATTTTCAAAATACTTTACTAAACCAAAACATAAATAAAACCCTATAACCTGTTTTCTTATATTTCAACCCATCCTTTTTTACCCAAAATTGTCAAACCCAGAACAACCATTCTTGGCGCCAATTCCCTCTCAGTTCCTGTCCCTCTCAACCCAGAAGCAAACAAACCAAAGTCACATGCTTCCCTTTGGCTTCACCTCCACGCTGGCAATCCAAGGTGCAAAACTAGGTGATGTATGGCTGAGATGAATCCTTGGGCTCCAAGGATAAATTTGATGGCTGTGATTGAAGCTGAAACAAACACAAAGCTCATTCTCTCAACTCTCTCACACAAGAAACACAACTGCAACACCAAGACAGAAGTAGACACATTTATTGTTTTGTATAAATAGGCTTTTAGTGATAATGTAGAACTTGTCTAGAATTTGATGTTCTAGTACCATTTTAATATTGTCATTTACTTTTCTTGTAAACTTTACTTTTCAATGCAATTTAATTTCAAGTTAATTTAAATTTCCAGTTTTGCAATTTATTTATTGAATCTGCTATTTTTTTTTTGAAATCATCATTGACCAAGATTGTTAAAAGTTTGTTTTTTTTAGCTCATGAGAGCTTGTGTTTGAGCTCACAAGTTTGGTTTTTAAATTTTCACATCTTCATAGTCTCAAACTTGATTTTCTCGCCGTTTGGATTAGTGTAGTTCTTGGGTCAAATTCATTTTTTGACCCATTTTTTATATTCAAATAGTCTTAGTCAAGTGTAGGTGTAGTGAGTTTGATGTTGCAATTAGGAGTTAGATTGTTAGTTTTCATGTTTTTTCTATTTTAGTTAGGATTTAGAGCTTTTGAGTAGCTTATATGTGCCTTAGAAACTCGCCCTTTGCACGTTTTTCTTGCGATCAGACAAAGACCCATGGTATTATTTTTGAGCTTATTAGTTGTCCTCTTAGCTTATTTAAGACCCTTAGGTGCTTTTTAGACCAATTAGATTAGGATTGTTAGAATATAGCTTATTAAGTGCTTATTGTTAATTAGCATTGCTTAATTTTCAAGTTTTAGCTTAGGAAGCCTCTAGGATAGCTTATTGTCCCAACTGCTTATCTGCTTATCCCCCCTTTACCTAACTGCTTTTTAGTTTTTCATAGCTTATTTTAGATTAGACTTAGTATAAAATAGCTTGTCCCCATGTCCCAAGTGCTTATTACCTATTTTTTTTGTGCCTTTAGAATCTGTCAAGGTGTGTTTGGTTTAAGTTCCATAAAGCAAATCTGTGGCCTTTTTGCTTAGTACTTTTGCTCATTTTAATGTTCAGGGTTGTCTTTAGATAAGATAGATTAGAAATAGCTTTAGTTTAGTTTTATAAGTTACATTTGAGCACTTCTTGTTGTTGCAGCAGTAGAGTAGAGTAATCCCTTTATTGTCCCATACAAAACCAAACAGCCTTTAGTTTTTTTTACACCACTGCTGCTGCAACAAGCTTATTATCAATGTTCTTTTTATTGTTAATAAGCTTATCTTGATCCTACATTTAAGTTCCAAAAAGAAAAAGAAAAAAAGTTGAAAAAAAATAAATAGCAAAACAAGTGCAACTGACCAGGTTTGAACCTGGGTCAGTGGACTCTCCACGCACAGAAAGCCTCAACTGCAGACTCCCTTACCATCTGCACTACCACTTGTTCTGTGTTAGGAATTGCTTTTCTAATTATTTAAATACACCTAGCAGTTTTAGCTTATTCCCCTTTATTGCTTCTTTACAACTTATTTCCAATAAGCAAGTGCACCATTTTTTATTTTTCCTAGACTTAGTTTGATTAAAAGTATTTTATGTAATTTGCTCACATTTTTATAAATTAGTTTAGTATTTTTTTTAATAGTTAATTTAGTTTAACTTCGTTTTTAATTCATAATAAATAAAATAAAAGTCGAAAAAATACCCGGCTTTTTCCAAAAATCATTTTTTGTCATTTAGAATGTAAGAAAATTAATTTTAAGTTTGTAGGGTTAATATTTTTACATTTTCACTTTTTAAAGCGTCTTGAGAACCCGGATGCGCCGATTTTAGGTTAATTACGTTTTTAATTAGCTTTAAGTTTCCCGTAGTTTCCATTAGTATTTTAGATTAATTTTAGGACTCTCGTAGATTTCCTTAGTGTAGTTTTATTGCTTTCCTTTAAATTCCCGTCATTTAGTTTAAAATTCTAAAATTTAAATTCCCGTACCATTCAAGCACTTTAATAACAAACCTCAAACGTCACCGAGTCATTCACACCTCGTTGGGAAACGACGGGTAACACTGCCCGATATCATTTATCGAAGTATTGAGGGTTTTATGCGTGTTGACCTTTTTCCTAAAACGGTTGATTAAGTAATTCTCAAGCTTATTTCGTTTTTGATATTTTTATATAATAATTGACTTATCAAATTTTTAGCGTATTGCCGAGTTGTGTTAGCGACAATATCATACGGGTTTGACGATTAGTGACTCGAAGAACCTTCCTCGTGAAGTTATTTGCTTTCCAAAAACCCAAAAAGATTTTCCTTTTCAAATTTTGTTTTCCTTTTATGTTTGCTTTTATCAAAAACTCAAAAATATTCTTCTTTACCCTCTGATTCGATAATTCTTTCCTTTTATCCCTCTTATATTTGATTCTTATGGACTCCTTCGACTATTTACGTCGTGTGTTGTAATTCACGTTTGGGATATGATTATCGATGTTATAATCATATGTGCCCCATTCTTTCAATAATCCCTAATTTTTCCGACTACCTCCTCCACGGCCGAGATATCTTCGTTTGATCCATATTATTGTAATGGTTGTGGAGGTATGGTAGACTCGTCGAATGATTTTAGCTTGTTTACGTGTATGCCCGAGATACATTCTAAATATGAAGAACCGTTTGATTTTGAATAATGATTCCATAATGAAGAACCCACCAGAGGTGTGGGGGCGATTTTTCCTGGATTCGACATGTTTGAAAACAAACAATCGAATTTCAGAATATGCTTCAAACTTTCTTCAATCAATGGCAAGCTCAACAAAGTATTAATGAAGAACCAGTTCAAGTTACGGAAGTCAATCACTCCATTCGAGCTACCACAGAAGAACCATGAGGGTCACGGGAGACGATTTCTTTGAACGTCGTGCTTTTCTTTACAACATTGAAAAACTTCAAGCCATGGAGAAAAGGTCGAGAATTAGAGTTGATCATGTTGAACCCTCGATTCCTACTCCTCTCCTAGATTGAGGAAATGGAACCGGAGTCCTAACGGAAGTGGTGGAAATTGCTAGCTCTCGAGCACACCACTTGTCCCATCTCCGCAATCTTCAATATACGACCCTCTCTCATTTCTCGAGCCTTTCATTTCCGACCCCTTTCCTTCTCTCAGCGCCGGTTGAGAGAAGTGGCGTTCTTTGGAAGAGGTCGATGATTCTATTTCTTCGATGTCGTTGAACCGTTGACTCTCTCATAATGGGGGATGAGCATCTTAGTACTATTCCGGATATGGAATTGTCTAATGTTGAGGTCCTTTTCCCAAGCCCAAGAGAGTCCGAGGTTGTTGATGATATTTGTGATGAGCCTTCTCTTGATAATTCAAATAATCATGTTGAGATGTTTTCAGATTCGATAATGATTCTTATGGAGACATCTATTTAGTCGACGATTTACCTTCCGATCCGTTCACATAGAAGAAGTAAATGATTTTGTCTTGGAAGATGAAGAGATTGAACCCGATGATATTGAGATCGAGGATGAAGCATTACGTGAAACATTGTTGAATGTTCATCTTCTCATTTCTAAGATCGAAGCCTTAAAGCGATAATTCAAGTTAAGCCTCCTATCTCCGTTAAAGATAGTGATTTCTCTCGAGCTTGAGACTTTCTTCCGATTTGATGAAGAGATTAGTGGCAATCCTATCGCAGAGATGTTTATCCTCCGATTCTTGGCGATTCTACTTCGATGATGTTGATAGAGTAAAGTTTTGAATGAGATTTTCGATACTCCTACTGGTGATGACCCGATCATTGAGGATGCTATTGATGACCCAATACCACCGGGTATTGATGATGTTGTGAATGACTTTGCGGGGATATGGTTGTTCTGGATGGTTTTCTTGACTCTACTCTCTCTGATGAGTCGACCATCACGTATCCCGTTGAGCCGACATGTGAAGACAAAATCTTTAAACCCGGGATATGCATTGATGAGTTCTTCGTTGAAAAAGTTTTATGTGATAAGGATCCTCCGTTGGATGCCTTCAGTATTGAGCCTACACCTCTTATCCTTTACCATGAGCTCCTTTCTTCTTTGAAGTTTTGTCATTTTGATCCTTCATCCCTTCGTCCACCCGCAAAACCACCGGATGATGGATCACTCTTTCTTGATAAACCTTTTGTAAGTTTGGGAGGATTTAACCTTTATGTCGAAGCCCGACATTTTCTTCCCCTCCCAACCTACCCAGCTTTCATTCCTTCGGAATGAAGACACCGTTGACCACCGTATCTCTACCATTTCTTCCCCGAGGACAAATGAATTGGTCGAGAGTCAAGCTAGCGACTTCGGTTAACAAAAAGCAGTAGCATTTCATGGGTATCCACCCATGTTTTCTGACTTCTCTCTTCTAACACTAAGTGTGGGAAACCCCACCTTGTTGTTTTACTTTTGTGTTTGCTCTCTCGTTTTCAGATTCCCGTAGATCGTGATGATTGATGCTTGCTTTCAATCCAAATTCCAATATCCGATCTTATTGCTAACGATTATCTAGGGATATCTTTATTAATCCTTTGTGTGAAAAAAGATTTGCTTCCTCACACTTGGCTAGTAGTATTACCTTTTTCCGTTCTATAGTTCGGCTCGTTTGCTTTTGAATATTGAGGGAAATATTCAATTCTAAGTGTAGGGGGGAATTCTAGCGAATTTTGATCACATTGTACTTTCTAGTACCCTAGCACCCCCGGTTTGACCAAAATTTTTAAATTTTTATCGTTTTAAGTCAAGTATTTACATTTAAAAGAAGTGCTTTGCACAAAAATAATGCGTTAATGCTTGGTGTTAATTGGTAGTTTAGTCTTGATTAGGCTAGAACAAGGGGAATCCGACTTGCTAGAGTGTTGATTTAGTTGCTCTCTTAACATTTAGGCTAAGGTTTTACGCGTTGTGCAAATGAAAATGCTAGGCGTGGAGTAGTTGGTTCTCTTTAGAGCTTATATAAGTAATCTATGGCTTTTTCTCTCAGAAGCTAACTAATTGGACTAAAATACATGCTCGTTGTCAAACTTTTGAACATTCAAATCGTCTTGTTACAATAAAAAGTTTTAAGCAAAATTGATTTAGAGTCCGAGTTCAACTTTTTATTTAAATTTACGAGAAAGCATACTTTCTAAAATCAGAATAAAGTTGCAAAAATGAAAGTATATTAAAAGTGCTTGAATGATGCAAAAGTTGCAAGTTTAAAGTTAAAGTCAAAAGTGAAAAAAAATGAAAAAGTTGAAAAAAAATGAAAAAAAAATTTGAAAAAAAAAATGAAAAATGAAAAAATATGAGTTGCGTGAATAAAAGTATTATGTTGCTTGTGTGAATAAATGTCTGAAACTTGCTTTTTCTTAAATTTAAATCGGAAGTTGAACTTCGTATTCGATAAAGTTGTCTAAAAGTTTGTGATAATTTGAAATCCTTGATTTCAAAGATCAAAGTCTCAGATACTATTCTCGAGGGTGAAAACCTAGCCTCCTTAAAAGGACAAGCGAGAAGAAAGTAAGCTACATGGAGTGATCTCACGTTTGAATCTTGAATTTCTAAATTATCGTCGGTTGTAATCCATTTAGGTTTAGTTTTAACTTAACGGTAAGCAAATTTCGTAAATCTTTGGAATCAATTCCAGCTAATTCGGTACTATTCTCTGAGAGGTGTCAAAAGCCCGGTCACTTAAAACTAATGTTTTGGGATGTGCCGAGAAGAAATCCGCTACATGGAAGAGGCCCTTTCGATCCTTAGACTTTCATCGTTTCCGGTGGGTTAGTACTTTGGTTAAGTGGATAACAACCATAACAAATGTCGATTTAAATGAACAAACTTTTGAAAATGAGCACAATCACTTAAATTTTATAAATTGCGGGAGTAAAAAGTTAAGTCTCGACGTACATAGATTATTGATATAAGTAGTGTTAGCATTTTACAAAAGCGTTGCCAGATAAGTTTAAGCTTGGTTTGAGAGTATCAAAAAGAGGATGACGATTACAATTCCCTGGAGACACCCATTTTGTGAATCCTTCCGTGATGCCATGTTTTGAAAATCAAGCATTTTATTTATTATCGTCTTGTTTAAATTTCTCGTAGTGAATAAAAAGTCGAAACGGGGTATACTTGGTATTTTTGATCCTTTCATTACTTCATATGATCGGATTGCTAGGGACTAGCAATTGATAGTGTGGGGGATTGCACAGAGTAAAAACATCATAGTAAAGCTTGAACCAGAAGAACAAAGGGATGCAGACGTAATAAGTACCAATACGAATGGTTCCCGTTAGCTGGACATCCACATCCTGGAAAGACTCATTCAAGTGTTAGTTATATAGCTTATTTTTTGTTAACTTAAGTTTTTTTAACGATATTTATAAGGCTTTCTCGCCCATCGAACGGGCTATACTTTGATACTTTGTTCTTGCGTACCACTTTGAAACTTCTTTTCTCTCATATTCGATAACCGTTTATTTCTTTTCGTTCTTAACACATTCAATAAAAAATTTGGTACATTTATATCTTATTTTTCGTTAACTTAATTTTTCAAAATGATAATTATAAGTCATGCCACATGGTGGCTTTAGCTTAAACTATATATATATATATATATATATATATATATATATATATATATATATATATATATATATATATATATATATATATATATATATATATATACACGCATTTGACACACCAATAACACACCATACCGTGCGTTTTAAGATTACACTTAACATCTAAGTACGTACACACTTTAGGGTAAGATGTCTAATGTATGCATCAACTCATGCATCTTCACTTTCTTCACTTGTTAGGTATTTGGAATGATCAATCATTTTCTTTAGGACAACCCCTTGTTAGTTATTAAATGCTATTGGAACTTTTGTTGACTTGATAGTGTAAACATGTATAATCAGGGCCGTCTTTGAGGTGTGAAAGGTGGGCGGTAGCTTTAGGGCCCTAAAATTTTTAAGGGCTCAAAACTTTTCCCGTTAATAATTATATGCATTTGTACACATATTTTACACAAAAAAAAGTATTTAGATGAGAAAATATCATAAATGAGTAATATGTTAGAACGTTTAGACGTGACACTTTATATAGAACATTTCTTCTCGAAATGCCTCATTATGTAATTTCGTCCAGGGTCCTCAAAAATTTCATAAATTCATGGGACGGCCATGTGTATAACATACCAAATCAAATACGGAGTATGTCGGAAATAGTACCAGTTTGAGGAGGTATTAGTTTTGTGTTTGATCCATTAGCATATACGTGATTCATTGTGCAAAAAAAATATGAACCAAGACCGGATGTAAGGCTCGACATAGTCGTGACTCAGGTCACCGGGTGCCACATCAGCTTTCTCTCTCCGTGACCAATGAACCACGACCAAGTTGCCCGCGATCGATGACCGACTTTTTTTTTAATTCAAACATTTTAAACAACAAATTTAAATTCATTAAAATTAAAATAAACATTACAATAGTAAATTAAAATAAACATTACAAACTTAAACTAATAATCTAAACTGTAGCGTTCCTTGATTGTTTCTTTAACTTTCATCAGTTCTTCTAGTTGTCGTGGGGTCAAATTTGGGTCGACTGGGGTATTGTAGAAAATTATGTCGGTATCCTGTTTTGATAGTGTCATGAGGTCCATCGTCTTTTTTTGGAGCTCAAGTTTCTCTCTTTTCATCTCCAGCTCTTTTTCCCTCAACCTTATGTACGCATCTTCTAAACCCTTATTACCCTTAGCTTTTTCCCCTTTTGACGACTTGAATTTGAAGAAAGTTTTGGCTAACGAACCAATAAATGATTCTGATGGTTGATCACGAGAGGAGGAGGATGATTTCTTCCTTCTTTGCGTCACGACTTTCTGGTCGTGATTCTCTAGTCTCTTCCTCATCATCATAATCATCAACGTCTTGGACATTCAAAGGACCTTGGGTTAACCCCGAGGTAGTTGTAGAACCCTTTGTTTTCTTCCGACTATTCGTTTGGAAAGCCGACATCTGACAATTTTTCCAAGCATCATGACCCCTCAAAATTTCCCAACACTCCTCCAAGGGAAAATCATGACCGTACATCATACGGTATTTTCTAAGAGCTTTTTGTTTGTCGTCTACATCATTCTCACCACTTCCATGATTTTTCTTAACATTATCAATAATAGCTCAAAAATTCCCAACCCTATTACGAATCATATTCTTCCATTTGGTAGTGATGGAGTCGTAGGTTCTGTCTGAGCCAGTTTCCTTTTTAAAATACGATATCACCTCCTCCCAAAAGCGGTGCTTGTTCATAGCGTTTCCTCTCGCCGAGTTTTCTGACACATAAACCCAAGCTCTACAAAGCGCGATCTCTTCCGCCTTTGTCCATGGTTCGGCGACCTTGTTGCCTTTGTCCTTGCTTGCTTTGGGCTTCTTGCCTTTGTCGTTCGCCTTTGAAGCACGTCTTGAAGGCTTCTTTGGTTTGATGGGGGACATCTCTTCAGCATCGTCGGTTTTTTCATCATCATCTTCTTCAACGGGAATGGAATCGTGGTACGAACCGTTACCCGAACCTTGCCCCATCGAAGCATCTTGACTTGGATAGTTTTAGGTCGGATACTCAGGCATATAATCCTCCAAATCCATTTCAAGATTAGTACTACGGCGGGAATAAGGTTGATACGGTTGGGAAGGATAAATGAAGTCCATGTTAGGACGATCTGACGACCGCTTAGTTCTTGCCGGTAATCCGTGTAAGGACATTGCGGTGGGACAAAGGGAGGCGGTTAACGTTAAGGGTTTTGGTTTTGATTGGGTTGTGCTAGTTGTGATTGATATTCAAAAGTTTGTGGGCCAGCGAATACCCTGGTTTTGTGGTGGTGTTATGCCGGTTAATTCAAATTTGTTTTCCGGCGAGAAATTAAAATC
>OU343216.1:158525884-158569059 GCA_910596185.1 Chrysanthemum makinoi
GATCAATTGTCAAGCAAGGTTAGGGTTTCTTTTATCCCTTTTATTAATTAATTGTTTATTAATTACGTGCTTAACCTAATTGCAAATACTAGATCCTTATCCGTTGCGTACTCGTAGAGGTTAATTGGTTAACTTGTTCTAAAATCCCAACAGTGGCATCACGAGCCATCTCGTTTTTGCGATTATGGGTTACACGTTTCTTATTAATAAACATGTTTAAAAGGTTGCATGAAACCTAATAAGTTATTCGTTTTATTTTGTTTTGACATCTATATGCAATACTTGTCAATTTTTAATAAAAAATAACTAGTTACACACAAATTAAATTATATTGATAATTAGAATTAATGTGTTAATTTAAATTACATGTTAATTAGAATTACTTTGCTAATTGGAATTAACTTTTTAATTATAATTACTTTGTTAATTGGAATTAATTGTTAATTAGAATTACATTTTAATTAAAATTACTTGTTAATTAGAATTAAAAGTTAATTAGAATTAATTAATTGTTAATTAGAATTATTATGATAATTAGAATTACATATTGGTTATTAAATACATAAAATTGCGATATTACTTGTTAATTGAGATTGCCATGTTTTATGTGTTTTCCGGCCACAAGACCCACTCAATTGCTTTTGCAATGTATGGGGCGATCTAGGTATTGTATCCTAGTGACGGTCTTATGGTTCTCCGTTTGGGAAGACTCGCAAGAGAACTCGGAACAATATGTGGTTATATATTGATGTTTATGTTTTTATGTTTGTAATTCCATTATGTGCATTAATGTTACTTGCTTTGACACCTAATTGTATGCAATATGGAATAATACATATCGTAACCATAACACTAATATGGGTCTTTATTTACACGCCTAAATATCATACTCATTGTGACCTGCTATTTGATTCGTGGAAAATTGTTTTTGTAAGATAAAGTGACCTAATATATGAAACATTTTTTCAAGAATTTAAAAACTAGACGCTATGGACACATGGGATGTACGGCTCACCCACTAGAACAAACTCAAAAGGGGGTTCAAAGAGGTGCGCACAGTCGCACTGAAAGGATCTCTAGGTTATGCTACCTAGTCCTCTGCCTCCCTGTGCGTTCGATTGGAGCTACCGTGAACCATGATGATCACTACAATGTCATTACCAAAAGGTTTTTAAAATTAGTGTTACAAAGTTGTTTTGCATGCTTCTTTGTACACGACTTTTACCACATTTACATGTGCATACCTATTTGTTAATTTAAAGTCAATGCCATCCAACTATGAACACGTGCATTTGGATTGACTTCTCTGGTCAGACCTAAGGGCCTTTCCAACCCATGGTAATTATTTCTCACCGTCGACCTATGGTTATTTTTTCACGTTCATACTTGGTCGACTTATCTCGAGTTAGCTTGGTCAGACCTTGAACCCGAGGCATAAGATGAGAACTAAACATGCTCATGACATTATTACTTGTTTACTAATGCCTTGATCAGTCTCATAAATCTAAGAGTTGCATTATGCAATTAACGCTCGTCGCTTACCTCTTGTCCTATTTTTTATGCACTAGTCAGACCTATGGTAATTAAGTGGGGTTTCAAGATGGATCTTAGTCTTAATTAGTAATTAATTGGGTAGTTAATTCTTTTAAGATTGTAATTATCGAAAATACTAGAATTGAACTTTTTATGTTCTGATTAATTGTGTTATTGCAACATAATTCGTAAACAAAGTTGTTTTTCTTCGAAAGACAAACTTAGTCTCTTTTTCTAGTAAGAATAGTGAGACTTATTCCTATCCTTTCTCCTTAGTTGACTAACTAAGATAGGATTCCAAAATTGATAAACTCGTTTATGATCTTTCATTACCCTTTCGTGGTCTAGAGTTAATTGAAAGATAGAATATTTTGTGTAACTGGAAACATTATGTTTAGAGCTTCCAAAATAAATAACATCCTGTACTTGTCACGATGTATGAGTTTAAACCGCAAAGAGTAAAGGAATTACTAGCATATTTTCTAGGTAATCTTCTTGGACTCTTATTATTCCTAAAGTGCTAATTACCCTTGGGGCTATGTAGACGATAAAGGAGGAATTGCATGCTAAAGATTCAAGTTAATTGAATAAAAGAATGGCTAGTCTATTGTCTACATAAGTAAAACTTCATATACTATGTTCAATACCTAAGTACATGCTACTCGTAGGCATTTGAAGAGAATAGGAAAGTATATAAAACTGCTATATGCTTTCGACTGGAAATGTAACATTTACAATGTTGACAAATCCAGTGGGAGCAGTTGTATTTTATTACTGAAATATCATTCATGTAACGTTGTCAATTTCAGTGGGAGTTACGGGATTTATTTCCTGTTAGTCACCCATATCATTTCAAACTAGCTTTGAAATAATTCATTACTTTCCGAATATGAACAACCATTGTTTAAAGGAAAATTGCATTTTATTTTATCAGATAACTCGTTGCCTTCCTGCTATCGCTTCCTGAAGCGTTATCTATAGAATAATAATCCACAATTCCTTATTAAAGGTTATGGTTCTAAAACTACTTATGATATCTATGACATTATCATATCGTTTGAACAATCAATCATGTGTTGTTTGTTTTCATAATATGATGTTGTACCTTACACAAGTGGGAGAAATCTCAAAGTGTCTGCAAGGAACAACAATATTATTGGTATCTCTTGACCGCAAGGTAAAGGAAACTAATAATTCTACTAGGACTTAAACACATTAGATGTTTAATGCCCTACTACATGTAAATAAGAATTCTACTAGGACTTAAACACATGAGATGTTTATTGCCCTACTACATTCTAATAATGATTCTACTAGGACTTGAACACACTAGATGTTTGTTGCTGTAAGATATAGGATTTCACAAACACATTAAACCAAGATCAATATGGGGCGTACACAATGTTTTAGAGAGAGAAAGTTAGAGAGAGAAAGGGAAGAGAGTTGGGAACTATGTGAAACAAAGAAAAATGGTATTGAAGCTCCAACCCTCTACCTTGGGAGGTAGAGGGTATTTATAGTGTCATACAATAAACGCGACCTACGGGTATGGATCGTGAATACAAGGTATAGACCCGTCCGTCCTCCACGGTTTTACTTAACTAACTACTTACTAACATCACTTGACTACGACTACGAGCTTTCTAACGAATACATACACTTGAGGTGACCGATACTTTAACGACTGAATTTTCTAATTCCTAATAGTTGCCCTACTACATTCAAATGTCATGATATTGTGTATAGATACTTCAACATTAGACTACATGTTTTAGTCAACATAATTATGGTTATATGATAATGATCATAATTTTGAAGTATAAAATTAACTTGAAATTACTATAGAACTCAATAGTTTGCGTTCATGATTACTTTTGTTAGTATAATTATGCTTACATGTTAAGACATAATTATAAAGTCCTTGAATTAATCAATGACTTATAACATAAAGTATATATAGTAAAAGTGTTATGTCTCCTAGTTAACACATAAGCATAAGGCCTTTGAATTATTCAAAGACTTATAATGTATTATTGAAATGTTCTGTTTTCTTGTTAACACATGAACATATAATCCTTGAACAGTTTTGTCTTCTTGTGAACACGTGAACATAAGGTTCTTGTATTGTTCAATGAATATACATTATTGCATGCACTTGGTTCGTAAATACTTTATATGCAATTTGGCTTGACTCAATTGACAAGTATTTGGTCCAAAGAGAATTAAGTTATCTATAAAATTCTGATATAGTTTCACAATTCTAATAACTCATAGAATACCACTTCATTATGGTATGTCTAATGTGTTGGATCAAACCTTATTCATATTGTTTGGTTCATGATAGCTTTAATTGCTCTACCTCCAAAATATATCAAGGTTAAAAATTGCGTGTGTCGTGGATACACTCAATATAGTTCAAACCTAGAAGGTATTCAAGACAACCCATAACTGAAAACCCTATTTCATTAGAGATTTGAGGTTTTAACACTTAAACCAATTGAATCATAAACCCTTTTGGATTTTTGATTATGCTACGCTTCCTAGATTGAAGATTGTAGTTTTGGTATTCTTCCTAGCTTGACGAAACACAAAACTATTGCTAGAACTTTTGGTTAAAGAGTGATACTAAGTTAGAGTTTTTCTATAAACCCTAATTTGAGTTGTTGGAAGGAATTCCATTATGTCTTGATTTAAGTTCTGAATTTGTTAAAATCTTATGAAGCATTTTATTAACAAATCTTGAGATGAGAACTTAAAATGTATTTTGTGGTTCTCCATAAAGAACAATTTATTGTTGCTTAAATACTTAGTATTTAGAGAATTGTCTCTAGTTACAAAAGTAAGTGGGAGCATATACAAATCTAATAGTTTTTGAGAACAAAATACTTAACCTTCTAAAAATCTACTTATTAATGTCATACTAGGTTAAACATGAAAATGTTAACCGAAGTATAATGATTACTCTCATTCATAAATCCAAAAGGATGCCTCATCACTTGAGTGATATTTTATATCAATGCTGAGGGATATAAGTTAGAAGATTGTTGTAAATCAGCTAACTAATAAAATTTATTATCACATCTTGAATCTGATAAATGTTTTAGTACTATGAATAATAAGATGCAGTCCTTTAAAGGCAAATCCAGTTTTGAGCTTGATTGTTATTTCGCCTAAAGTTAACCTATGAGGTTGGAATGAGTTTCTTTTGAAGAAAGACTCACAAGGAAAAAAATTTATACATATTAATGCATGGCATTTTATAAAAAGTTTTTAATCATACTTAAACAATTGACTGTTATTAAATTTTCTTATATATACACACATTAATTATATAAAGATAATTAATTGTCATACATGATTTCTTGTATGTGGAATATGACAATTAGATTTTATAACTCTTCTTTTATGATTACTTTTATGGACGGTGTGTAATCAAAATGGTTATGAATCTACATAATCTTTATGTAATATACAAATTTAAGCAATCCAAGTTTGGATTGTATCGTGCATCTAAGAGCTAAGATCTTGAATCTAATCACAATATGATTCTGACTGAATTAAGATATCTCTTGAGTACATCTGACATTAAGTGGGAGCAATGTGTTTTTCCTTAAAATTTAAAGATATCATTCTATTTAAGCTAGGTATTGATCCTTAAGCTTGGAATGAAACTTCACTTAGAATTTAGGAAATAAAACAAACCTTGGAATAAATGTTTATCTGGAATAAACAAATGCGGAAAATTAAGTCTAACACAAAATGCAATATATCATTTAAGCAAGTCTTAAATGGTATATTTCACTTAAAATAATTTAATACATGGATGAAAACCTTATGTTGTTTTAACTAAGGATTTATCATGTATATATATTGTGTATAAGATTTGTTGTTGCTTCTGTACAAGAACAAAATGAGCTGACAACAACAATATCTAATTGAGAGTGTTTAGATTATTGTTTTCATAAATGTTTACGAATTATAAAGCATAGTATTGTATAAGTACAAATGATGCTAGAGGATTATTAATACTAGTTGTAGTAGGATTTCATCTTTTATGATAAATCTGCTAACTAGTTGTGCTCAACATAGAGCATTGTTGTATAACACATTAAGGAATGAGAATACTTTACACTTTTAAAAACTGTAAAGATGACTGTCAGTATATCGTTGATTTCTAATACCTCATGCAAGGTAAGACGACATCTCCATACTATAACTCTTGCAATAGTATGAGCATATGAGATAAGACACTCATCTTATATTTCAAATCACTCATTATATGTGAAATTTGAAACAAGTATTCGGAAAGTTTACTCAGATGACTATTTAGTTTTTCTTTTAAAGAAAGGTTGAGAATGTTGGAAACATTAGGGTTCAACTTACTAAATTAGTTTCATGCATATCTGTTTTAAAATTTGGATAATTGGGATTGAAAGACAATTTTTACTTTATGATGAATAAAGATACTTGGTACTTGTTATTCATTCATATAATAATTGTTATTCTATATTTGCATGTTTAATCCTTGAATGATTTTATTGTTCTAAACATGTCCATTGTCGGTTAACAATATGGGAATATTGTTATGATAAGGCAAATGTGAGTGTTGGTTATATTCTAACGAGAATGTGGATTGTTCCCGTCAAACTCATATGTATTCACTAGAGATGCATATTGGATTCCTCAACTTTCAAACAATTACTTTTGGATCCTTGTCATAAGTAAAATATTGAAAATGGTTTGTTATCTTCGTCCTAAGACTTGAGATGCAAGCAAGTTATGTTATGTGTGGATATCATTTTTGTAATTATACGCAAAACGCTATCTGAACAAGTTAGTTATAAAAGCTATATTTCGGAGTGATGTGAAGCAGCATCCACAACACTTGTAGTCAATAAAGGATTTCCACTTGATATGTGCAGAAAGATACTATGGCGCTCTCCGATTTAATCGATAATTGTTTGGCCAAACCTAAAGGGTAATGCAAGATGATTCTTGATTACATTTGGTATATCTGAATTAAAATCTATAACGAGATTCTAAATTGTTAAACTATATGGAATGATTTGAGATCCATTATCCATGGCTTAACGGTATCTTTAACAAAGGATGATTAGAGCAAGACATTGAATGACCATGCTACTGAGAAACTTTTACGAAACTATTCTCTCAGACACTTTTAGTCAAAAAGCGAGTGAGAGCGTTTGCTAGGCGTGCTCCGTTCCTGTTAGTTTTGTGTGTCGTTCGACACACCAACTCCCAAGTGGGAGCTGTTGGTTTGTGGGAGTTATAAACACGACAAAACGACTAAGAGTGTGTGAGCCGATGGGGGCACACACGATAAACATGAGTATACGTGTCGAGCATAATTATACTTGAATACTATACCCGTTACATGCATGCAAGTTTACCCGATTAATTGTAAATGACCCATGGGATGTAAGGCTTGTAGATTGGGTCGGTTGGGTTGTGCCATGGGCCATGAAAACTCCAAACGATCGGGTTGAATGGGTTGTGTGGGTTTATGACTTGTCGACAAGTCTTGAGCCCGACAAAGTCTCGTTGTGAAACTATATAAACCAACCCATACCCCTTGCATCAAAGACCGATTATCATATCCTTAAAACATCTCCGAATCGACATCGCTCCCCGCCAATTCCTATTCGACTAGCTTCTCCAGTCGTTTAGGGTTTAGTTGTTTTATTGATTCCTAAACTTGCTACGTAACCAAGTGTTTAGGTGTCGATTGTTGGAGTTGTTTTGTTCCCAATTCCCGTTGAATCGCATACAAAAGGGTGGATTTTGTTTCGGTCGTGATCTTTTATCTATCAAGCTATAGGATATCAGATAGGTTTATCCGATATCGGGTATTAAGTTGAAAACAGTTTTCTTGCTGTTTGGAGTTCTCGACAGGAAACAAGAATTAGTCTTGGGTAGTTTTCTTGTTTGAATTATTCAAGTATTGGTCAAAGGTTTATTGGGTTCTTTAACGTTCTCGACTAGCCATATATCGAACGTATACGTTATCGGGTTTTTGTGTGTGATACTCATTGAGGCATCTATTTTAGGTGCTTAGTTTCGTATTGGTTTTATTGTCCGTTACTAAAGATCAATTGCCAAGCAAGGTTAGGGTTTCTTTTATCTCATTTATTAATTAATTGTTTATTAATTAATTATTATTAATTACGTGCTTAACCTAATTGCAAATACTAGATTTTTATTCGTTGCGTACTCGTTGAGATTAATTGGTTAACTTGTTCTAAACTCCCAACAAAATCACCAGACTTTTACTTTGTTAACAAATAATCTTGAAGTTTATATGCATAAACAAGGTTTTTCGTTCATCTTGGTTTTTCGGTTATTTAACTTTTCTTTTATATTGAGTTCTCTTTCCTTTACGTTTAAGACGATCATTACTTTCAATCAGTGCAATTTGCTTGCTGACGCTTATAATTTCATTAGTTTTAAAACTAATTTAAATGAGTTAAATCTAGTTCAAATTTCTTAAAATAATATGATATTTAGACCCTGGTCATGAAATGCAAAGTAATCTATCGTCATAGTTCTCATGTGTCGCAAAACAACCTGATAAGTAATTCTATACAAGCAAGGTTCTCGCGCGTTGCAACGGCGGGTACTCTGAAAAAAAAAAAATTTGATTAATAATGTATTTTAGTTTATTATGTTGTTTTTAACAATAAATTTACGGATATCAAGAATTTCAGATACTCGTGCGGTTCAAAGCTCGAACCCGCTGGTCCAGTTCCGCCGGGCTCGAGCCCGTTTGATCCGCGCCGGTTCGGGCTCTCGCCTACGGCTCATGCGTCTGCTTGGGCTTGAATATTTGTTTAATGTTTTTATTATTTGTAGTAGTGAAATTTAATTTTAAATTATGTTTAATTTGGTTAACAATATGCTTGATAATTGTATTTTTACGTAAGGGTGTTTTAATAACTGTATTAATTGTATTTATTAATCAGTTAAATAATTGACCACATTAAATAGCATTAATGTGGTGTTTTTGTTGTACACCATGTTTTGCTTGTACGTCTGAAAATTATGTGCATTAAAGTGTTATACACTATGTTTATTTTCTTGTAAGTAGTAGTCATTATAGTCATTAATAACATTGACCACTTTAATAGCATTAATGTTGTAAGTCTGAAAATAAGTATGAAAATTACATCAGGCTTATTTTGTTGTACACTATGCTTATTTTGTTGTAAATCTGAAAATTGGTTGCAGCTATTGTACATTGTGCTTAAATGGTTGTAATTTTTGGTGAATGGGTGTTTTTAATAGCATTAATGTTGTTTGATAGAATTTTGGTCTTAAAATGACACCACGCTTTATTTTGTTGTACAATAGGCTTACTTTGTTGTAATTCTGAAAATTAGGTGAATTAAAGTGTTGTAAATCATGCTTAATTTCTTGTACGTTTTAAAATTAAGAGTGAGATGCCTTCCGCATTATATGTAGTATAGATTATCTTCTCTCTAACATACATGTCTTAATCATGGAGAATTTTATAGGAATAAAATAAATCCATCAAAATTACCGTTTCTTAATTTTTGAGTTCAAGTTTTTTATATTTGATTGATCATCGATAATTCAATACTTCGATCCAATCTACATATCATTAAGTCGATGTTGTGTAGCTACCTGATCATTTGTTTCATACTTTCATATATTGGATAGTATAAACGGACCTTCTTGAAAGCTAAGGAGAGTTATGGCCTTTTCAAAAAATTTGTCTTTAATGTATTTTGTTTAATAAGTTAGTGCTAAGCTTTTGTTTTAGCAGTTTGGCCCTTTTAAAAATTGATCATGAACATTTCGGCTTTCTCAACAAAATGATTCAAGTTCGTCTATGTTGGATAGAGACATAGACCAAAGTCTAATGTTAGTTTCATGACCGTCTGACCATGTGTGATCAAAATATTGATGGAAGAAGAATTTTATGCAACGTTTTATTGTGGTCTGTTTTAAGAGTGCAAGGTATCATAACACATTATTGGTATGTCATCTTATCGCCACATCATCCTCTCCCAATAACACACCAGTAACTAAAACATATATCCTTCATAACACATCAATAATATCATCTGTAGGTCTCACGAAATACCCCACCAAATATATTCACTCACTTAAAAAAAGAAAGAAAATATATATATATATATATATATATATATATATATATATATATATATATATATATATATATATATGGGAGTGTTATTGTGGTAAACACTTTAAAGTAAGAAACAATAGGCACAGATCTAAACCATTGGATGTACCATTGATGATGTTATTAATTTAAAATAGATAGAATGGCATTTTCGTAAATAAAGTGAATTCAATGGCAAAATTTGAACCCTTTGCACGCTTTAACGTTTACGTGACCAACATCTTTTTTATTGGCCTTTTAATTGCATTTACTAATATTTAAAGTTTTTAATATCATTTCATTTATTAATATTTAAAGTTTTCAACATCATTTTATGTAGAGATCGATCATTTATTCTTTTGCCTGTGAATTCACTTTTTAAATGATACACATAAATTTACATTTTAATAAACATAAAGATATACATACGATGAGAGCCGTGATTGTCATATTTTATTAAAATTGACACATATAATTGAATGTTTACAAATATTGACACATCATTTTAATAAAGTGACACATCATTTTTTATATTGGCACATCTATTTAATAAAGTAACATATCTTTTTAATAGAGTGATACATTCTTATATATATTGACACATTCTTATACATATTGACACATCCTTTAATCGAATGACGCATCCTTATATATATTGACACACTTGAAGCACATATGTTAATATTTACAAACTTGGTACACACATTGTTAGACATATTTGCACATTTTTTTTATAAAGTAACACATATACATATTGACACACTTGACACACATTTAATTTATTAATATTGACACACTTGATACATATGTTTACGCATATCGTCAGATCATTTTAATAGAGTGATACATTCTTGTACATATTGACACATTTGATACACATGTTTACGCATATCGTCAGATCATTTTAATAGAGTAATACATTCTTATACATATTGACACACTTTATACATTTTTATCAAAGTTTATCGATATTAATCACATTTAATATTAAGAATTTTTTTGTCACACTAACATGTGGATAAATATGATATATCAATTGATACAAACTACATTCTCACGAAGTCATGGTTTCGATTTGTTACAAAATTAGAGAAAAAACAACGGATACATCATCAACTAATAAAAAAGAGAAAAATACAACCCATTTTGTACCCATGACTTGATATATATCCGAACATGTTTTTACGCCGTCGCCTATGGACTCGAACATAACATATACATATCCGAACATGTTTGGCAAGTAACAAAGCAAGATTTTAGATCGAAGCAACAATAGAGTTGACAAAGACCCAAACAAATATCTATGACTGCACAATAAAGTTTGGTCTTAAACTTCGGCTCGGTTATGAGCAGGTTGACAAAGACCCAAACAAGTATCTATGGTAGAGATTAAATCAAAACTGTATAATCCATTTCCTCATTAATCATTTTTTATCCTAACACTTTTTAAAAGACTTGTAATCATGAATAATATATTGTTTTTTTTCCAATCAAAAGTACATACATAATTATGTATTACGTACCTATCGATACACATCTATTAATACATGCTTTTAGATAAATCAAATACTACCAAAATAACTAGACTAAAAATTAAATTCTAAAAAAAAACATCAAACTTTGAATTCTTAAAAAAGACAAATCTAAAAACCGTGTTGAATCGGAAGCCTCGTCGGAAAATTAGACAGGTAGTGATGACGTATAGTCTATATTCGGGTCACGAACCCGACTAAAGTCCGATACTAATAAGCCCAGCACGAACTGGGCCAAGCCGATAAGTGTTTGGGCCTCACGAAGGCTGACCAATGTTATTTATGGAACATGATATCGGATATCTCTTAATTATGGAGATAATCGTTTGCTAACCAACTTAGGAGATACGCAGAAGGTTGGGGAACACGAAACCAACAAGGATTCGTGTATATATAAAAGGAACCCTATCCCTCGTTAAAGGTACGATCTACAAACCCTAACTCTCCTTAAACCCTAAAACCGATTACTTACTCTCACGCCGAAGGATAATCGTGGGAGACAATCCCACGATAAGCCTAACGGTGTTTCTGTCTCTTAGTGCAGTGGGTCTAGCAGCAATATCCAATTGGTACGAGGCTGGAGCCCCAAACAAGGAACGCCAACTTTTGTATCAACAAAGTTGAAGCGGCCATCCGTGGGACCATCACTAAGAACTAAGAACTAGAATGACGAAAACTGCGGAAATCAGCGATCGCAGGCGAACCTTACAGAAAGAAAGCTGCCAGCGGATCGGCTTCTAAGCTGACTACCGGGACAACCATTATGCGCTAAAATCAGTGTCGGGCCCAGACCTAGTCCTCCCTACGGTGGAGCAACGCCGGGACAACCCAAGCCACTACAACCACCACCGTATTGCAGCAGCCGGTGAGCACCCAGCACCCTTTTGCTACTCCTCTCCACTTTCGGTGCTGAGATGACCTCTCAAAGGCACGGATGCACTGATAGAAACAAGGGCCCAGTGGTGGTAGAAGCAGTCACCCTTGCTCTAGAAGGAGTCGCACGAGAACTAACAGGAGATTTTGTATCGCAAAATTACGAAACCTTGGCGCTCATGCAAGAGGAAGCAAAAAGAGGAGTCAAGTCGAGACAGCATGCGGACTAAACTTCGACTTCGAATCTGAAACATCCCCATCGCTATTGTCCGAAGAGAAGCTGAGGAGGATAGTCACGACCCGAAGTTTAACATAATTGGGAGGAGAGTTGAGAATGATGAGACATCAACCCAACTAGACATTCGAAGAGCGAGGAGGATGGGCGGCGTACCAATGTCCATGCGGGGCTTGGTAGCCGCAGAGTTCAGAGGAAGACTTGAGGCGAAGGTACTCTCAAGTGAAAGCCCTTCATGAAAACTCGGGAGGATAGCCGCGCAGCGCGAAAGAGGAAAACTCATCCTCGGTAATTCCTCGGATAATGGGGACAACGAAACCGGACACCGGAAGTCCGGGGAAGAACTATCATAAATCAAGAGGAGGAGGACATGTCCCTCCCATGGCGCCGCCAAAAGTGGATCGTTCACTCGGTATGCAGGCAATTTCTCGAAAGCAAAAGAAGCGCATGCCGTAACGCGTGAAAACTTATGATGGAGCAGGGAAGGCGGACGATCACCTAAAAATTTTTGAATCAACCGCTACAATCGAAAATTGGCCACAACCCGTGTGGTGCCACATGTTCAATTCCACCTTTGGTTGGAAACGTCGCGAAATTGGTTCAGAAGCTTCACGCAGAAGCATTAATGGCTTTGAAGAGTTGAGAAAGGCGTTCGCCTAAACTTCGCGGAAGAAGTGCGCTAAAAACCCTGTTGAACTCGCCAGAGGTAAAAATGACGCCGGGGAATCTACAAGCGCATACATGGAGCGCTTCAAAGATGAGTGCATACAGGTTAAGGCATGCCTCCGAAGTCTTGAAAATCTCGGGGTTTATGAATGGGATCAATAACCCAGAACTCATCAAAAGGTTGAACGACAAGATTCCCCAAACCTTTGATGAACTCATGAAACACCCGGTCCTTCGTCCAGGAGAGGCCGCCATGGCAGCAGATAGCAAGAAAAGCTACTTTCGAACTACGGTCCGCGAGGAACAACACGGGAAACAATCCACCGACGGAGTAGTAACCGTAATAGGGAATTATCGCAGCCGAGGGAGTGGGAGGGACAACGACAAGTATACCCCGTGACAAAGACTCCAAAGGAGATACTACGCAACAGCCAATTTCCCAAGACCTCCACCAATGCGCACCTAGAGGATCGGGCGCGTAGGAAGGCGAAGTACTCGCGACTATCTCCACGACAGAAGGGCCACACTACTAATGAATGTGTCCAGTTGCGCCAGCTCATCGACAAACTAGTCAAGGAGGGAAGCCTGGACCATTTGGTCAAAACATCAAAGAAAGGGAAAGATAGACAGAAAACTGGGAATAAGAAGGAAGGACCCAAAGATAAGGCCGACACCATTTACATGATCTGATCATGGCGGCGAATAACCGGGAAGGTCACCAAAAATTTTCCCCGGAAGTGCAATCACTTTCCCTACCTTAACGGCGGCATACAATAGCAGGAGAGCCGCTCATCATTGAAATTAATGAGGGGTCACGACATCCACCGCATGTATGTTGTTGATGGCGGAGCGTCTGCAATATATGTATTTGCTTGGCAGTTTAGCGGAGAATCTATGAGTCAGTTGAGCCCGGTCGCGACACTTGACGCCAGCTTGAGGAGAAAAGATATGGCATATGGGGCAATTCGACTACTAGTCGAGTTGGTAATAACGATCACTCCACAAAGCCTGGATGGATTTTATGGTGGTCAATCCTCGCCATACAATGGCATTATCGGACGACCGGGGATTATCAGCCATACGCCGGTAGCATCGTCCGCACATGGGATGCTTAAATTCCGGTGGAAGGAGGTATTGTTACCCTCTACAATGCCGCTGAACCACCTAAAGAATGTAACGGTCACATGCGGGGCACCGATTCGAACGGGACCAAAGTTCCAAACCGAAGGTCGCATTCATCCTAATTACCCAGCAGAAATATCAATAGGAGGATCGTTGTCGGACAACCAAATTGTGTGCACACTCTTGCAAAAGAACTTTGACATTTTGCATGGGAGCCAAAGCATATGACCACGTTCAATCACGAACATACTGTGAAAATCGACAAGGGATACTCACCGAACGCCGTAAGAAGCGCAAGCTCCAGAGCTGGCTCAAGCAATCCTTCAGAGGTACACAAGCTAGTAGAGGCGGGAATCATGCGAGAAGTCTACTACCATGAAGTTTTCTAACCTAGTAATGGTTAAGAAGAGAGCGGTAGTAAGATGTGCGCTAGACTTCACAGACCTCAATAAGGCATGTCCACAAGACTACTACCCACTAAGATGGAAATTTTGGAAGGTAGAATCTACAGTGTGGATACCCACTAAAATGCTTCCTCGATGCATACAAAGGATACCATCAGATCCAGATGGCTAAGGAGGATGAGGAAAAACAGCGACCTTTCATACAAGCCAAGGCCAGCCTATTGCTACACCAAAATGCCCTTTGCTTGAAAATGAAACCACCTATCGGCGATTAGTAGATAATGCATTCAAAGTGGGCAACTTAGAGGTTTACATTGATGACCTGGTCACAAAAAGCCATACTGAAGATGAGTTGGTGCGCGACATCGAGGAAACATTTAAGACACTCAGGGAGATCAACATGAAGCTCAATCCTAAAAAGTGCACCTTTGGCGCTACAGAAGGCATGTTTCTTGGATACCTGATAGAACCGGATGGCATAAAACCGTGTCCGAGAGACTAAAGCTGTCATCGAACTTCCTTCACCACGCATGAGCGTTGAAGGAAGTCCAATCTCTAAATGGAAAGCCGGGTTTTAAATAGATTCTGTCCATGTCACTGAGACAAATCACTACCTCTTTTCAAAACACTCAAGAAGTGTATAAAAAAGGGAGATTTTCGATGGACTCTGAGGCAGAAAGAGGCCTTCACACAACTTAAGCAACACCACAGCAACACTCCCACACTTGTAGCACCCCGACCAGGGGAAGAGTTGATTATGTACCTATCCGCAACCGGGGCGATGGCGTAGTGTTACTGGCGGATAGGAACTCGACAAACACTTGTCTATTTTGTAAGCAAAGCGTGAAGGCGGAGATGAACTATAGCGCCGCTGGAGAAATTGGTTACGGCATTAGTGTTGCGCTAAGCGACGCCACGCAGTACTTCCAAGCACACCGATAGCACTAATCACGACCAACCGATCAAGCAAATCATCTCTAAGCCCGGCGATCGTGATCGACTACAAAAGTGGAGTGTGTTTTCTCGGTGAGCACAACATCTCTACTGGACCACGTATCGTCTTTGAAAGTAAAGGCCGATACTAGCATTTTATCATTGAAAAACCAGGTACCCATGATGCACCCCGGTGACAAAAAGGAACTACAAGATCCATGGATCTTGTTCGCGGACGGATCCTCATGCGTGGATGGGTCGAGCGGGCCTCATCCTCACAAGCCGGAAGGAATGGGATTCACTACGCACTATTTGCGTTTGAATTCACAGAACAAATAATGAGGCGGTATGTAGCCCTAATAGGACTACGCATTGCGGCTCGAATGGGTGTAATGCGTAACTTAGGCGAATGTAGATTCCCGGCTAGTAGCCAACCACGTGTTGGGCGAGTACGTGGCCAAGGAGGAAAACATGATTCAGTACCTCGACCAAACCAAGGCACTAATCTAAGGCTTTGATAGGTTTGTTAATACAAATAAGCCGTGAAAACGTTTATTTATATTTTACGATCTTCTAATGTTTTGTCGATAACAAAAGTAAAATCATTTTAACGAAAAAAATAGAGTACGTAAATAGTTTGAGTTAATAGTTTTCTAACACACTTACGCTTTCACATAAAACACTAAAACAAGTATAAGTGATTTTATGATTTAGATACATATGTACAACAACTAGTGTTTACATATTGGGTTAAACATATACTTAAACTAAGTATACTAAAATGGGTAAAAACTAAGTGTATACTAAATGGGTAAAATACTAGCAAATGGTTTTGACCCACAACCCATGGTTTTATATATACCACTTAACCAAGTTCATTGTATCTAGAAAGAAAACCATGGATCAACCCATAACCCATGACCCATGACCCATAACCAAAAATACCCATGGGCAAAGAGGAGCGGACCACGGATCCCTAGCTTTGTGCTAGCCGGATCCCTTGTGGTAGGGATCCGTGGGATCCGGAACAAGAGGATTTTTCCTCTATAAATAGTGAGTCATTTCTTCATTGTTTCTCACCCCTTTCAATATACTTTCTCCCTGAGTTAAATCTCACTAACCTTAGATCCAAGAGATCTATGTTTGTAGTTTTGTTTTTGTGTGATCTTTTAGGTTCCTCTTAAAGGCAAGATCACCACCTTTGAAGTCGAGCAAGCTCAAGTCCATGAGTTGCCATGCTTCCTCATCATCAAGGCTACTGAAGTCTTCTTGTTGATGATTCCCTTCTTTCTTCAAAGAAGTGTAGTGTTGAAGACATTAGTGAAAGATGTCTCAAGAGTCAAGACGAAGATATTAGTGAAGGGTATCTATAGTATAAAGCACTTGTGGTAGGTGCTTGGAAGTCAAGACTAAGAAGCATCAGTGAAAGGTGCTTAGAAGTCAAGACAAAGAAGCATTAGTGAAAGGTGCTTAGAAGTGAAGACACAAGACATTACTGAAAGGTGTCTTGTAGATCTAGTCAAAGGCATTAGTGAAAGGTGCCTTAGATGTACATTCGATATGGTGTGTTTCAATGTACAAGATAGACTAGTATTAGATCCAAGGATATTGATATCCTTGATGATGTTGTAAAGGAGTAGATCTCCTTGGGATTAGTCGTTGGTGTAGTGTGGTAGTAGTTCCTCCATTGCAATGGAACTAGGTGCTTAGCCTAGTACCTAATAAAGGGTAGGCGACGTTGTGAAGGTGTAGTTCACCTAAGGTGTGAAAGAACTAGGTACTTAGCCTAGTACCTTATAAAGGGTAGGCGACGTTGTGTAGGTGTGGTTCACCTTGGAGTGAAAGAACCCGTGGTTAGCCTAGTACCGGAAAAAGAGTAGGCGACGTTGTGAAGGCTTCTCGGCCATAAGGAGATTGGTGTAGTGATTACAAACTCTCTAGTAGGTGACTCGGGGAGTGGAGTAGGGCAAGGAAGGTGACCTTGTAGCCAAACCACTATAAATACTTGCGTTGTGGTTTTGTGCTTCTTACTCTTATCTTTTCATTACTTACCTTTACATGCTTGTTTATCAACATCCAACACACACATCCAAATAGATTGACATAAGTCTATCTAAATAGATTAAAAGGAAGTTTTAATTGGTAAAACTATTCAACCCCCCCTTCTAGTTTTCCACAATTGGCATCGAGCTTACCAAGTTTGTTGAAGTATATTGTACTTTAAAAACTTGATACGATCCATGGTTAATAGAAAACTACAAAGAAGGTCTTTCATAAAAACAAACACCATGTCTTTTAAAACTATATGTTTGGATGTTGATTTGATAACAACATTTGTTTCTTATTTATTTTTAAATTGCACTAATCTTCTTTGTCATGTTGATTAGTCAAAGCTCATACCCACCAAGCTTTAGGAGTCGCTTGGTAACAAGAATACCTTCCTTAAGAAGGTATCTTAAAGGAGCGGGAATCGTCTAAGTGACATTTGTTGTGTCATTTGTAAAGACATTCCTAAGTACGCTAGAGGTATGATTTTCTTTTACTTTGCTTGATAATTAAGTATACCTATTTAGGTATTTATGTGATTATCTTTTGTGCTTATACATGTTTTACATGAAGCTTCATTAGGAAGCCTTTTTCTCACATACGAGTTTTATTTCTCGTTTAAAAATAGTGGTATATAAAACTTATGTTTTGTTTCTTTTAAATCCAATAATAAAACAAAACACGAATTTCAAAAATTCCTCCTTCCCTATAAAACCCCACGTCCGCCATTCTACCAAATCTTCACTTTTTCAAAATCTACCATTTTCAAAAATTCCCTCTCACTTAAAAACTTCATCTTCCTCTTCATTCCATCTCAACCGAAACCAAGAAGATCCGTCATCAACATGGTTTACATCGAACTCGTGCTCATCGCCATAACACTCATCGCACTTGTGTTCCCTATGATGAAGTTCACATACGGAGACATTTACTTTGTGTTGTTAATCTATATTGGGGTCATTTACCCAATCCTTTGTATCATCCTTAGCATTGAAATGCAATATTATTAATGATCTAGATTATCTAGGTTGCTTTTGTTATAGTATGTTTATCATTTCTTTTGACTTATATGTTTCATTTCTTTCGTGATACATTAGAAGTCATGTATGCATGCTAAAAGAAAATGTAGGATAAAACATATTTTCATGGTATAAAACTATAAAAATATGTTTCTAATTACAGATCCACGGATTCCGGAAGTTATACTAGCCGGATCCCTTTTGAAAAGGAACCGTGGGATCCGGCCTACTGGAAAACAGTTTTTCATGCAAATCAAAAACATCTTTTCTTCTAAGAGTAATACTCCACTTGTATGTCAAAACCATAAGTGAGTTAAGTGTATTTCTTGTTAAAACCATTGTTAATAAAAATCTAGTAAAAACATTAGATTAACATACGTTGACCACAAACATTTCCTTTTATTAACTTGTCATTTCTATAGGTTCAACTATGACGCATGAATATGAGTTTGATTTTTCACTCACTAGCGTCTACACTAACATCTCTCTCGAACCCAACACGCCTGGCAATCATGTCCGTGGGTTCAATAATCTCAAAACCGTCACTTCCACGAAGGACGTATTGTAGACACCTCTCTACAATTCGAAGAAGGTATCAATACCTCCTTCCGAGCCATAGGACTAGAATGTCTTCTTGAAATCAACGAGAAGATATGTCCAAGGTTCATAATGGAATTCTTCCGTCAAGTCGAACTCGTCCGTAACGAGGATCGCTCTCTATCTCTTTGGTTTTATATCAAAACCAAAAGTTCACTCTAACCCTTGGGCATTTTGCTCACATCCTCCGGATTCCAAATCATGGACAATGTGCCTTCACCGAAGATTGGTCTCTTGATTCTCTCTTCAACTTTCGTGAAGAAAATAGTCCATATTGTTCACACATACCCTCTTCGGAAGATTTAAATCGCATAATATGCAAACCTCGACCATATTACTCCGATCCAAACATTATCTTTACAAGGGATATCCGAGAAGAGTACAAGCCTCTTGCACTCATCCTACGTGAAAATGTTTGGAGTCTTAGGGGAAATCGAGAAATCCTTCCCGCTTGTTGTGCTCACATGTTGTATTGTTTGCTAACACAACAACCATACAATCTCGCCTACTTCTTCACAAGGCGAATTGCAAATCTTCAAGGCTCCAAGAATAAACTCATCCCTTATGGAATGTTCTTGACACGCCTCTATCATAATGTTATGCACTTCCATCCTCAATTTCAAAGTCCGTTGTATGTACTTGTGAACAAGATGATGGAACCGCTAAACATATCTCTCATGAAGACTTTCTTCATTCTTGATTCCACCAACACTCATCAATCACATAATGATCCTCCTAGTGAAAACACTCAAGGAAACCAATAGTATTCCAATATAGGATCAAATCTCTTGTACTCGTGCTTTATCAATGTAATCTAATTTTCTTCATGAAATAAAACACTTTACATTTGATATCTTAGTTTTAGAACTCCTTTAAACTAATCTTGGAATATAATGCATTGTCAAGATCATTGCATACCTTTAGTAAAGGTTCTGCTGAGCAGATGGGCGGATCCCAAAAGTTACACTAGACGGATCCCCACTCTTAGGGAACCGTGGGATCCGTCGAACAGAAAATGCAATTACAAGCATTGTATTTTAAAGACATTCTTAGAACACCTCACACTAAGCTAAACATAGTATCTTAAGGCAAATTAAGTCCTTATCAAGATAGGTTAATTTCCCATTCATACATAACTCACCGAGGTTACACTCTAAAAACGCTTGTAGATCTACCGTTTCGTTTTAATCCATTACTCTTCCGCTCTTAAACTCACACCTCATTTTCTACTTGATCCCTCACATCTAGTCTTACAAATCTTTCAATTATGGCAAAATTGATCATAAATCATTCTCACCTCCAATTGAATCAAATTTGATCAAATCTAGTTTTCTCATCTTAAAGCTTCTAGGATATTTTCCAAAACACTATCCTAAGACACAACCTGATCTCTAGGATCATCTAGCTTCAATTGACATTCTAAATCTTTAGTGTCATCCTTGTTCATCCATTGGTACTCTTGAAAGTTCCAAATCCTTCCACAAAAGACAATCATTAGCTACATCATTCATTACCTTCAAGTACTCAAGCATCTCTTCATTTAAAACACTTAGGAGGACTGAAATACTCAAGATGATATAGGTCTTAGATCTTAGAAACATCATTTCCAATCTTTCATAGCTGCTGAGAGACGGATCCCTAGGATTAGCCTAGACGGATCCCTCTGAGGAGGGAACCGTGGGATCCGTATGACAGTATAGGTCAAATCTTGCTAAAGCAATCATTTCAACTCATCTTCCTAACTCAAACACTCCATCTCATCTTAAATGAGTTCCTAGATCAGATCAACCTCTGAAGTTGACTCTTGTGCATGTCAATCATCACATTCCAATGAATCCTAGTGGCTTGAAGCTTAAATGCACTTGCCAAATCTCTTGGTTTATAAACCACCTTATTAGGACCTCCATAGTCATCACTTTCATCCCAACTTTCAGCTCTTGCAAACTCTTGAAATCATCTCATCATGAGAAAAACCCCAAGTAGTAACTTATCCACCAAAGAACCACCCATGAAAAGAGCTCGTGTTATACACTAAATTTCCTCAACCGAATCATCTCCGGTCAAGCCAACAAATGATAGAATCCTTCATCATCCAATCAAACCAATTTCTAAAAGGTTAGTACCCACAAAACTACCTTTGCCAAACACCACCATACCTCCTAGGCCAAACAATATCATCTCCACCAAACCATCACCATTGGTTCCTAGAGCTATTTCATTTACATCCCCACTATCATCACCACACCTCTACAATTTAGAGGACTTGCCTCCTAGGCCGTCCTCATCCGCCTCACACAACATACTCCTCTTTAGGAGGAATAATGGTTCAAAATCAAGGTGTTGAGTCAACACTTGCTCCGCCTTCCTTCTCGGCGTTTCCATCATATAATCCCATTTGGATTATGACAAATCATCAAAATCAACCACCCGACCATATGGAAGTTGACACCTCTCTACCACCACCATCATTCTTGGTTGAGTCATTCTTAAATGCACCTCCACCAATCCCTCCATCGTTTGAAGCTCCACAAGCCGCTTCACTTGATCCTTCGAATCAAGCCATTTCATTTCATCCACCACCACTACCTAGCCATGGCAAAGATTGCTATCATTGTCAACATGTTGAAAGTTTGATACATGAAGTACGAGAAGACCAACGTTTCATGTTCTATCATCTCCTCGAACGTTTCGACGAGATTAAACCTAAACAAAACTTGAGCTAGAAGACTATAGTGGTGTCTTAGCTTCAAGCGTTAGGGGATCTAGAAATTCCTAAGTCATGTATTGTCTATTGTCTTGTTTTTTCGAGTCATGTATATCATAACTCTTGCTTATTAAATGGAATTACATGCTACTTGCTATATTTCTGAGTATGTGAGTATACTATATAATCCATATCTCTTTTAGTATTAACATTTCTTGTTATACCAATCTTTGCTGACTTTATTCATCAGCCAGACGGATCCCTCAGATTTGTCTAGACGGATCCCTACTAGGAGGGAACCGCGGGATCCGTGAGACAGAAAGCCTTCTTTCTACTAACTTGAATCACATTTGCAGGAAATTGTGAATTATACTTGATTTCTAACCTTTGTTTTGTAGTTATTCAATTTACATATGAAGACTTTGACATCATAAAGCTAGGGGGAGCTTTATGTCAAAGCACTACATTGCAAATTACTTGCAATACTAGGTTTACAATTCATGACATCCCTTTGCAATAATCAAGGGGGAGAAAATTCGTCTCCTAGACGATATCTTTTGCAAACAAACTAGATTGGTATCATTTATTTGACGCCCTTACATAGGGATGGACTCGTCAAGGGGGAGTAAAAGACGAGATCCTTTCCCGTTATTTGCTCTCTATTTCTTTTTATTCTTTCACATGTTTTTCTTAAAAACAATGTGTTACCTTCCTTCAAACACTTTTTGTTTCGACAAAAAGGGGGGAGAAGAAAGTAAAAACTACAAATTCAAATTTTACTTAATTTTAGCTTTTTCCTTAAAATAATTTTATGTTTTGTCATCAAAAAAAGGGGGAGATTGTTAATACAAATAAGCCGTAAAACGTTTATTTATATTTTACGATCTTCTAATGTTTTGTCGATAACAAAAGTAAAATCATTTTAACGAAACAAATAGAGTAAGTAAATAGTTTGAGTTAATAGTTTTCTAACACACTTACGCTTTCACATAAAACACTAAAACAAGTATAAGTGATTTTATGATTTAGATACATATGTACAACAACTAGTGTTTACATATTGGGTTAAATATATACTTAAACTAAGTATACTAATATGGGTAAAAACTAAGTGTATACTAAATGGGTAAAATACTAGCAAATGGTTTTGACCCACAACCCATGGTTTTATATATACCACTTAACCAAGTTCATTGTATCTAGAAAGAAAACCATGGATCAACCCATAACCCATGACCCATGACCCATAACCAAAAATACCCATGGGCAAGAGGAGGGACCACGGATCCCTAACGTTGTGCTAGCCGGATCCCTTGTGGTAGGGATCCGTGGGATCCGGGTAACAGTAGGATTTTTCCTCTATAAATAGTGAGCCATTTCTTCATTGTTTCTCACCCCCTTTCAATATACTTTCTCCCCTAAGCTAAATCTCACTAACCTTAGATCCAAGAGATCTATGTTTGTAGTTTTGTTTTTGTGTGATCTTTTAGGTTCCTCTTAAAGGCAAGATCACCACCTTTGAAGTCGAGCAAGCTCAAGTCCATGAGTTGCCATGCTTCCTCATCATCAAGGCTACTGAAGTCTTCTTGTTGATGATTCTCTTCTTTCTTCAAAGAAGCGTAGTGTTGAAGACATTAGTGAAAGATGTCTCAAGAGTCAAGACGAAGATATTAGTGAAGGGTATCTATCGTCTATAGTATAAAGCACTTGTGGTAGGTGCTTGGAAGTCAAGACTAAGAAGCATTAGTGAAAGGTGCTTAGAAGTCAAGACAAAGAAGCATTAGTGAAAGGTGCTTAGAAGTGAAGACACAAGACATTAGTGAAAGGTGTCTTGTAGATCTAGTCAAAGGCATTAGTGAAAGGTGCCTTAGATGTACATTCGATATGGTGTGTTTCGATGTACAAGATAGACTAGTATTAGATCCAAGGATATTGATATCCTTGATGATGTTGTAAAGGAGTAGATCTCCTTTGGGATTAGTCGTTGGTGTAGTGTGGTAGTAGTTCCTCCATTGCAATGGAACTAGGTGCTTAGCCTAGTACCTAATAAAGGGTAGGCGACGTTGTGAAGGTGTAGTTCACCTAAGGTGTGAAAGAACTAGGTACTTAGCCTAGTACCTTATAAAGGGTAGGCGACGTTGTGTAGGTGTGGTTCACCTTGGAGTGAAAGAACCCGGTGGTTAGCCTAGTACCGAAAAAAGAGTAGGCGACGTTGTGAAGGCTTCTCCGCCATAAGGAGATTGGTGTAGTGATTACAAACTCTTGAGTAGGTGACTCGGGGAGTGTAGTAGGGCAAGGAAGGTGACCTTGTAGCCGAACCACTATAAATACTTGCGTTGTGGTTTTGTGCTTCTTACTCTTATCTTTTCATTACTTACCTTTACATGCTTGTTTATCAACATCCAACACACACATCCAAATAGATTGACATAAGTCTATCTAAATAGATTAAAAGGAAGTTTTAATTGGTAAAAATATTCAACCCCCCCTTCTAGTTTTCCACAAGGTTTACCATCAAACAGGTTCCTAGAGGAGAAAACCGAAAGGCGGATGCACTAAGCAAAATTGCATCCACAAGCTTTGCACACCTATCCAAACAGGTGTTGGTGGAAACGTTGAAAAGCAAATCCATCTTAGAGACGGAAGTATCCACAGTAATAGAGGAAGAAGGCCCTACGTGGATGACATCGATCACGGAATTCATAAGCAAGGGAGTATTACCCCAAGAGCAGAAGGAAGCCCGAAGGATACGGCGCACAGCACAAAGGTTTGAACCGGACAACATACTATATCGGCGCTCTTTTGCAACCATGGCCCTTGTGTTGGCCCCCACAAGCAAACTATGTATGCTTGCGGAAATCCGAAGGTTCATGCGGCATGCATTCAGGACCACGGTCCGTGGTGGCGCGCGCTTTACGGTCAGGATATTATTGGCCCACCATGCACCGCGATGCGCGGGACTTAATAAGAAAGTGCAACGACTGCCAAGTTCACACACCCGTTCCACGCCAACCACAACAGGAGCTAACACCAATTACGGCGCCATGGCCATTCTACAAGTGGGGTATCAACATCGCGGGTCCTTTTCCTGTCGCAGCAGGAGGATTAAAGTTCCTCATAGTCGCCATAGACTTCTTCACCAAGTGGATCGAGGCAAAGGCAGTGGTAACAATCACTGGCAACCGTGTGAAACGCTTTATGTCTGGGAAAATATTGTATGCCACTTCGGTCTACCTGGGGAAATCATCTCGGACAACGGGAAACAATTCTGCGACAACCCTTTCAAGGACTGGTGTGAGAAGTTAAAAATCACACAGCACTTCGCGTTAGTTAAACACCCACAAACTAACGGCTTAGTAGAACGTGCGAATCGTAGCCTGGGTGAAGGAATTAAGGCACGCCTGGACAAGCAAAAGGAAGGTGGGTGGAGGAAATATCGCATGTTCTGTGGGCGCACCGCACTTCAATCAAAACCAGCACAGGGGACACCCCCTTCTTTCTAGTCTATAGGACAGAGGCCGTCATACCATCCGAAATCGGAATGCCAACTATTAGCACCGCTGAAATCAACGTGGCAACCAACGACGACGAGCGGCGTATTGACTTAGACCTGCTAGAAGAAAGGCACGAATGCGCAGCTATATGTGAAGCAAAATCAAAGTCAAAGATGAAGTGATACTATGACGCTAAAGTACGAAGTGTTTCATTCAGACCAGGTGACTTCGTCTACCGCGCCAATGGTGCGAGCCACGCAGAAGATACAGGTAAGCTTGGACCAAAGTGGGAGGGACCCTATGAGGTTACTGAAGCATTAGGAACAGGCGCGTACAAGCTACGAGGCTTGGATGGTCGTGAACTACCACGCACATGGAACATCTGCAACCTTAAGCGATGTTATCTCTAGGAATGGCTACGGCCCAACGCACGGACACTCCAGCACTTTAGTGCCCAATAAATATCCGTGTATTTACTTTTTGTTTTACTTAGGCATATGTCTTCTTTATCTTCCTTCATAAAAACTTGCAAGTATTAATAAAACCTCGCGGTTTCTAGCTAACTCCGCGACACATTTAATTTGTTATCTCCATATACTGTATGTCTTAACATTTTTTATCTCTTGCCTACACGGCGTGCATGCACTTAATTAACCCACAACGGTAAAAGGATTAGTTAACCTACTAAACAACTCGTTGAGTAAGAGGGTTGCAAACCCATCAACATTGGATCACGTATCCTTGTTAAACACCTTGTTCTCAAGACGTTGGAATAAGTTCTGTACGCATCCCACGATGGATGCGCAACAATGCATATGGTGCACATTTAACAACTTAGGAACCAAGACACTTGATTCCTTGATATGATATTTACAGTACGCTGCATATCACAACATACACGACTATGATAAAAAAGCACTTAGAAGTTATTTCTTAAGTACACCATGAATCTCATACATGATTATGAACTTCACATCTTATCTGCGCTTATACAATAGTTTGTTCCTTAGATAATACACACGTTTTTTATGGAAAGACACGTAACTAAGTGCAAATACTATAAGCAGCAACACCATTCAAACAAAAAATTCCATTAAGTACCATACATGCTTACAAAAGGATTTATACTTCACAAGTTACAACCTACCAACTATTACAACGCTCAAGAGAAGAGCTACCCACGCGGGTTGATGCATCCTTAATCTCGCTTAAACTCTTCAACAAATCGGAGTCTTGACGAGATACCGTGGCAACACTAACAGGCACCCCGTCAGACCGAGGGAGGTGAGCTGCGCCAACGCCACACAAAACGGCCTTGCCCTTGATACCTTCCTTCTTGGCGAGCCTTGTGGCATGCGCTTCCAAGACTTGCTTCAACGGAACTTCCTTCTCCAGAGCAAACGGGTTCAAGATATCGCGAGGGCGAACAAAAACAGCACCGCACTGGACTCATTGGGTTTCAAAAAGTAATCCTGTTGTGCCTCTGCGTCCTCAGAAAGATGCCTAGCCAAGGTTAGCCCTTCCATTATTACCCCTATAGGATAATCTTGGTCGCGCTCCAATTCAGAAATCATTGGAAGCTCCAAAGACTTCATCTTCTCCATGGCGAGATACCACCATCGTATGCCTCGCAAGATATACCCGGGTACCTTGTCATCGGGCACCTTCAAAGATCCGCCTCATGAAGCTTTTCCACTGCCTCTGCCTTTACCACGCCCAAGGCGTACTAAACCACTCCCGAAAGCATCTACCACTTCTCGAGACTCCAAAGTACTCGGTAGAAGACGAAGACCATGGCCTATGAGTTATCCATCAGGCCAATGGTGGACAAGAGTTGGGGATATAACTCCTCGTCGTACTCAATGCTGAAGCTTACGCATTTCATTTCCTGCGCTTCTAGCGCACTTTGCACAGTTGCACCGAAGTTTTCAAGCTGCGAAGTCATCTCTTCTTTGCCCTTCTCCAAATACGTCAGTGCCCAGCGACACGAAGACTTATACCCTGATGCCTCTGCGCGCTCTTGGCTTAGTTGGCCCATCAGCGCCAACTTTTCCTCAGCCTGCTTCTGGGCGTACCCACTCAGACTCTCTGCCTCAGCCTTGGCACTAGCCAACTGCGCCTCCAGCGATGTAATTTTTTGATCCTTTTGCGCGCCTTGGCTGCTTTCACCAGAAATTTGAGCCTTTAGCTTCTCAACTATTGAAGCTTGATGCGCAGACACCTGCACTAACTCTTCTACCAATTGCTCTATTGGTGCATCCCCGTAGACAAGTCCTCATCATTTTGGCTATGCGGCTCGGACCACGCGGTATGTATGCAGGACTAGCCCCGGGGCGACTCCACACTGTTCAAGCGCATACACGCAAAGAGAATTATTAATTTCCCACAAAACAGGTTGGTGCGCCAAAGGCATTGGCAACATTACTTACTGTGGGCCAGAAGTCTTCGCCGAGGGGGGAGGTGACGCAACATCGCTGGAGGATGATTCCACAGTTAGGATCACAGGGCGTTTTTTCCTCGATGAGCTCGCGCCATCCCCTCCGAGTGATCTTTTGCGTTTCAACCCAGATTCTTCCTCCTTTCCTTCCTCTTCCTCCATAGGCCGCTACGCTACGTGTCTGGGTACCGCATGGGATATGGCACTCTGGGGCTTGGCACGCTCTACAGCGGCGTCGCTTCTAGTGCGACAGAGGAGCTGGTCCCTATTTCTCCTAGATTCATTTCGAGGGTACGCCCTGCGGTAGCATCCAGTATGGGCTCCTCTCCTTCCTTTAGTGGCCGCGTCCCTACATTAACCTGAAGCGGCTTCGCTAGTTGCACAACTGTGAAAAGATCCATCTCTGCGCAACAGAAGACAACAAATACACAGGTTACATAATGTGCAAAAAGGAAAAGAAAGCTCTTACATTAATTAAAAAAGGGGATGCGAAGGACGAGCACCCACCCTGGCCATCAGCGCCTAAGAAGATCGGCATCTCATCCGGCATACCAAAGTAATTGCGGCTAATGCCCATATGCACCAAAAATTCCTCAGGATAGGAACTAATGGGGATGCGGTTGGCGTTTATCAGTTCCGCATCCTTCGCGCTATATGCTCCAGGCGGCTCATCCTTCACAATGTACCTGGGTGTAGAAATTATAACGCCTCGGAAAGCATGTTTCATCTACCCGAAAAATGACTCCTCTCAATTTCTAAGCTGCCTAGTTTTTCAAGATAACACGAAGTTTACCGCGCTTAGCAAAGGATACCCACCCGTGTGACCATGTCGTGTGATAGAATGTGCGGAATAGATGGATAGTAGGGTTAACCGCCAAGAAACGGTTCACCTCAAAATTGGTAATTTTAGCTGCACCAATACAGGTACTGGGATAGGTGCGACTGTAATAATTTAATACGCCGCACAAAATCGGGATATGGGCACACGTTGATTCGCGAATTCGAAAAAACGTGTGTATACCCCTACTTTCCCTTCGGGGAAGTCTGCAATAGATGCCCGCGCACCCGGAACAACCGGATGCACGTCAAGTGGTATAAAATTATCCGAGGTGAATTCTAGAAGTTCGCTCTCGGTGATATCAGAGGTGAAATCCGATAACTGTTTGACCATGGTATTTTTTGCGCACGCGCGGTTACCTTTGTAATAGGCAGTTTTCTGTTTTGCAAATGAAAGGATTCTTAACAATGGCGGATCGAGGTTTTTTTTACAGTGCTAATCACAGTGAAAGGGAAACCGATAGTTATATAAGTTTTCCTATCCATGCGATGCACGACACGTGGAATCCACTATCTCCAATATGTGGCTCAGATCAATTGATGTTACGCTATTGCAGTTACTTTCCCCCGATTTACGAGGTGTCCATTTTAAATTACTATGTCTAGATACAATGTATATCTTTCAAGGCGAGAACTTCTAAAGGCTTCTTTGCTACGCTTCGCAGTTTTTCATTGACTGCAGTTATTAGTCTAGCATCCGCAGTCAGTCTCTACGCATACTAGACTGGGGGGACATGATGACTTATAGTCTATATTCGCGTCACGAACCCGACTAAAGTCCGATACTAATAAGCCCAGCACGAACTGGGCCAAGCCGATAAGTGTTTGGGCCTACGAAGGCCCAACCCAATGTTATTTATGGAATATGATATCGGATATCTCTTAATTATGGAGATAATCGTTTTCTAACCAACTTAGGTGAGATACGCCGAAGGTTGGGGAACACGGAACCAACAAGGATTCCGTGTATATATAAAGGGAACCCTATCCCTCGTAAAAGGTACGATCTACAAACCCTAACTCTCCTTGAACCCTAAAACCGATTACTTACTCTCACGCCGGAGGATAATCGTGGGAGACAATCCCACGATAAGCCTAACGGTGTTTTATGTCTCTTAGTACGCAGGTCTCTAGCAGCAATATCCAATTGGTACGAGAGCCGGAGCCCCAAACAAGAAACGCCCAACTTTTGTATCAACAGGTAGCACCTTAAAAAATGTAGTGGGCATGTAGGCTTGTAGCAACGTGAAAAACAACAACTGAAAACCGTTGGAGATACGTTTGACGCCTGAAAAAGAAATCTTTGTAGCGGCATGGATCCCGACAGCAGCAATGATCTTGATACACAACTTACACATATTCCGAAGATGATGATACATAAACCGTCAAAAAATAACCAAACCCAGATTTTGTGGTCTTGAAAGAGATCGGCTTAATAGTCGGATCCGAAAATAACTTGCACATAGTCGGATCTGAAAAACGAGATCGGATTAATAATCGGATAAGGAAAGCAAAATTTAGCAACAGGGACGGATCCGGTAAACGAACTTGGCGACGACGGTGAACGAAAAGTGACGAGGTTCATCTTTTTGGTCGCCGAAAAATGCCGAGAAAACAATGGAGAGCATTTTTTATGTGAAATGGTGGTTATTCTTATAAAGATGAAGACTATTACATAGGGTTGAGATACACAAGGAGAAGTCAAATACCTTATTTGCCCTTTTGAATTATTTAGTTTATCTATCTGAGTTTTAAAGAAAAGTGACACTTGTCAAATTTGGATTGGTACCTATTGTTTTGTATTTTAAAGTGTTCATCACATGAACACAAATCTATATATATATATATATATATATATATATATATATATATATATATATATATATATATATATATATATATATATATATATATATATATATATATATATATATATATATATATATATATAAGAGGAGGCATGCCACGTCATAATGCCACTTGGCATCCCATAGTGCCATGCCACCTCACTGCACAATTTTTTGTTAATTCACTGTACAATTTTTCGTTAATTGTTAAAAAATTATGCCACTTGACATCCCATAGTGCCATGCCACCTCACTGCACAATTTTTTGTTAATTCACTGCACAATTTTTCGTTAATTGTTAAAATATTATGACTTAAATGAGATTAATGCCACTTGGCATCCCATAGTGCCATGCCACCTCACTGCACAATTTTTTGTTAATTCACTGTACAATTTTTCGTTAATTGTTAAAAAATTATGCCACTTGACATCCCATAGTGCCATGCCACCTCACTGCACAATTTTTTGTTAATTCACTGCACAATTTTTCGTTAATTGTTAAAATATTATGACTTAAATGAGATTCGAACTCTTGTCTGTACAACCATTACCAACACTCATACCATTTGAGCAGATTTGTTTTTGTGATACACATTCAAAACAAAATTAATAAAAGGCCGTATGGATGAATGGATACAAATCTCACCAATTAAACCGGTTTGACATCCCATCTTTATCCTCTTATTTATCGCTTATCATTAGATGATTTCAAAAACACAATATTATCAAACTAAAACCCTAAATGTAACCCTAATTAATGGAATTAAAAAAAAAAACTCGCACGAAGGTCTGGCACTATCATCCACTATCGGAGGTATCTTTTTAATTAACCTATGTTAAGGTAATTCTTAATTTTTTTTTTGTCAAACCGAATCATATTTTGTTAGCCTATCAGTTTTTTTTGTATGATCAGTTGTTATGATGTGTTTATTCGAGTGTTCTTATGATGTGTTCTTATGATGTGTTTAGGATTTTTAATTCGAGTGTAAAGCATTATATTGCGTATAATTAGTACAGATGATCCATACCATGTTTATATTCACAATCTATACCGAGAATTAAAAATAGGGTTTTGAGGATGCAATTGAATTATTGTGCTTATTTTTCATGAACACTGCATGTGCGTCAGGCCAGGCCCGCTCTAGCACTTCCATCACCAGCAGGGGCCATTGATTTTTTGGCTTAGGTACATATAAAATGATCGATCATGTGTTGTGTTATGCAGACCTGATTTGCTTTGTCTTAAAGGAATCACTCAGGCCTTGCGTATATTCTGTGGGGATGATTCTGCACCAAACTACAAATCCATGCTCAAAATGCATGTAAAACCTGAGGTATTTATCTCATCACTATATATGTTTAAGCACGATAGCTCTTACACTTTCATATTTTATTTTATTTTTGCAGACATATCAAATACGTCGGTATGTTGTTTGTGCTGTGTTGAGAGGTATAACTTTCAATGAAGCGAGATATAACAGCTTTATTGATCTCCAAGATAAGCTGCATCAGAATATATGCAGGTAATTACTTTGTTGTGCTGCTACCTTGAGATCGAGATAGTTTATGTTATTTAAGTTGCATACATGAACCGCGACTCATGTAACATAAGTTGCTTGATGGTTTAAATCCAAACCCTTCCAACCTGCCCATTTTGCCACCTCTACGCGTGTAGATACATATAACACAACCTTAGATTGGATCCTTGTCCTCCTTTCAAGTTTCTACATCAGTCAGCTATCGCTATAAACTTTAATAAGCATATCCTTACGTAATTAATATCCATATACTGTATAAGGATCTTGCTAATGTCATTGGTGTCATACATTTTTCAAAGACTCTGGTCTCTATTGGAGCACATGACTTGGACACAGTAGAAGGCCCATTCACATATGAGGTTTGTGATTTTCTTAAATACAATTTACTTGTCAAGTATGTTATTATGACATAATGAAACATAAGCCGTGACTAATTAAGTTGATAAGCCCAAAAATAAGCTTAACAAAAAACTCTGTTTATGCTTGTGTTTTTACTAGAAAGCTTATATTACTAACAAAAAGGGATTATGAAAAATAAGCTGCATCAAATAAGCTTATAAGACCTGAGATAGCGTGATTGGATTCTCTTATTTTGTAAAAAAATGCATTAGAACAAAAAAAAAGGATGGTTGTTTATACATAAATTAGTATATACGGGTCTGCTTATTGGAAATTGTTTGTTTTGTTTTAAATTAAGCAGATAGAGTAAGCAGTTTGGATGAACCACAAACTCAAATAAGCAGATACGATTAGGCAGAAAAATTAAGCAAATAATCTTTGGTTTGCCTAACGTGTAAAAAACGTGATAAGACTGACAAAAACTATAATTTGTCAGAAAGTGTCTATCAAGTCCATTTTAAAAAACGGTTTAACGTTAGATAAGGCAGTAGCAAAATAATTTTTATTTTAGTATTTAACAAGCATGTATTAAACTGCTCATTTTAGCAGTTTCTTTATCTGCTTAAAATTAATCTGATATGCAGACACTATAAGCAACCCAGACCAACTGTTGTGAGAATGTTTTATTTACATTTGGTTTTGATAATGGTCAATATTAAGCAGTTTGGTTTTTTTTTGTGTATTTTTAGTGATGATGAAGATCTTAATGAGGAGGATTCATTGGAGTTTGACGGAGGGTTTGGGAATGTTATTATTGTGGATAACTTACCAGTTGTGGCTAAGGAGAAATTTGAGAAGCTTGAGGGAGTGGTTCGCAAAATTTATAGCCAAATTGGTGTAGTTAAGGAGAATGGGCTGTGGATGCCTGTTGAGGAAGATACTGGTAAAACAAGAGGTTATTGCTTCATTGAGTACAACACTCCTCAGGTAGTAATCTGAGTAGTTTTTTTTTAATTGATTCTTATTCCATTATGACTTGGAGTTTTGTAATCAAGTAATGAATATGTTTTCTTTGGTTGTGGAATTTTGTAGGAAGCTGAGCTTGCAAAGGAGAAGACTAATGGATACAAGCTGTACTGAAGTTAAATGTTATGCTGTTACGTTTTGTTATCAAGCTCTTTAAAGGTTTATTGAATATCAAGTGTTCAGTTATTGTGAAGTTAGGATTGAAATAACGTTGTGCTCATTTGCCATTGCTTTAAGTTTGGAACTTGTAGGGCTGTTTAGTAATGACAATCACTTGACACATATTGTATTACTGAGATTACCTGGAACCATGGAAGGTTGTAAAATAGTAGAATGTTGGCCTTTCTTGGAATTATCAAGTTATATGACGTGAAAATGAAAATGTAGTTTTAACTTTTTGGCATAACAATGCAGGAGAATCTGCAACACTGGCTTACGGATGAGAGGTCGAGATCAATTTGTTATTCGTGCTAGATCAGACACAGAGGTCCTGTGGAATGATGCAAGACAAGTGAAGGCTGATCCTGTTTACAAACGCCATGTAATTATATACTTTCTTGTCCCTTTCTTCTTCTATGTTAAAATGCTGCTTACGCTGGAGTTTCTTTTTGTCTGCAGTTCTGGACTGAAAGTTTTGTTCAGTGGTCTCCATTGGGTACCTACTTGGCCACCGTTCACCGACAGGGAGCTGCTGTTTGGGGTGGTGCTTCTACATTCAACCGCCTGATGCGCTATGCTCATCCACAGGTTGTGTATAGTTATGCTTTTCTTCTTTGTTGGCAACTTATGTGTGTTTTTCGTCACCTCTTCTGCACGTGATCTTAAAATTCTATTGTTTATTGTAGGTTAAACTCATTGATTTCTCCCCTGGCGAGAAATATTTGGTTACATATAGCAGCCATGAACCAAGCAACCCCCGAGATACTCATGTAAGAAAGTTAATTACTTTATCTGCTTTTTTGTGTAACCTTTATTAGAGTTACCCATTTATGTATGGGTAGATCCGGGTTTATGTTTAACGGGCTAGACTGGTATAATAAAAAAGTTAGCTTGTAAGAAAATGGGTTAGAGGGTCGAGCAGGATGGATGGATTAAATTCGGACCGAGTGTGTGTATCTAAGGGTGTTTGATTCACGGAAGTTCAAAATATAGAACTAAAAGTGTTTTGGATAAGTCTGACCCTATCAGTTTCAACTTGCTTCATTATTACTTGTTTTGATTCGAACCTATTTTGTCATGTTGCCCAATCCACTCTACGTGCCAATTGTGCCACTATATTTTTTTAACTCTGATTTTCTCATGGTCAGAGGGTAGTGCTCAACATTTTTGATGTGAGAACTGGGAAAGTAATGAGAGATTTCAAGGGAAGCGCTGATGAGTTTGCAATTGGTGGAACTGGTGGTTTTACTGGTGTATCCTGGCCTGTCTTCAGGTGATATGTTATGACTACTATATTTCACATGTATTATTTGTCTTAGATTTGTTTCCTCTTAATGTGGGTATTCTTGTACTTTTGTAGATGGGGTGGCGGTAAAGAGGACAAATACTTTGCTAGGATGGGTAAAAATGTCATTTCTGTTTATGAGACATAAATATAGCATAGGCAAAATAAATGAAACATGTAGAAGGTATCAAAACTTATTGAAAAACAACGTATCATACATGAGTCACAACGTAACGTGACATAAGTTTGTCTCCTCCATATTATTAAATTTTACTCATGTATGTTATCCTCATATGTCGTTTATATAGAACTATAGCCTCATGAAGTAAAATAAATGGAAAACAGGTTAGTCCACTTCTGTTTCAAAACTTATTGTTTGTAGCCGGTGGTTTAAATGTGTAATAAGTCAAGAAGTCGGTTGTCAATGAATGGGTATTTAAAGTAGGAAATTAACGCCTTTTATGCAAAATTGGGTCAAATTAGGTTGTATTAAATTGGCAAATTCGTCAAACAGGTTTAAAGAGAATCTTTTATTAATATAAACAGGTTAAAAATGAATAAAAAGTCCATAAAAGTACAATTATCTATATGTTTATTTAGTTATTGCTTGTCTTTTTTGACACATTGTGTTTTTAAATTTCTCAGAAATGGCGGTTTTTCCCAAAAGATTGCTGCTGTCTATAGACCCTTTAAGGCTTTTATAATAACCCGTAAATTTCCGGATTATTATAATTATAATAACATTTATTACGTTAGAAAATTCAAAATCGACTATTTTCTGACAGTTGTCCATATTTAGATCTAAAAACGAGAAGTTATCTCGTGAATTTAGAAAATCACGGCACCGCACACAGACCGACACCAAATTAATAACGGCAAACATTCATAATCAAATTTCTACGTAATAATAAAAATATATTATTACACTTACAAAAACACTTCTAAAAATATAATTTCTATATCTTTTGGGTACCGGGAAGGTACGTTCTTCGAAGATTCGACAAAACACGGGGTACAGTTTATACTGTGTTATAATAAAACAAAATAGATAACATTCCTATCTCTCTTTCTCTCCCCCACATTTCCAACATATCTGTCCCTCCTCTCTTTCCTTGTCGACACAAACCAGGAATACCAAACACAAAAATGGTATCATTTCTTTCTTTTGAGGAGTCCAACACAAAGTCTCACCTCCATCATTCTCTAAATAGCTATCTACCCATCTAGACATCACATGAAGTTGAAGGCGTGGCTGTGGAAGAAAGACGCGAGCTAGAAGAAGAAATACCCTAAGCACTAGGTCAAGAAAAGATAAAGTCAAGTTTCCCTTTTGTTTTTCTTTTATATGGATGCACATCCACATGAGGTTCACACAAGCTTCTCACCATCTCACTCACACAAGTTAGGGTTTGTACGAATTAGGGTTCTTCCAAAACAAAGGGGTTTTCAAAATTGATAAGGGGGTTTTGTTACTTGGGATATAGAGAGTCTAAATCAAGCTTCAATTTGTTCAAGTCCCACTTTGGTTGACTCAATGGAGTCGTCATGTGTTCGGTTTTAACCCACTCGACCCACCATAATTGATGTAAGAACAATTGTCATTTCTTTCTATTGAGTTGTAATATTAATTGTCTAATTCGAAATTATAAATAATCTTTGTTCATACTAAATGGTGCTAATAAAGTAAAAGTTACATGGTTTTATTTTGGTGTTGAATAAAATGAAAATGGTGTTATGAAATTAATAAGGAAAAATGTTTTCTTGTTAATTATTGTTGTTGTTGTTGCTGTCGAGAACCAAGAAAGGAAACCAGAAACATTTTAAGTTTTGATTTTAAATTTTAAGCCTTATTGACTAAAGTGCTTAGCTCGACTTATATCCCATCTCACCCGGGTCATGGTGTTTTCGGTTACTTTTGTAGCCGATAGGCACTCTTAGGCTAAGGTGGTCTTGACTTGTTCTTGATGTCCTCTTAATAATTTATTTTTCACTCTTGGCTTATTCCGTACTCATTTATCGACATAATTATCTTATTCGAATGTTAGTCGACTTGTTTTATTTGTTGCCTATTCTGTTCTTGTTAGGCCAACGAGTCACCACAAGGGTGTGGTTCTCGTTTGTACCACCCCCGACTCAACCATGACACCACAAAGGATGTGATGTAATCTTGGTCTAACGAGAGATGCTTGCGAGGGTGCGACTGTGTCAAGTCACCCATTCGAGTCAAGTGTACAAGTTGGGTAGTACCCGACTCCTAGTGTTTTGTTGCCTTGTTCCAGTGTACGTATAGACTCACAAGAGTCTTGCATTTGAAGTTGTATCAAAGTCACCATAGGGATACGTGTGTCTTGCTTGCTTCGAGCCAAAGGAGAACACCTCGAGGGTGTTTCTACCCGACTCAACACTAGACCCTGTTGTGGTCTTAGAAGACTTGTAAAAGTCTTGGTATATGTTGCGTTCTTAGTTTGCACATACATTTTTTTTCTTTGTACTTCTTGCGTCAACACTGCCTATACCCACAAAGTTATCATAAACTGCTCCCCATCAATGTCTAAAAGTTGTAACCCATTTGGGCCTCAAAGCCCATACAGTTTAAGGGTGCATTGGTTTTACTATATACCCAAGCCCAACCCAACTTCCACTTAAAATGAATGCATATCAGTTGGGTCGAAGCCCATTCCGTTTATTTTGTATTCTAACAGCCCACTCGGGGCGTGTGTAGTAGTAAGCGGTCTCGAGTATTCGTCGACTAAATCCCATCTCATTCCATTCATCAACTCGCCAACCATTACATCTTATGCACTCGACATAAATTAATTACACAACTTATGACAACAATTGTAATATATTGTTAAAATATTTAAAAACATAAGTCATAACTTGAATAAAGGAATTATGAACACGAGTACTTATAATTATCTCGACTTATAAACTATACGAGACATAAACATACAAGTTTAATTGTTAAAACCGGATGTTAGACTTGATAAAATGAGACATATAGTTTTGACATTTAAACATGAACATACACATGAGCCAAATCAAATTTTCGGAAAAACCTATTTATTAATGAAATGTAGATATTAGTCAACTCACATAGAATTTTTCTAATGCAAATTGCATACAAATTAAATTAAGGCTTAACTTACTGTTAACATGTAATGACATGAATATATATATAAACTCTTATACATATATATAACTTTTCAAAACATATTACTTGAAATACAATTATTAAAACCTACATTATATTTTGACTAATACAATTTACACATGTATTAAGACTTAGTACACTTATACTAGGTGCGATAAATGATTACTCTTGACATTAGTCAAGTAGATTGGATAAAATATACCTCGCTTATGCGGATCGATAAGCACCTAAGCTATTTTACTAATTCAAACAAAACTTATTTCTTGAAAACGAGTAATGAGAATTCTTCTAGTAAATTATATTTCAAACTTGTCGAAACATATTTATTATTTTATAACCACGTTATGTTTTTATAAATTGTATATAAAGAGTTAGTTGAAACTTAAATTCTCTTTAAAATAAATACATTTATTTTAAAGGCCACATGTCACGAATATATATATATATTTCTTTCGTTCACACCGACAATGTCTCATCATAATGCGCCTTGTTACATCATCATTCGGTCATCCTCTAACCAAAGTCTCGTTCATTCTTGAGCTCTTTCGGTTTCTGCTCTGCACTTCCCTAAGCCGAAATACACAAAGACTTGAAAAAGTTATTTTCAAACTTAAATACTGCCACACAAACAACAACAACAACAACAACATAAACATTTAAAATTTATAAAGTTAGTTAAACTTTATCGAGTCTTAAACATGAGTAAAGACTAAATCGCCGTATTAATTAGGTTGCGTGTCGGAGCCGTGCACTATCACTCCTTGATTAAATTCCCTTTAGACTGCATATTGCACATTGCCAAGGTGAGTTTCATATCCCCTACTTTCACTTGTTTTATAACTGTTTTGGGGAAAGATACATGCTCATTTTTACTTAAATGATTTAATTACTAAAATTCGCTTCTATGCATACTATGCCATTTGATTGATATGTTTTAAGATACATCATACCTAGATGCTTTAAGGACCACACCAAAACCTTTGACCTAGAATATTACGCAGCGTAGCCTAAGACTTTAGATCCCAAGTTGCCCTTTTCATGAACCGTCAATTCTGCTGGGAGCTTAATGTTATAAATAGATCTATTGGGAGTGACTTCCCTGTTCGGTTGACCCCGCTTGGGTCAAGGCGTAACATATAGCATGTCGGGACCGAGTGTATTGGGATAAACACTCGCCATGGGCTCCACAAAAGTATGACTTCCTTGTGCATACAGAAACTGTCATAGCTTCGGTTGCATGAACTTAGTGCTAGCGTAATAGATTAAATATATGACATTATATTCGTTGTAATGTACATATACTTTACTTATGGTCCACTAATGAAATCTCTTTTATGAAATCCTTTTATGAATTTAAACCATAAACTTCATGATATTATGCAAGACGTAATGATCATCAAAAACCAAATTTGAAACAGTTGTCTTTGAAATCTTTTTTATAAACCTATGAACTCACTGTAGTGACCCCTTTAGCATGTATCTTCTGGTTTTGAGGTGATAGCTTATCTTTGGAGGCGCAAGGCAAAGGCATGGCATGGTCATAGGCGACTCTGATTTATGTATTGGGACCACCTTTTTATAATGGGCCATTTTCCGCATCAAATAAAAAATGTAAACATTGTTTTTAAGAAATGAATAAAAGTTTATTTATGAAAATCCGTTGTTCTATGCTTATGTTGTGGTATCAATTTAGTAGCACCCCAATACTTGTATGCTTCCGCTGAGTCATTTTTGGGGGTGTTACAGATTGGCATCAGAGCCTAGGTTATAGTGAACTGGTATTTTTTTAAAACCTAGACTATAACCACTTTTACAAAAACTAAACCCTATGACCGACACGTGCACGCCGAAGTGATGCCTCATTTATGATCTGTTGAGATCATACTTAATAAGATACATGTTTTATCATTTGCCACCTAATTTCATTATAGGTTACAATTATCTTCCCTATCATTATATTTATACGTATCACATCACTACACATTTTCCCTCACATAAAGAGAATAATTGTGCTAATCCTTCAAGACAACCTTTAAAAGTATTGTGACATATTACTAGCGTAACTAAGCTAAGTATTTCAAAATTCATTGAACCTCGGGTGAATATACACTGATCACCTATATTCAACCAGGGACAGTGGGACATAGCCTGATCACCTATTTCCGACTCAGAGGTGAATTTTGCAGTACTTAGAATAGTTATAATAGCTTTATGTCCAGTGAGAAAATCATAGTATTTTAGTAAACATGTAACATTTTAATAAGCTACACATTGGCGTCACACTATCCCTTAATCACAAGTCAATAACTGACACTCCTTAATCATAAGCCACTCACTGGCATTCCCTAAACACAAACCACTCACTGGCATACCATAATCACAAGCCACTCACTGGCATACCCTAATCACAAACCACTCACTGGCATTCCCAAAAACAAGCCACTCACTAGCATACCCTAATCACAAGCCACTCACTGGTATCACCATATTCCTTAGTCATAAACCACTCACTGGCATCACCCTATCATAAGGCACTCACTGGCGTCACAATATTCCTTAATCATAAGCCACTCACTTGTGTCATATTACTTCTTAATCATAAACCTTATAATTCCATATCACAATCGGGTTATGTTATAGTCACTCCTACCCCACACCTTACACTCCATGGACAAATCAACCCATTCTAGGAGCAACCTTTCAATAGCACCTATGAGAAAATACAATAAACCTTTGGCAAAATCTAGAAAGGCATAATAAATGACCTATAATCCCACAGAAACTTGAAAACTTTACACCATACCCTGAGGATTAAATACCTAGAGGCTCCACCTACCTCTTAAGGATAACAGCGCCTACCTTGTTACCCTCCTACAAATGAAATAAAAGAGTTGCCATACAAACTATTTCTGATTATCCCTCAAACCATTATAATCAAAATACTTCATGAATCACTTCATGAATCACTTCATGAATCATTCTACAAACCAAATTACCACCTTACTACAATTCTACCTATACCTTACCAAAATAAAGTGTTCCTTAATACTTTGAAAGGTATTCCGGAACCACTCTATTAGTTACTTACTTCCTCGAAAAGTGTTTTAAGTTAATACCCCATAAACAGAAATGATCAATGTCCCCCTTGATAGCTAAGCCTGACCTTAGGATGTATCCTACACCTCTGCCTAAAACCATAGATAACCATGAGATTCATCAACTATTAAACCTCCATCCTTACCCAACTTAGACAACTAAACCCTACTCGTAGCTATTGGTAAATGTTATATCCTGCTACACATCCTTACTACAACAAAATTTTCAAATTGGAGGGTTCTCTTTAACAAAATAATAATAAATAATAATAATAATAATAAATAATTTCCAAATCCCTCATTAAAATGAGACAAAATCTTTGAAACACTAAAAGTTTCGCAAAACTTCCTTATACATCTCATTATTTAGAACCGATTTTACAATATTTTAAAAATGTGTCTTTTTTTTACATCTTATCGATTTTGAAATCTGGTTTTAGACAAACTTGTAAAAACATTTAGAGAAATTCGAAAACAAATGTTTCTTCACCCTTTAAAGAAGAAAGCACACAAACCCATAGCGAACCTTAAGAATCAACCCATACACTTTAGAACCATTAAACACCAGAAATGGGTACGAAGGTGCCCACACTAACAAAATAGTGAAACCTCATAACATCAAAATTAGAACCTTCACTCAATGAACCTACCCCAGAAAATCATGGCTCCTCAGATAGAGGATGTACTACTGACATAACACCTAGGTACCCATACCCAAAAGGGAAACCCTAGAGCAACCTATGGAAAATTCAAAACTTGTTCCAAATACCATCACCTCATTCTCGACACCCTATCGGATAACGTAAACTGAGATCCGGGACGGATCTCCTGTAAGGTGGGTAGACTATAACAACCCGTAAATTTCCGGATTATTATAATAACATTTATTACGTTAGAAAATTCAAAATCGACTATTTTCTGACAGTTGTCCATATTTAGATCTAAAAACGAGAAGTTATCTCGTGAATTTAGAAAATCCACCTCACCTGAGGTAATCCAGACACCAAATTAATAACGGCAAACATTCATAATCAAATTTCTACGTAATAATAAAAATATATTATTACACTTACAAAAACACTTCTAAAAATATAATTTCTATATCTTTTCGGTACCGGGAAGAATGCTTTACTCAAGATTCGACAAAACACGGGTGCAGTTTATCTTGTGTTATAATAAAACAAAATAGATAACATTCCTATCTCTCTTTCTCTCCCCCACATTTCCAACATATCATCCCTCCTCTCTTTCCTTTGTCGACACAAACCGAGAATACCAAACACAAAAATGGTATCATTTCTTTCTTTTGAGGAGTCCAACACAAAGTCTTACCTCCATCATTCTCTAAATAGCTATCTACCCATCTAGACATCACATGAAGTTGAAGGCGGTGGAAGAAAGGCAGCGAGCTAGAAGAAGGAATACCCTAAGCACTAGGTCAAGAAAAGATAAAGTCAAGTTTCCCTTTTGTTTTTTCTTTTATAGGGATGCACGTCCACAGGAGGTTCACACAAGCTTCTCACCATCTCACTCACACAAGTTAGGATTTGTACGAATTAGGGTTCTTCCAAAACAAAGGGGTTTTCAAAATTGATAAGGGGGTTTTGTTACTTGGGATATAGAGAGTCTAAATCAAGCTTCAATTTCTTCAAGTCCCACTGGTTCGTACTCAACTGGAGTCGTCATGTGTTCGGTTTTAACCCACTCGACCCACCATAATTGATGTAAGAACAATTGTCATTTCTTTCTATTGAGTTGTAATATTAATTGTCTAATTCGAAATTATAAATAATCTTTGTTCATACTAAATGGTACTAATAAAGTAAAAGTGATATGGTTTTATTTTGGTGTTAAATAAAATGAAAATGGTGTTATGAAATTAATAAGGAAAAATGTTTTCGTGTTAATTATTGTTGTTGTTGTTCTTTGTCGAGAACCAAGAAAGGAAACCAGAAATATTTTAAGTTTTGATTTTAAATTTTCGGCTTATTGACTAAAGTGCTTAGCTCGACTTATATCCCATCTCACCCGGGTCATGGTGTTTTCGGTTACTTTTGTAACTGATAGGTACTTCTTAGGCTAAGGTGGTCTCGACTTGTTCTTGATGTCCTCTTAATAATTTATTTTTCACTC
>OU343216.1:158569159-158634285 GCA_910596185.1 Chrysanthemum makinoi
GTAGAATGTATTTTTCATATTTTTAGGACTTTTATTTCTTAGATATCACTTTTTATTTTGTACGTTTACGTAATTTTATTTTAAACGTAGGTTTCAAGTTTTAAACGTTCATCAATTTTAATTATAGTGATAGCGTTTATTTAATTATATTTTAATCTTTTTAATTCTTAATTTTGTATTTAAGTCGCTTAAATGTATAAACTTTTCAGTAGTGAATTATCCATCCAACCTTTCCGAGTCACTTCCTTAGTGATCATTCTATCCTCTGAATTTGTTTTGACACACCCATTGAGTCCCGTGGGACTTAACGACACTGGAATTCACTCTATTCTCCAGGACTTCATTGCATTTGTTTCTGAGCTGTTTTAAGCTTCTTACGGTCGGCCATTCACAAGTGGCCGGCTTGTGTGAGGTAGCTTGACGGTTCGGGACAGATCAACCACTCACACTCACAAGATTATGATGGTTTAATACAACAATGAAGTATGAATCAACACAAGATCATACAACACTAAACAAACAAGACTTCCAACTTCTCATTTGAAGCTTGAATGTGACTTGATCTTCTTTGCTACAAAAGAGATCACTAATATGATATGAAACTGAGTTAGAAAGGTTAGAGAGAAGATATGTATGAGAGTATGTTAGAAAGGGATGAAAACTACTTGGCTTGGCATTGCTATTTATAGCCAAATGGACAGAGAGCGTCCACGGACCACGAACCCTTAAAAGGGTTCCTACCGTGTACCAATTTGGTACCGCCAGTCTGACAGTCAAGATATCAAATCTTTGCTAAAGTCAACTCTATCTAAGTGAGATTGTGCAAGATATGAAGAGTACAAATCCACACAAAATATCTAATGAAATCTTCTAATGATTTCCATGATGCATCACATGATGTCATATGTTGTATTTCTATTTTTAGAAATATGCAAGTACTTAAGTAGTGTTTGGTTTTAAGAACCTAACACATTCTAAAAACTACTATCATACATAATGATTAGAGTTATATCAAGATGTTACTAATCATAAATGTAAATGCTTGAATGATGAATATATTGTTTGAAAAAGCTTGTTTTAATATCTATTAAACTTGACAAGCTTTAAGCTTTTATACAAATTAAATTTACTTTTGTCGTTAACAAAACTTAGGTAAAGATCAAAAATATAAATAACGTTTAATGACGATATTTGTATTAACAATCTCCCCTTTTGTTGAGGACAAAATATAAATTTTATTTTTATAAAAGATACAAAGTTTGTGCAAGAGTTATAAAAATATTAGTTTTAGAACTTGAAAGAGAATGAAAAAAAAATAATGCAAGTGTATGATGTTTGACTATTTATGAAAGTCAAAGTGTTCACTAGTTGATGTATGATGTTGACTTTTCTAGAAGTCAAAGTATGCATGTTGACTTTTTAAGAAAAGTCAAAATGTAATCAAGTTCTATATTTTCTCCCCATTTTTGTCTCAACAAAAAGTAGAGGCGATGCGGAATGTAATGAGCCCGAGCCATTATCTCCCCCTTGATCAAAGCTCCCCCTAAATTGGGTGCGTAATGGGAAGATACATGGATTGTGAAAGTAAAAGCTACAAAAAAATGTTAGTAATAATGATCATTCACAAGCATTTCCAAACACTATGTAAAAGCACTCAACTATATAATAAAACACCATTCATTAGTTAAAAGTTTCATGAATAAAGATCATGAAATGGGAACACAATGATGTGTTTTAGTACAAGAAGAAAATAAAAGAAAATAATCCTAAGAAGGGAAAACTAGAAATGTTAAACTATGACCATCCTAATTTGATGGTGGATGAGAAAGAGCGTTGAGGCGCTCAAGGATATGATTGAGGATGAACCTCATTTCTTCTTGAAAGTCAAGGACCATAACCCAACCTTTCCTATCAACGGTTTGGGCCGTTTGCTCACAAGTTGAGCAACCATGCCTAGGGGTAGTATGTTTGGGGAGGTTGTGGTGGTGGAATGGTAGATGTGTTGGTGTTGGTGGAAATGTTTGGGGTGGTCATGATGGAAGCAAGCAAAGCACTTTGCATTTGCATTGTCTCACTTAAGTGAGAGTCCACCATGCCTTTGAATTGGTGGAGGTTGTGGAGTTCCATTTGAATCTCCTCTCTAGTGGGATTGGCATCCCACATACACTCCTCAATGTCCTCAAGATGAGGGGACATTGATGTGGGGTGTGAATGATCCCCATACAAAGGACCATGAATGTCTTTGTGAATGGGGTGGAAGAGAAGAGGTTTAGGCCCTAATGGGGCGTTTGGGTCAAAGGATGACCGAGGTGACTCATGAGCCATCCGCTCAATTGTGCCAAATGATGGCAATGGTGGTGGATGATTTGGCCTAGGAGGCAAGTCATCCAAGTCCTCCAAGAAAGGATTTGGTGAAGTAGGTGGAGTGGAAAATAACTCCATAGGAATGAGAGTTGGAGACCTTGGTGAAGGTGGTGAGGGTGTTTTGGATGTTTGGATGGGTGCCAGTGGAGGTGAAGTTGGTGTTTTTGTTGGTGGTGGAGTGGTGATCACAATGTGTGATTGAGTAGGTGTGGCTAAGGTAAGGTTTGTATCATCCCGGATGGGAGATGAGATTGTGAGTGGAGAAGACTCGGATGAGGAGCTAAGGTTAACGAAGCAACAAGGCCTCACACTAATTCTAGCGGTCTTCTTGCAAGGTTTTGGAGATGATTTTGTCATTTTGACTTTGGTTTTCCTTTGCTAGATGATAGTAAGAATGAAGAAGGTGTGAGGATGATCATGGTAAAACCTCTCAATTTATAGAAGTGAAAATTATGGAGAAATGTGTTTGATTTGATGTTAAGCCATTGAAGAGATGAGGTTCCTAATGATTTGGAAGTGGGTTGAATGCTAGTCATATCACCCAAGTCAAGCCATTCAAGAGAGATGGAGTGAAGAAGAAAAGATTTGCAATAAATGTGTTCTAGTGAGTGGAATTTCCTAATATTCAGATCACCCACGGATTTGAAGGTACCAAAATTTGGTTCCTTCCTTTATGCAAAAGGGCTCCTTGGGTGGATTTTTCAAATTTTGAATTTTGGTGGGAAATGGATTTCTTATATTCCTAAGTGAATTATACTAGTTCTAATAAGAGTATAAGCAAGTTAGGATTGACTTATGAGACTTGGATGGTAATTTGGAATCACGAAATAGGCGAAATTCAGAAAGTTACCTGAAGGATCCACGGCACCAAAATCATACACAGCCGGAACCCTAAAAAGGGTGCCGTGTGGTCCGCCTGTACAGATACGGCAGTACCAATTTACATAACGGACGGTACCAAAATTATGGTGCCGTCTGATCCGTGGAGTGCAGAAATATGGACAGAGTACGTTTTTAGGTGTCGGGGACTTTCCGAAACTGAAATTTTTCTCAAAAGCTGTTATACTAAACATTTCTAGTTAGGAAAAGTAAATAACACATATATAAACATAGTGGAGCATGTATTTTGAGCAAGGCTTTTTGATTTTCACATTATAGTGAAAATGGGTAAAATTTGATAGCATACTTGCGCTATCCCCCTGCATAGGATTGTTAGCATTCACCATTGTTTCAGTTTATATTATCATCCTACATAATAAAAAACAACGAAATTGTATCAAACATTAACGATAATGCATTGTTCCAAATACTCCTTAAAAGTACCCTTATTTGTCCAACTTCTTGTAAATCTTGTTCATCATCCTACCAAGGCACTTGAACTCCGCTGATTCATTCTCTATTTCAGGAAGAGACGCATAATACTCATGAGGCGAAAGACGAGAGCTTGGAAGACCATCCTCGGAGCTATTTGATGATGATGATGATGGAGTTGGAGGTTTTGCTCTCTTGCCTTTTGTCTTAGCAACTCGTGCATCACTCAAAGGTACAAAGATGTGAGGGATGAGCTCATAGTGAAGGTGCATCCCTTTTGGTGTTGGTGGAATTGGTGCAAAGTTTCTATAGAGACGGGTGAGGAGCATCCCGTATGGAAGAGCAACCGATCCTTGAGTTGGAATATCAATCATTCTCCTAGCTATGTAGTAGGCTAAATTGAATGGTTGACGGGTGGACAAGTTGTAGAGCATATGACAAAGGCAAGCGTTAATGTGATCCCTATTTCCTATGGTGCTAATGACGTTGGCTCTAAGTAGCTCCTCCCATTTCTTAAATTCGGGCTTAAGTTCATTTAGCTCCATTCCATATGGATCTCGGTTTACTTCTTTTCCCTTTCGGGTAACTCGCGTTGTATCACCTTTTGGGTTAAAAAGGTGTTCACGGATGACATCCTTGTCGGCCAAACGGGTTTGGTAGGGTAGAAAGCGGTCATTGATTGCATCAAGAGCCGTGAGTGACCACTTATCCGTGTAGACACAAGTTCCTCGTTTGGGAATTCCTAACACTTGAGCAAAGTTGCCTAAGGTGATGGTGTAGTCGTTTTGATTGATTCTAAACCTAAGACAAAATTCATCATCGTCTTCATCATTAAAGCCGGTCACACTAGCATAGAATTCTAACACAAACCTAGGACAAATTGGTTCATCGATGTCAAGAAGACAATCGAATTGAATGGCGGCTAGTTCTTCACGAAGGTTGGTATTTTCAAGGAAGGATGAGTGAATGGTTCTACCCTCATGGAAATACCTTGATTCTAGACCCCTAAATATTTCTACTTGTTCCTTGGTAAGTCCTTTGGTTTTGTGGTGTTTGGGAATGTAGTTAAGGGTGTCTTTGTGATCATAGAATCTTGCGGCTACCATGGTTATTCCTAAGGACAAGAGTTAATATGTTAAAAAATGAGAATAAGTTTTAACGTTTTTGGTTCTAGTGTGTGCCTATATGAAAACAATTTGGAGTTGCGGTTATCTCGACTCATTTTATGCACAAAAATGGTTTTAGTGGGGTGTTTGGCAAATACCATGAGATAACCCAAATGCTCCTAATTCAATGTGGCTTCATTTGAATATACCCGGGAATGCATATTAGTTATGCAATACCTTTAGTATTCAAGAGCATGCAAGTGATGAAAATTTAACGTTTCTATTTGTATTAGCAATGAAAAATTGTTTTCCTACAAGTGAGAAGCTTTTCAAAACTTTTGACATGGGGTGTTTGGTTGTTTGAATAGGGCCTTATATTCATTATCTATCAATTAGTGGAAGCATGATTTGTTTATGCAATATGATAATGTAGTACCTAATTTCAATGACTAGTTATGCAATTTGCCAATTGAATTCATATTTGGTATAAAAGCATACATAAAACCCCATGTAATGATTTGTGATAGTTTTGTGCATAAATAAGAATCCTAGACTCAGAATTAAGAGATGAAATGTAGTTAGGATACTTACAATGATGTTATCTTCATTGATTAGTGAGTGGGAAGATGTCAATAATGAGCTTGGTTTAAGTTTTACACACGTTTTGGTAAAGTGGGTTTTTGAGGAAGAGGATGATTTGTATATAGCGGTTTTGTTTCTGTAGACACCACGGACCAACGACGCTACAAAAATTTGGTTCCGTCTTTGTTGTCGTTTGGTGTCGTGGCTACAGTAGCAGGTACAAGACAAATTTGTTTTGTTTTGACTATTCTAATGTTTTGGGCTATGTTTATCCTACATGTTTGGTTCCATTAACCCTAAACCAAGTCTAAGAAGATTAAAAGGTTCTCGTTTAAGAGGCTTAGTTAAGATGTCGGCAATGTTGTCTTCGGAGGATACTTTCTCGATTGAAATGTTTCCTTTTTGAACATTGTCGCGAAGAAAGTGATGGCGGATTTCAATATGTTTTGTACGAGCATGTTGAACGGGATTCTTGCTGAGATCGATGGCTCCTTTGTTATCGCAAAGTATCACAATGTCGTTGAGATGAATTCCGTAATCTACTAGAGCTTCCTTCATCCAAAGAGCTTGTTGACATGCTTTTCCGGCTGAGACGTACTTGGCTTCAGTGGTTGAGATGGCTAAGGCCGTTTGTTTCTTTGCAAACCATGAGGTGAGACAATGTCCAACAAAAGTGCAAATACCACTTGTACTTTTTCTATCAACATAATCACCGGCATGATCCGAGTCGGCATACACTATGGTTTCTACACCCGTTCCTTTGGGATACCATAATCCTAAACACGTTGTTCCCTTAATGTATCTAAAAATCCTTTTAAGGCTTCTAAGTGTGATGCCTTTGGGTTTTCTTGAAAGCGAGCACATAGACAAACACTAAACATAATGTCGGGTCTACTAGCCGTAAGATAGAGTAGGCTACCAATCATTCCTCTATATTTAGTGTTATCTACGGATTCACCTTCTTCGTCCTTGGTGAGTTTAGTGTCCGAGGACATGGGTGTCTTAGTTGGTTTGGAATCTTCAAGACCAAATTTCCTAAGCATGTCTTTTATATATTTAGATTGGTTAAAGAATATGCCATCTTCTAGTTGTTTTATTTGAAGTCCTAGAAAGAAATTTAACTCACCCATCATACTCATTTCAAACTCGTCGTGCATGATTTTAGAGAAATCACATAATTCTTGACAAGTTGATCCGAATATAATGTCATCAACATATATTTGAACAATGATAATATGTGATTCCTTTTCTTGGTAAAAAGAGTATTATCTACTAATCCCATAGTATATTTGTTATCAATAAGGAAAGTCTTAAGTCGGTCGTACCAAGCTTTTGGTGCTTGCTTAAGACCATACAATGCTTTCTTGAGTTTGAAGACATGATGTGGTTTCTCAAAGTCGTGAAACCGGAGGTTGAGCAACATACACTTCTTCGTTAATAAACCCATTAAGAAAAGCACTTTTAACATCCATTTGAAATAATTTAAAATCATAGGCACATGCATAAGCAAGCAATATTCTAATAGACTCAAGCCTAGCTACCGGTGCATAAGTTTCATCATAATCAATCCCTCTTGTTGATTATAACCTTGCGCTACAAGCCTAGCTTTGTTTCTAGATACTATCCCATTTTCATCCATTTTATTTCGAAAAACCCATTTTGTTCCAATTATAGTTTGATCTTTAGGTTTTGGAACTAATTTCCAAACATCATTTCTAACGAATTGGTTTAATTCTTCTTGCATGGCAATAACCCATGATTCATCTTTTATTGCTTCATTTATGGTTTTCGGTTCAATGGTGGATACAAAACAAAAATAATTACTTTGATTTTGGGCTTGTGACCTTAAGGTTCTTTGATTAAGTTGTCCTATGACTTTTCTAAAGGATGACTTTTAGATTCTTTGATGTTGACAATTTCTTTATTTAATGGTTCATCTTTCTTGTTATTATTAATTATTTCTTGACCTTCTATCATTTGACTTTCAACTAAGTCATCATCTACCAAAGGTGATGTCTTAGAGGGAGGTGGACTTTCGTCGAATGTTATGTTCAACGATTCCTCGACTATCATTGTTTCTTTGTTTAGGACAATGTAAGCTTTACTAGTTTGAGAGTAACCAAGAAATACACCTTCATAAGACTTTGGGTCAAACTTGGTGAGATAATCCTTAGTATTAAGAATAAAGCATTTACAACCAAAGACTCTAAAATATCCTAACGTTGGCTTTTTACCTTTATAGAGTTCATATGGTGTTTTGTTTAAGAAAGGGCGTATTAAGACTCTATTCAAAATATATGTAGAAGTGTCAATGGCGTTACACCAAAACTTTTGAGGAATGTTTTGTTCATTAAGCATTGTTCTACTCATTTCTTGAATTGTTCTATTTTTACGTTCTACTACTCCATTAGATTGAGGTGTTCGTGGCGCGGAAAAGTTATGTGTTATACCATTTGTATCACAAAAGTTTCCAAATTGAGTTTCGTTGTCAAATTCACGACCATGATCCGTTCGGATCGACACAATTTTGACACCTAGAAGATTTTGAATTTTCTTGCTAAGTATTTCAAATTTATCAAAAGCTTCATTTTTGGTTTTCAAAAACAACGTCCAAGTAAACCTTGAGTAATCATCTACTATGACCAAAGTGTATAAGTTGCCTCCATAGCTTCTTATAGCGGATGGTCCAAACAAGTCCATATGTAATAATTCTAGACACTTAGATGTGGACACCATATTTTTAGATTTGTGACTACTATGTGTTTGTTTACCAATTTTGCAAGCGTCGCAAAAGTGTTGGTCATATTTAGTTTTGGTAAATTCCTAACCAATTCTTTTGAAGATAGGTTTTGTATAAGTCTCATATTAGCGTGACCTAAACGTCTATGCCAAAGAGATGAGCTATCGTCTAATGTTGTTAGGCAAAGTTTGTCATTATATGTTTTATCTATTTTCATGACGTATATGTTATTTTTCCTAACTCCTTTAGCTATGGTGATACCATCTTTTAGTATTTTACTACCATTTTCATCAAATAGTACTTTATACTTTTTATCACATAGTTGGCTAATACTAAGTAGATTAAATCCTAACCTATCCACATGAGCAACATTTTCAATAGTTAGGGAGTTATGAGCAATCGTACCTTTGCCAATAATTTTGCTTTTGAGATTGCTACCAAAGGTGACATTACCTCCGTCATACTCTTGGTATGATGAGAAGAGACTTTGTTGCCCGTCATGTGTCGTGAGCAACCACTATCTTTTATCCATTCATCAGGTTCCAATCCAACTTTCAAGCATACCTAAGAAGCAAATAACTCAAGCATTTGGTCCCCAATATCTCATGGGTCCATTTGGGTTACACATACCATTTATTTGATTCATGTATGGAAACGATGGGTAAGAGTTCCATGGCATGTAATCTGGAGTTTGATATGGTCTAGGAAAGTTTTGATTCCAACCATTGTGTTGGTAGTTGGGTTGTACGTTGTGGTTGCTCTTAGGAAAGGGGCGTTTGGCAAAAGGAGTTTTATATCGTTGTTGAGTAGTTTTTGATCTAAATTCATTTTTGACAAGTCCTACTCCTGAAGTAACAGCTGGTTTTAGTTTAATACTATTATTGGTTTTCTTTGTTATTTTAACAAATTCAGTACGGTCCGTATTGCGAACATTCTGTTCTGTTGAAGTACCCACGGCACCATTTTGCACAACGGACGGAACCCTTATTTTGGTTCCGTCTGGTCCGTGCTGTATCTGCAGCAATTTTGATGAATGTTCGTCCTTTTCGGTCGTTTTATTTTGACTCTTTGGAATTAATACTTCATTAAAACCTAGCCCATTCATGTCTCCTGGTGTTTTATGAATTTTAACTATTTCATCGGCAAGAGCGATGTTCTTGTTAAACCTTTTAAATTTAGAATTGTTTTCGATTAAAACATCTTGTGTGAGTTTTAGTTTTCTATTTCAAGTTTAAGCTCTTGACATGATTTACAATCATCGTCATTTGCTTTTCCTTTTCTAGTCGTTTTGCTTTTTCTTTTAACTCATAAACTTCATTTTCCAAAAATTCCCTTTTTGGTTTTTAAAAATTTATTTTTAGTTATGATTTTTAGACTTAGCTCACACAATTGATTATATTGTTTTTGCAAAGTGTCATCATCAATAGAAGAATAAGAAGAGTCGGAAAGTACCTCATTTGACTCATGTGCCATTAGAGCGATCTCTTCCTTGCTTGATTCTTCATCGTCTTCACTATCACTCAAAGCACCACTTACAAAAGCTCGTTGAGTTTTGCTTTTAGGTGGCTTGGGACATCCCATGAGGTGACTTGCATTACCACATCTAAAACATTTTCTTTCACCTTTACCCTTCTTGTCATCCCGATCTTTTCGGAATGGCTTCTTTTCTTCTCGAGGTTGTCTTACGAACTTTCCTCTTCTTCTAAAGAACTTCTTAAAATCTCTAACGGCCATGGCATATTCCTCATCTTCACTACCGGAGCAAGATTCGTCATCATCACTTGATTCCGCTTTTGCTTTTAGAGCAACGGATTTGATCTTCCCCCTTTTTCCTTTGATGATCTCCGAATCTTTCTCCATCACCATTTCGTGTACTTTGAGGTTACCGATCAACTCGTCTAGTGACATTATTGAGAGATCTTTTGATTCCTCAATGGCGGTCACTTTAGCTCTCCATTTGGGATGGAGTGCTCTAAGAAATTTCCTGACAAAGTTCTTACTACGAAAAGATTCATCAAGTGCTTTAAGTGATGTAATAATAGTGTTAAAGCGAGCAAAGCCACAATCAATGGTTTCATCTTCGGAATAACAAATTGTTAATATTGTTGAACAAGAAGATCAATTTTGTTATCCTTGACTTGTGAATTACCTTGATGTGTAACAATTAAAGATTCCCAAATATCTTTGGCGGTTTCACACATAAAAATTCTTTCATATTCTTTTCTAGGTAAAGCATTATAAAGCATCATTTTAGCTTCATTATTTTTAGCAACTAGTTTCTTTTGTTCATCAACGGAAATATCCTTTGTTGTAGAACTAAAATCCCTTTAACAATAATAAACCAAAGATCTATATCTTTTGATTTTACATATGTTTCAAAACGGTTTTTCCAATAGATAAATCCATTGGTTTCAAAGAGTGGTGGTCTTTGCATAGATTGCCCTTCTTTAAAGTTTTCAGAATCCATGGATCGTTTCAAGTTTATAAAATACAAGTTATTTTAGAAATTCTTGAGCAACGAGGCTTTGATACCAATTGTAGAAAACTAGAAGGGGGGTTGAATAGTTTACCAATTAAAACTTTGTTTTGAAACTTATTGTAAAGATCAATTGATATTGATCTTAGATATGTTAATGAAATATGCAAGCAATATGTAAGGAGTAAATAAGGAAAGAAATGATCAAACCACAACAAGTTGTTTATAGTGGTTTGCCCTACTCCACTCCTCGAGTCTCACACTCGAGAGTTTAACTTCACTAGTCAACAAGCTCCTTTCACCGGCGGAGAAAACCTTTACACTTCGCTTACACTATTTCCGACACTAAGCTAGATGTCGAGTTCTTTCCAAGGGTACAACCACTCCCACACACAACGTATTTTGAGGACTAAAATACTAACCACTCACACTCACAAGATTATGATGGTTTAATACAACAATGAAGTATGAATCAACACAAGATCATACAACACTAAACAAACAAGACTTCCAACTTCTCGTTTGAAGCTTGAATGTGACTTGATCTTCTTTGCTACAAAAGAGATCAAAATGGACAGGAGCGTCCACGGACCGCGGAACCCTTAAAAGGGTTCCGCCCGTGTACCAATTTGGTACCGCCGGTCTGACAGTCAAGATATCAAATCTTTGCTAAATTCAACTCTATCTAAGTGAGATTGTGCAAGATATGAAGAGTACAAATCCACACAAAATATCTAATGAAATCTTCTAATGATTTCCATGATGCATCACATGATGTCATATGTTGTATTTCTATTTTTAGAAATATGCAAGTACTTAAGTAGTGTTTGGTTTTAAGAACCTAACACATTCTAAAAACTACTATCATACATAATGATTAGAGTTATATCAAGATATTACTAATCATAAATGTAAATGCTTGAATGATGAATATATTGTTTGAAAAAGCTTGTTTTAATATTTATTAAACTTGACAAGCTTTAAGCTTTTATACAAATTAAATTTACTTTTGTCGTTAACAAAACTTAGGTAAAGATCAAAAATATAAATAACGTTTAATGATGATATTTGTATTAACAATTTGGATGTAGGCACTTCCCTGTTTTGAATATTGGTCCTTTTGTAATTAGTTTGCTTCTTAGGGGATTGATCAGCCATTTGATGCTTCTTAAGAGAACTAGATGAACTCCTAGTATTCATGATTTTAGGACTTTGAACATTAAACTGGGGTTTGTTATTCATCATATCGGAATGAAATAGTGAAGTGACTGGTTTTGACAAAACAGTATTCGCATCAACTTGGGAGGCAAGCTTAGATTTCTATGGTTTAAATCTTTTAGTTCTAAAAGCATTGGGCTGCCTAACTACAGTATGTTTTGAGTTGTTCTGAACAATTGGCTTTCCCAAGGTTGATGGTTTTGCAAACTTAGTGTTTACCCTATTTCCAATAGATTTCCTAAGCTCATTTTTTAATGCAATAATAGTGAAGCTCTTATCCTGAACTTGGGCTTTGAGGGCATCAATGTCTGCCAACAAGGAGTTAGTTTGATCTATCAACTTGGAATTGTTCTCTACTAAGTTCATTCTTAATGACTCATTTTCCCTTACTAGGTTGGACACACATAGAGCCAATTCATTATTCCTAAATTTAAGCGTACCACTCATCTCATGATTAGGATTGTTCATCCCATGATAATCATTCTTATGCATATCTGAGAGTTGTAATTTTAGATTGCATATGGTTGAATCTTTGTCCTGAATCTGGGTTTTCAAGTTGTTAATTTCAAAAAATTCTCGAAATTTTGGAAATTCCTGATTAATGCAAGGTTTTGCAGCAAGAAAACTTTCTTCTTTTTGTTGTATTGCAATTTCCAAGGAAATACAATGTTTTTTAAGAATTGAGTATTTTTTTGAAAGTTCATCATAAACCCCTTTTTCAATCATGTCATTAGTTTTAAAAATTTTAGATACAGGTTCAACCATGATATATTTAACAATATCATGTTCAGAGTTAGGAATAAATTGATCAGGTACATTAACACATGCATTATGTTGATCAGTTAAGGGTACCTCATCGCATGAAACCTGTTCATTTGCAGATATGTCATCAGTATTCACCATATGCATAACAGGAGTTGTCATGTAAGCTGTTTCAAGCTTTTCTGACTTTGAGCCTTGGTGTTCAGTACCGTCGGTTTCATCATCCTTTGTTGCAACTGAAATTCTGCATTCGGCATCATCCATTCTTTCAACTGATCCATTGCCCAACATATCACAACCTTCACTTAACTTAAATTGACTCCCATTCAACTCATTCAAACTATCATTCTCTTGAGCAGCTTCCTTAATGTATATTTCCATATTACCCATAACTTGAATAAATGTGTTTCCAGTATGTTTCTTGAATGAAATTCCAGTCAAGTCATGATCAAAATCTGAGGAATATTCCCCCTTGATAAATGGTTGAAATTGATTGAAGATTACTTGAAGAGCTGCATTAGAATCATCAGTTGATACCTTCTTTTTGGTAATTTGAAGCCTCAGTTGCTCTAAGTTCAGTAGCACGGTTCTTTTTAAAGTGGGTAGATCCTGACGAAGGAGAGCACTGCATGTACGATCCATAGCTGTGGATAACAGTTGTTTGAGGTGCTGATGAAGTAGTTGAAAGGGCTCAATGTTGCATTCCATTTGCTTTGCATCATGTGTCATTAACAAGTTGTTTTGATCATAAATTGCTGAATCAATCAAGGTAGAACATTCTGAATAGCAACCAGTTTCATTGTTCTGTAAGGTATCATAAAGTTCAAGCACTTTGGAGATTAAAGGGTCAGTGATGTAAGACATTGTGTTGATGGATATTAGATATGAGTAACTTGCTTCAATTCACCAAATTGCTATAAAGACAAGTCGCTAATAGAGCAACTCGCCAAGAACAATAAAACCAAGTCGCTAGAAAATTTAGAACTAAGTCGCTAATCCCCAAGTCGCTAGGTAGCAACTCGCTAAACCTCAAGTTACAGTGAATCAAGTCGCTAAGCCCAAGTCGCTAATACCTAAGTCGCTGAACACAAGTCGCTAAGCAGGCAAGTCGCTAAAGAGCAACTCGCTAAGTATCCAAGTTGCTAATGTCAAGTCGCTGAGAACAATAAGTACAAGTCGCTAGATTAAATGAAAGCAAGTCGCTAACCCCACCAAGTCGCTAGCCGTAGTGGAGAATCCACTAACTTGTACTGTTTGTCGGCTTGTCTCAATAGACAAGTCGCTAAGCTCAAGTCGCTATGACTAACACTACAACTCGCTAGAAATTACAGAAGCAAGTCGCTACGAAGAAATTTAACTCCGAGACTCAAGTCGCTACCATGAAAAACTACAAAACCACACTTTTCAATCCAAGACAAGCCCAACCCCAGTGATTCAAGCTTTCCAAATCAAAACCCAAGCACTTACAATGATTCTAAACACAAAAGTACACTCAAAATTCAAACTTTAACACAAGAAATGATCCAAATGATGCAAAAACCACTAAACTTTCTCAAACTCAAAAAAACCATCTAAAACCACTAGAAATCCAAGAATATGTAAGAGAGATGATCAAACCATGGCTCTTGATACCAATTGTTAACTTATTGGATTTCACAAACACATCAAACCATGATCACAAGAGGCGTACACAATGATGTTTTAGAGAGAGAAATTGGGATATTCTAGTAAGAGAAACTTATGAAAGGTTAGATTCCTAATGAACATCCAACCCTCTACCTTGGGAGGTAGAGGGTATTTATAGGTTACAAACTAAACGACCTCCTGACGGCCTGTGGATCAGGTATACAGTGGGTAAAGACCCGTCCTTCCTCCAAAGTGTTACACTAAACTATTCTATGCTACAAACTAACAAAATAACTACTAAATAACGTAACAAACGACATGTCTACGAGCTAACTTATGCTAGATAATATTTGGGGTGGCCGACTCTTCACTTATGGAATTTCTAATTCCTAACAATGTACAATAGATTAACGTGTTTGAGTCAGATAATGCTAATATGGAATCTTTGTGCTTAAATTCACAAGAGAGAGAGGTGCACCAGCCACAAGCTATGAAAGATAATGCAATGAAAAGCTGCGTGGAAGCTTCTGCTGTACCCAAGAGAGAGGTGCACCAGCCGCAACCTGTACAAGATAATGCAAAGGAAAGCTACATAGAAACTTCTATTGTACCTAGTTGTGCATCTTCTAATGATTAGGTGTTACATGAGTACACTGCATATATCCTTGATGACTCATTGACCACTAGAGTTAAGATATATCAGGATCTAGTGACCATATATGAGCAACGTGCTAAATTGAAATTAACTGAATGTGAACAGAAAATGGATAGTCAAATGCATACACTGATTACAGATCGTAATGTAAGGGAAGAAACATTAAAAAATGAGTTATATTCTTTACAAGTGAAACTTAATCAAACTGTTAAGAAAAAAACAAGAAATACAAAAAAACGTAACAATGCTTAAACAGAAATTCAAAGAAAAGGAAACAAAACTCTTGAATGATTTTTCCAGACTTAAAACGTTAAAGAATAAACTTGAAAACAAGTTATACGCACAAGATCATTCCATACAAACTGCGCACATGATGTTAAATCATAAGAAATTAAGTGATGAACATAGTAAGAAATCCATAGGTGACCCAAATCCAGTTTACCTTAGGAAAGCTAAAGTGGCCCAACGTGCTTTAGATGATGGAAGTGAAATCACTAGACCAGATCATGTCCCAACTTGTACACAAGTATTAGAAGAAGATAGAGAGTTAGAAGAAGCATCTAGAGATATAATGGATAAGAAAATGAATGACCCTGAAAGTGTGAAGAAAGGATTCAACTTCAAAACACCTAATTATTCTAAGGAGAACTTCTTAGCTACTTTCAAACCTCAGACACAATTGACCCTTAAACAAGTATTTTGGAAGTTAGCCATGGAAAAGAAAAAGGCCAAAGAACTTGTAATAGAAAATCCACCCCTAATGAGATTACCAGCTGCAACGGTGTATCCACTTAATACACCCATGTACTTAGTTACCAGAAATATTCCTACAAAATGTAAAACGTTAATTAGCATTTATGTAATCTATCAACTATTTGCTGATTTTGATAAAATATGTAAGAAGAGAATTACACAAGCTATTACTGAAGGGGAAAGGGGGTTTGAGGAAACAAAAATGTGTTTTCTAACTGAGGTTATTCCATTCTTTAAACTAGTCAAAGAACATTTTGAGAGCATTCAAAAGGCTCTAGAAACTGAAGTTAAAGAAATGAAAGATGTGTTTAAAGACATCGAAACCATGGTTAAACAAAATGAATTAGAGCTTAAAACCTATGAGATTAAGTGGAAGAATATTCACATCACCAATGAAAAATTGATTGCTAGATATATTGCTCAGGATGTGTACTATACTGCCACTGATTCTGCTTTATTTGTTTCTCAATTTCATGATATGTCACTTGCATTTAAAGTTGCCCAGGTTCGTGTTAATAAGCTTGAAGCCGAGAAGTTAAAATTGCGGGAGAAAATCCAAAACGATGATCATGATAACATGGTCAGGCATTTGTCTGAAGTAGATGTTGAAAATCTTAATTTACAATTAAAATGTCAACATCGAGAAGAAAGAATTAAAACTTCAAATGCCAAGACATCTTTGGATGCTCCTGAATTTGGTGCATATTTTGAAATAAGCAATCGAGATGAATGGATTCAAGCTCACTGTAACACGATCTAAAAATTGAAAGCTTAAATTTCTCAATTAAAGGGAAATAGGAGTGAAGTGGTAGGATCCCATGAACCACCTTCTCTAGATTCTCAGAATTTTCATTACCAAAACATCATCAATAAATTGCAACAAGAAAATGAATGTTTCAACCTGAAGGTTCAAAAGTTAAGTCGCAATACAAAGAGTTATATGATTCAATTAAGGTCACTCATAACAAACACAATGAAAAGATAACTTATTTGCTTAACGAGATTCATAATCTAAAGACTTAGGTGAAAGGGAAAGGACCAATACCCTCTTGTAAATATGTTGTTCCAAAGGTTTCTGCTTGTAATAAGTATGCAATTGATGTTAAGTATATTCCTCCTCCTCTTAGGAACAATAGTACTGTTCATCAAGCATATCTCACTTACCTTATGGATAGCCTCGATAGTCTTCGTAATATCGTTGAAGATGATAGAATAGAGAAACCTCTAGATAGTGTTGTTGCCTATGCTTGCATGTACACTAAACGATTCAGGAACTCTTAAAATACGTCTTTGGCACATGTCCTAAAACCGGTTCCAAGCTAGATAGATTTGTTGCTTCCACTTTGATACCTAAGAACAAGCATGTAACCTTTGAGGTACCCTTGGAAACTTCAAATCCCAACACACCAAAACATGTTTAGCAACCGGAAGTGAAAAAGGCTAAGATTCCCATCAGTCCTTCTACAGGATTTAATGGTGACACTAAAGCTAGCGAGGAAAATCTAGGAGAAATATAAAGAATTATAGGACTTCACCAGCTAAAGTGTTCCTAAGAAGAAAGTAGAAGACCACATGAGGAACAATAAGTCTGATTTGAACAAAAAGAATCATAATTCAAATCCTAATTCACTTTTCAAAATATGTAATGAGTGTTTAATTTCGGGTATTCATGATAAATGTGTTGAGAAAATTTTGAAGTCATCTAACAAAACCCCTGTCAAGCAAGTTTGGAGAGCGAAACAAATTAAGCAATCTTAGAATCCTATAGGGAAAATGTTTACCAATGTAGGCTTTTAGTGGAAACCCACATGTCAAATATTCATACTAGGCAAAGTTTGCCCCTCAACTAGGAGTACCATACCTAGAGTAGGGCTTGTTAAGGAATGGAAGACAACATGTAGAGTTACCCCTTTAGTAACACAATGCCCTTTGACTAGGTCATGTGCTTCTACTAGTGTTGCCCCCATTGTTAAAACCAAGGAACCTAGGGTTACTACAGATCCAAAGTTATTTGCGCTAACCAAACGTACCCCATTTGCAAGTGGGGATCCAATGTTTCCAGTTATCTTTCTTCGTCTATTTTCAAATGCAGGTCATACAAATCGTCCTTTGGTATTTGGATTCAGGTTGCTCTAAACATATGACCGGAGATCGCTCACGGCTCAAGAATTTCGTGAATAAGTTTATCAGATAGTTAGATTCGGAAATGACCATTTTGGGCCAATTATGGGTTACGAAGATTATGTTTTTGGTAAATGTGTAATTTCCAGGGGATACTACGTGGAAGGACTGGGTCACAACTTGTTCTTCGTTGGTCAATTATGTGATTTTGATCTCGAAGTGGCCTTTAGAAAACACGCATGCTTTGTCAGAGAATTGGATGGTGCTGATCTTCTTAAAGGCTCTCGTGGCACCAATCTATACACCATATCTATTGAAGACATGATGCGGTCCTCCCCTATTTGCTTGTTGTCCAAAGCTTCAAAGAACAAATCTTGGTTATGGCACCGTCGTTTGAATCACTTGAACTTTGGTACCATCAATGATCTTGCTAAGAAAGACCTTGTGCGGGGTCTACCTTGATTAAAATTCAAAAAAGATCATCTTTGTTCGCCATGCCAACTGGGAAAAAGCAAGAAGTATTCTCACAAACCCAAAACTGTCAACACCATCATGGAAGTTCTTTACACCCTTCACATAGATCTATGCGGACCAATGAGAGTGCAGAGTATATATGGGAAGAAATACGTTCTCTCTGTGGTAGATGACTATTCTCGGTTTACATGGGCGAAGCTTTAGAGAACCAATGACGAAACTCCAGAGGTTATCGTTAAACTGATCAAGCAACTAAAAGTTAGATACAACAAAACCGTCAGATTCATCTGAACAGATAATGGAGCTGCGTTTGTGAACAAACAGCTCATTCAATTTTATGCGAGCATTGGCATCAGTCACCAGAAAAGTGTTCCACGTACTCCCCAACAGAACGGTGTTGTTGAAAGACGAAATTGTACTCTTATGGAAGCTACACGAACCATGCTAATATTCTATAAAGCTCTGATGTATCTTTGGGCGGAAGCTATTGCCAATGCTTGTTACACTCAAAACCGATCCTTGATACATACTCTGCACAACAAAACTCCTTATGAGCTAATACATAACCGGAAACCAGATCTATCTTTTCAACGTGTGTTTGGTGCTCTGTGCTACCCAACAAATGACAGTGAAGATTTGGGAAAGTTAAAGGCTAAAGCTGACATTGGGTTATTCGTTGGTTATGCACCTGATCGTAAGGGATATCGAATCTACAACATACGAACCCTACAGATTATGGAAACTATTCACGTGACATTCGATAAGCTGACCGAGCAACCGGCTCCTGGTCATACCAGTTTTGGTTCCACGACTAATTTTTTTTCACATGGGCCAATTAGTTCAGGTCTTGTAAAGAATCCCACTCCTGCAGTTCCTTATGTACCTCCTTCAGATGAAGACTTGAAGCTCTTGTTCGATCTGATGTTTGATGAATATTTTAAGTCACCAACTGGTGATACTCCAACCTTACCGGCTGCAGCTGCTCCTGTTCTAAACATTATCAATCGTCCATCTGTGTCTACTGTGGAAAACTAGAAGGGGGGTTGAATAGTTTTACCGATTAAAACTTCGTTTTAAAGTATTTAGATCGACTTATGTCAATCTATTTAGATTTTGTGTTGGATATTGATAGATGAGCATATAAACAAGTAAAGAAAAAGATAAAGAGTAAAGGAACACATAACCACAACATGAGTATTTATAGTGGTTCGGCTACAAGGACACCTTCCTTGCCCTACTCCACTCCCCGAGTACCCCACTCGAGAGTTTCTAAGCACTACACAACACAAGCTCCTTAATGTGGTGGAGAAGCCTTCACAACGTCGCCTACTCTTTATCCAGTACATGGCTAGACATCGAGTTCTTCCACAAGGTAGAACCAAACCTATCACAACGTCGCCTATACTTTATCTGGTACAAGGCTAGATACCAAGTTCCATTACAAAGGAGGAACTACTACCCTACACTACACCTCAACACAACTACCCAAAGGAGATACACTCCTTTTTACAATACTAGAAAGGATATCAACATCCTTTAACCCAAACTACATAACTTGTACAACGACACACTATATTGATTGTATACCTTCGGCACCATTCACTAATGCCTTCAACACGACACTTCTATGGAGGGAGGAAAGAAATATCAACAAGATGCACTTCAATGGTCTTTATGATGACGAAGCTTATCAACTCATGACCTTGAGCTTGCACGTCTTTAAGAGGTGGTGATCTCGCCTTTAAGAGGAACCTAGCGAATCACACAAAGAAAAAACTACATAGAATGATCCTTTGGATCTATGGTTAGTGAGGTTAGAATACTGGGAGAATGTATATCTAAAAGTGGTAGTGAGCAAGAGAGAAATGGCTCACTATTTATAGGCAAAATGTGCCTACTGTCCCACGGTTCCGGCGGATCCCTCACCAGAGGGATCCGGCTAGTACAAATCCTAGGATCCGGCTACTGGGTCAGTTTAGTCCAGATTTTGAGTTGCAAACCGGGTTATGGGTTATGGGTTATGGACCATAGGTCATGAACATTGGATCATGGATACCCAACATGATGCAATGTACCTAGTCAATGGGTTATGGATCTTGGGTCATGGGTTATTCACTTTGGGTCATGGATAATATCCAACATGACTTCATGCATGATGTCCTGCAATGGGTCATGGGTTATGGATCATGCTCCATGGGTATGGGTTATGGACTTTGGTTCTTACCCAACAAGGTTCATTGTACATAGTCAATGGATCATGGGTCATTGGTTATGGACTTTTGTTTTTACCCATTACTTACCAATTACAACATATACAAAGTACATATACATTTCTATAAGATGTAAACAAACAATAATACTTGTTAGTGTTTTATAAAAATGTCTTTGGTTTTATATAACTTATTTACTAAACAGGTTTTGATGATTTTAATATGTTTAGTAAAAGTGTGTTAGTAAACTATTGGCTCAAAGCTTTTATGTATTTTATTATTTTGTTAAAATGATTTTACGTTTGTTATCGACAAAACATTCGAAGATCGTAAAATATAAATAAATTTTTTTATGGTTTATTTGTATTAACAATCTCCCTCTTTTTGTTGATGACAAAACCTAAGATTATTTTAAGAAGAAAATAAGATTCGTAAAAATTTGAATTGGAGTTTTACTCTCTCCTACCCCTTTTTGTTGAAACAAAAAGAGCGTCGAAAAGAAACTAACACATAGTAAAAAAATGGTTTTGAGAAAAACTTATGAAAGTTCAAAACATGCCTAAATGGCTTGTAGTTATTTCATACTGTAACCCGCGCTTAAACAATGATTTGCTATTCTTTCAGATATGCAACCGCTTTTCAATAAAGGAAAGTGCTACGCAAAATCTATTTTTATAAATATCAAGCACTTATCCTAAAACAAAATGAGGAAAGCACATCACCAAAAAGACGGATGTTCCTATACAAATGTTTTTCATTCTATGATTCTTCAGAAAAATATTTGTATTTTACATGATGGTAACATATTGTTTGAAAATAAATCGGACTTAAATTTTTGAAAATCAAACAGACTCTATTTTGTCATAAAATTTGTCACTCAATCAAAGACTTGGGTCATCGATTGAGGGGGAGAGTGTTTTCAAATTTCATATTTTCAAACGATATATCATCAAACGAGTCTATTTGTACATTATAAGTGGCGAATAAAGATTTGGTGCTATGTGTCAGTGTATGATCTTTCTGTTAGTCAAAGATCTTTCAAAAATAAAAATTGTCTCTGTGGAAAACTAGAAGGGGGGGGGGGGGGTTGAATAGTTTTACCAATTAAAACTTCCTTTTAATCTATTTAGATAGACTTATGTCAATCTATTTGGATGTGTGTGTTGGATGTTGATAAACAAGCATATAAAGGTAAGTAATGAAAAGATAAGAGTAAGAAGCACAAAACCACAATGCAAGTATTTATAGTGGTTCGGCTACAAGGTCACCTTCCTTTCCCTACTCCACTCCCCGAGTCACCTACTCGAGAGTTCGTAATCACTACACCAATCTCCTTATGGTGGAGAAGCCTTCACAACGTCGCCTACTCTTTTTCCGGTACTAGGCTAACCACCGGGTTCTTTCACTCCAAGGTGAACCACACCTACACAACGTCGCCTACCCTTTATAAGGTACTAGGCTAAGTACCTAGTTCTTTCACTCCATGGTGAACTACGCCTATCACAACGTCGCCTACCCTTTATTAGGTACTAGGCTAAGCACCTAGTTCCATTGCAATGGAGGAACTACTACCACACTACACCAACGACTAATCCCAAAGGAGATCTACTTCTTTACAACATCATCAAGGATATCAATATCCTTGGATCTAATACTAGTATATCTTGTACATCGAAACACACCAAATCGAATGTACATCTAAGGCACCTTTCACTAATGCCTTTGACTAGATCTACAAGACACCTTTCACTAATGTCTTGTGTCTTCACTTCTAAGCACCTTTCACTAATGCTTCTTTGTCTTGACTTCTAAGCACCTTTCACTAATGCTTCTTTGTCTTGACTTCTAAGCACCTACCACAAGTGCTTATCCTATAGACGATAGATACCCTTCACTAATATCTTCATCCTGACACTTGAGACATCTTTCACTAATGTCTACTACACTTCTTTGAAGAAAGAAAGGAATCGTCAACAAGAAGACTTTAGTAGCCTTGATGATGAGGAAGCATGGCAACTCATGGACTTGAGCTTGCTCGACTTCAAAGGTGGTGATCTTGCCTTTAAGAGGAACCTAAAAGATCACACAAAAACAAAACTACAAACATAGATCTCTTGGATCTAAGGTTAGTGAGATTTAACTCAGGGGGGAAAGTGTGTTAGAAAGGGATTGAAAGGGATTCGAAATAATGAAGAAATGACTCACTATTTATAGAGGAAAAATCCTACTGTTCCCCGGATCCCACGGATCCCTACCACAAGGGATCCGGCTAGCACAAAGCTAGGGATCCGTGGTACGCTCCTCTTTGCCCATGGGTATTTTTGGTTATGGGTCATGGGTCATGGGTTATGGGTTGATCCATGGTTTTCTTTCTAGATACAATGTATCTTAAGGATACAATGAACTTGGTTAAGTGGTATAAATAAAACCATGGGTTATGGGTCAAAACCATTAGCTTGTTTTTACCCATTTAGTATACACTTGTTTTTACCCATTTTAGTATATACTTGTTTTTACCCATTTTAGTGTATACATGTTTTCACCCATTTATGTTACCCAATATACTACATACTAGTTATGTGTATATTTTATCCAAATATGTAAACACTAGTTGTTGTACATATGTATTACTAAATCATAAAATCACTTATACTTGTTTTAGTGTTTTATTTGAAAATGTGAATATGTTTGAAACTATTAGTTCAAACCATTTACGTATTTTATTTGTTTCGTTAATATGATTTTACGTTTGTTATCGACAAAACATTAGAAGATTGTAAAATATAAATAAACATTTTTATGGATTATTTGTATTAACAATCTCCCCCTCTTTGTTGATGACAAAACATAAAATTATTTTAAGGAAAAGCTAAAATTCGTAAAAGTTTGAATTTGTAGTTTTTACTTTCTTCTCCCCCTTTTTGTCGAAACAAAAAGTGTTTGAAGGAAGGCAACACATTGTTTTTAAGAAAAACATGTGAAAGAAAAAGTAAAAAGAGATAGAGAGCAAATAACGGGAAAGGATCTCGTCTTTACTCCCCCTTGACGAGTCCATCCCTAAGTAAGGGCGTCAAGAAAGTAATACTAATCTAGTTTGTTTGCAAATAAGTTTGCAAAAGATATCGTCTACGAGACGAATGTGCTCCCCCTTGATGATTGCAATTTTTGCAAAGGGATGTCACGAAATGTAAACCTAGTATTGCAAGTAATTTGCAATGTATTGCTTTGACATAAAGCTCCCCCTAGCTTTAGGGTGTCAAAGTCTTCATATGTAAATTGAATAACTACAAAACAAAGGTTAGAAATCAAGTATAATTCACAATTTCCTGCAAATGTGATTCAAGTTAGTAGAAAGAAAGCTTTCTGTCTCACGGATCCCGCAGTTCCCTCCTAGTAGGGATCCGTCTAACCAATTCTGAGGGATCCATTTTAGCTGTTAAATTTCAGCAAGGGTGATATAACAAGTAATGTTATCACAAAAATGAGATATGAATACAAGGTAATCATATTCTCAGAAAAATAGCAAGTAGCATGTAATTCCATTTAATAAAACTAGAGTTATGATATGATATACATGACTCTAAAAACTTAAGAAAATTAGAAAGTACATTACTAGGTATTTCTAAACCAACTATCGCTTGATGCTAGGACACCACTAAAAATCTTCTAGCTCAAGTTTTGTTTAGGTTTGATCTCGTCGAAACATTCGAGGAGATGATAGAACATGAAACGTTGGTCTTCTCGTACTTCATGTATCAAACTTTCAACATGTTGACAATGATAGCAATCTTTGTCATGGCTAGGTAGTGGTGGTGGAAGAAATGAAATGGCTTGATGCGAAGGATCAAGTGAAGTGGCTTGTGGAGCTTCAAACGATGGAGGGATTGGTGGAGGTGCATTTGAGAATGACTCAACCAAAGATGATGGTGGTGGTAGAGAAGTGTCAACTTCCATATGGTTGGGTGTTTGACTTTGATGATTTCTCATAATTCAAATGGGATTATATGATGGAAACGGCGAAAAGGAAGCCGGAGCAAGTGTTGACTCAACACCTTGATTTTGAACCATTATTCCTCCTAATGAGGAGAATGTTGTCGGCGGAAGCGGATGAGATGGCCTAGGAGGCAAGTCCTCTAAATTGTAGAGGTGTGATGATGATAGTGGGGATGTAAATGAAATAGCTCTAGGAACCAATGGTGATGGTTTAGTGGAGATGATATTGTTTGGCTTAGGAGGTATGGTGGTGTTTGGCATAGGTAGTTTTGTGGGTACTATCCTTTTAGCAATTGGTTTGGTTGGATGATGAAGAATTCTATCATTTTTTTGCTTGACGGGAGATGATTCGGTTGAAGAAATTTCGTGTATAACACGAGCTCTTTTCATGGATGGTTCTTTGGTGGATAAGTTACTACTTGGGGTTTTCCTCATGATGGGATGATTTCAAGAGGTTGCAAGAGCTGAAAGTTAGGATGAGAGTGATGAGTATGGAGGTCCTAACAAGGTGGTTTATTAACTAAGAGATTTGGCAAGTGCATTTAAGCCTTAAGCCACTAGGATTCATTGGAATGTGATGATTAACATGCACAAGAGTCAACTTCATAGTTTGCATTGTTCTAGAAACTCATTTAAGATGAGATGGAGTGTTTGAGTTAGGAAGATGAGTTGAAATGATTGTTTTAGCAAGATTTGACCTAAGCTGTCATCTGGATCCCACGGTTCCCTCCTCAGAGGGATCCGTCTAGGCTAATCCTCGGGATCCGGCTCTCAGCAGCTATGAAAGAGTGGAAATGATGTTTCTAAGATCTAAGACCTATATCATCTTGAGTGTTTCAGTCCTCCTAAGTGTTTTAAATGAAGGGATGCTTGAGTACTTGAAGGTAATGAATGATGTAGCTAATGATTGTCATTTATGGAAGGATTTGGAACTTTCAAGAGTACCAATGGATGAGCAAGGATGACACTATAGATTTAGAGTGTCAATTGAAGCTAAATGATCCTAGAGATCAGGTTGTGTCTTAGGATAGTGTTTTGGAAAATATCCTAGAAGCTTTGAGATGAGAAAACTAGATTTTGATCAATTTTGACCAATTTTGAGGTGAGGATGATTTATGATCAATTTTGCCATAATCGAAAGATTTCTAAGGCTAGAATTGAGGGATCAAGTAGAAAATGAAGTGTGAGTTTAAGAGCGGAAGAGTAATGGATTAAAAACGAAACGGTAGATCTACAAGCGTTTTAGAGTGTGATCTAGGTGAGTTATGTATGAATAGGAAAGATAAACCTATCTTGATAAGGACTTAATTTGCCTTAAGACACTATGTTTAGCTTAGTGTGAGGTGTTCTAAGAATGTGTTTGAAATACAATGCTTGCAATTGCATTTTCTGTTCGCCGGATCCCACGGTTCCCTAAGTGTAGGGATCCGTTTAGCACAATCATTGGGATCCGCCTATCTGCTCAGCAGAACCTTTACTAAAGGTATGCAATGATCTTGACAATGCATTATATCTCAAGGATAATCTAAAAAGAGTTCTAATATCAAGATATCAAATGTAAGATGTTTTATTTCATGAAAGAAATTGGATTACATTGATAAAGCACGAGTACAAGAGAATTGATCCTATTTTGGAATACTACTAGGTTCCTTGAGTGTTTTCGCTAGAAGGATCATTATGTGATTGATGAGTGTTGGTGGAATCAAGAATGAAGAAAGTCTTCATGAGAGATATGTTTAGCGGTTCCATCATCTTGTTCACAAGTACGTACAACGGACTTTGAAATTGACGATGAAAGTGCATAACATTATGATAGAGGCGTGTCAAGAACATTCCATAAGGGATGAGTTTATTCTTGGAGCCTTGAAGATTTGAAATTCGCCTTGCGAAGAAGTAGGAGAGATTGTATGGTTGTTGTGTTAGCAAACAGTACAACATGTGAGCACAACAAGCAGGAAGAATTTCTCGATTTCCCCTAAGACTCCAAACATTTTCACGTAGGATGAGTGCAAGAGGCTTGTACTCTTCTCGGATATCCCTTGTAAAGATAATGTTTGGATCGGAGTAATATGGTCGAGGTTTGCATATTATGCGATTTAAATCTTCCGGAGAGGGTATGTGTGAACAATATGGACTATTCTCTTCACGAAAGTTGAAGAGAGAATCAAGAGACCAATCTTCGGTGAAGGCACATTGTCCATGATTTGGAATTCGGAGGATGTGAGCAAAATGCCCAAGGGTTAGAGTGAACTTTTGGTTTTTGATATAAAACCAAAGGGATAGAGAGCGATCCTCATTACGAACGAGTTCGACTTGACGGAAGAATTCCATTATGAACCTTGGACATATCTTCTCGTTGATTTCAAGAAGACATTCTAGTCCTATGGCTCGGAAGGAGGTATTGATACTTTCTTCGAATTGTAGAGAGGTGTCTACAATACGTCCTTCGTGGAAGTGATGGTTTTCGATATTATTGAACCCACGGACATGATTGCCAGGTGTGTTGGGTTCGAGAGAGATGTTCGGAGTGTAGATGCTATTGAGTGAAAAATCAAACTCATATTCATGCGTCATAATTGAACCTATAGAAATGATAAGTTAATGAAAGAACATGTTTGTGATCAACCTATGATAATCTAATGTTTTTACTAGATTTTATTAACAATGGTTTTTAACACTTTAACTTACTTAATGTTTTGACTTTCTAGTGGATTTTTAGTCTTGCATGAAAAACTGTTTTCCAGTAATACGGATCCCACGGTTCTTTTACAAGAGGGATCCGGCTAGTATAACTTCCGGGATCCGTGGATCTGTAGTAACAGAAACAGATTTGATAAAAACATAGATTTTACAGTTTTTATACCACGAAATATGTTTTATCCTACATTTTCTTTTAGCATGCATACATGCCTTCTAATGTATCACGAAAGAATATAAAACATATAAATCAAAATAAGTGACAAACACATTATGATAAAAATAACCTAGATAAACTAGATTATTAATAATATTGCATTTCAATACTAAGGATGATACAAAGGGTTGGGTATATGATCCCAATGTAGATTAACAACACAAAGTAAATGTCACCATATGTGAACTTCATCATAGGAAACACAAGTGCGATGAGTGTTAGAGCGATGAGCACGAGTGCGATGTAAACCATGTTGATGATGGATCTTCTTGGTTTCGATTGAGATGGAATGAGGAGGAAGATGAAGTTTTTGAATGAGAGAAAATTTTTTGAAATTGGAAGATTTGAAAAAAAATGAGGGTTTGATAAGATGGTCGACGGTGGGAGTATTTATGGGGAAGGAGGAATTTTGAGATTTGTGTTTTGGTTTATTAGAAGATATGATTTTTGGATTAAGTGAGATAAAACACAATTATTATAAACCATGATTTCTAGACGGAGGAGTGACACATATGTATGAAAAAACTTCCTAATGAAGCTACATGTAAAACATGTGTAAACACGAAATCTACTCAAATAAATGCCTAACAAATAACACTTATTTATTAAACTAATATCATTGTCATACCTCGAATGCACTTAGGAATGTCTTTACAAATGACACAAAAAATGTCACTTAGACGATTCCCGTTCCTTTGCGTTTAAGATACCTTCTTAAGGAAGGTATTCTAGTTACCAAGCGACTCCTAAAGCTTGGTGGGTATGAGCTTTGACTAATCAACATGACAAGGAAGATTAGTACAATTAAATGAAAAAGAAGATAAGAAAAATGTTGTTTATCAAGTCAACATCCAAATATATACTTTTGAAAAACATGGTGTTTGCTTTTATGAAAAACCTACTTTGTAGTTTTCAATTAACCATGGATCGTATCAAAATTTTAAAGTACAATATACTTCAAGAAACTTGGTAACGAAGCTCTGATACCAATTCTAGAAAACTAGAAGGGGGTTTGAATAGTTTTACCAATTAAAATTTCCTTTTAATCTATTTAGATAGAGTTATGTCAATCTATTTGGATGTGTGTGTTGGATGTTGATAAACAAGCATATAAAGGTAAGTAATGAAAAGATAAGAGTAAGAAGCACAAAACCACAACGCAAGTATTTATAGTGGTTTGGCTACAAGGTCACCTTCCTTGCCCTACTCCACTCCCCGAGTCACCTACTCGAGAGTTCGTAATCACTACACCAATCTTCTTATGGCGGAGAAGCCTTCACAACGTCGCCTACTCTTTTTCCGGTACTACGCTAACCACCGGGTTCTTTCACTCCAAGGTGAACCACACCTACACAACGTCGCCTACCCTTTATAAGGTACTAGGCTAAGTACCTAGTTCTTTCACTCCAAGGTGAACTACGCCTATAACAACGTCGCCTACCCTTTATTAGGTACTAGGCTAAGCACCTAGTTCCATTGCAATGGAGGAACTACTACCACACTACACAAACGACTAATCCCAAAGGAGATCTACTTCTTTACAACATCATCAAGGATATCAATATCCTTGGATCTAATACTAGTCTATCTTGTACATCGAAACACACCAAATCGAATGTACATCTAAGGCACCTTTCACTAATGCCTTTGACTAGATCTACAAGACACCTTTCACTAATGTCTTGTGTCTTCACTTCTAAGCACCTTTCACTAATTCTTCTTTGTCTTGACTTCTAAGCACCTTTCACTAATGCTTCTTTGTCTTGACTTCTAAGAACCTACCACAAGTGCTTATCCTATAGACGATAGATACCCTTCACTAATATCTTCGTCTTGACACTTCAGACATCTTTCACTAATGTCTACTACACTTCTTTGAAGAAAGAAAGGAATCATCAACAAGAAGACTTCAGTAGCGTTGATGATGAGGAAGCATGGCAACTCATGGACTTGAGCTTGCTCGACTTCAAAGCTGGTGATCTTGCCTTTTAGAGGAACCTAAAAGATCACACAAAAACAAAACTACAAACATAGATCTCTTGGATCTAAGGTTAGTGAGATTTAACTCAGGGGGAAAGTGTGTTAGAAAGGGATTGAAAGGGATTCGAAATAATGAAGAAATGGCTCACTATTTATAGAGGAAAAATCCTACTGTTCCCCGGATCCCACGGATCCCTACCACAAGGGATCCGGCTAGCACAAAGCTAGGGATCCGTGGTACGCTCCTCTTTGCCCATGGGTATTTTTGGTTACGGGTCATGGGTCATGGGTTATGGGTTGATCCATGGTTTTCTTTCTAGATACAATGTATCTTAAGGATATAATGAACTTGGTTAAGTGGTATAAATAAAACCATGGGTTATGGGTCAAAACCATTAGCTAGTTTTTATCTATTTAGTATACACTTGTTTTTACCCATTTTAGTATATACTTGTTTTTACCCATTTTAGTGTATACATGTTTTTACCCATTTATGTTACCCAATATACTACATACTAGTTATGTGTATATTTTATCCAAATATGTAAACACTAGTTGTTGTACATATGTATTACTAAATCATAAAATCACTTATACTTGTTTTAGTGTTTTATGTGAAAATTTGAATATGTTAGAAACTATTAGTTCAAACCATTTACGTATTTTATTTGTTTCGTTAATATGATTTTACTTTTGTTATCGACAAAACATTAGAAGATCGTAAAATATAAATAAACGTTTTTACGGCTTATTTGTATTAACAGTATCTTATTCAAAGATCTCTCAAAATTTTCATACATGATACTAACACTCTCCCTCATAGATTGAGGGGGAGCGGTATAATGTTCCTTTATCAGTATGTATTAAAACAGACCACATTTTCTTCCAAATTTTATAACTTATTTAAATCAATTGAGATCATAAATCTCAAAAGGTTCAAAACTTTGATCGAAGGAGAGAATGTGATTTAAATACTAAAACTGATAAAAATGTGATTGTTTAAGACTCAAATAGGCACTCCTCCCTCCATGTGCTAAACGATTTCAAATACCGATGCACATGTTGAGGGGGAGCATTTATAAAAGATCAAAAACAATTGAGGTACAAATGCTTTGATATTCTATCACAAGTACCTTGATTGGTTTTTCAATTGGTTTTCAATGGCAATTGTAGAGGAACACCAAAGACCGACCTTGCATTTACTTTATTTGATTTATAAGGATGGTAAGGTTAGGTATTAGTTCCCATGATCCCGCCAGAGCCGAAGGTATCTACCTAGGGACAATCCACTAGATATTGTAGAAGTCCTTAGGTATGATTAAAAAAGGAGAAAAGTGAGAATAAGAGAAGAGTGTCCATGGAGATGGAGCTAGTACTGGAACAAACGCAACAAGGTTCTACTGATGAAGTCTCGGTAAGCGCTGAAGGGGTTGGAGAATGAAAAAGAAATACAAAGAGAAAGGGTGAAAAGAAATAGCCCTCCAAATGTTCAACCTTAGGGCAGAAACCAGGTTCAATACATATGTTACTGGTGGTTACCAAAGTAACGCCAGTATTGAAGACAAGACATATTGAAGACAAGACATCATGGACCCAGTGACGCACTACACTAAACTTCCCAGCCACTCAAGTTCTCTTAAAAGGACTTGTTTCATTCTCACGGGGAACCGATGTAATCTATCAAATTTCTCTTAGATATGGTTGATATTGAAGCAGGAGACCCTCTCCCTAGTCTCTGCATAGGAAAACCAAAGTGCACTGTTGAGTCTAGAGCCAAGACATCATCAATAATTCTCATTAGGAAACAATCTCAATATGCTTACTGTTTCATACACCATGAAAAGTAAGAAAATATACATTAAGAGTCCTACGTATTATCCTTGTGGTATTGCTAGAACATCCGAGTGATATGTAAAGTATTCATAATGAATATGGAAATCCTTCTAGAGCCAGCATCAAACAAGCTCTTGGCGGGTGACATGTGAGATCCTTCATGAATCAAACCTGTGACAACTAGAAAACAACGATGGGGCGATTCACACTTGAATCAACCTTGTTCCAGTAAAGGAATTGGCGTATACTTTTGGAAAAGCCTTTCAATGTGCTCAACAATAGTTTTCTAGCACATCGACTGCGCATAAACTTTTCAGACAAAAGTATTTGTGTTTGAAACTTGATTTTGTTCATAAAACTTTCGTCGCATTGCAAAACTCTTTATTCAGCAATACGCGATTGTGTTTCAAATCAATTTCTCATCAATCAGTGAATCTCAATTCGCTAGTTTACTCACTCCATGTTGTCTACTTTGAGATGCTCCAGTTTGAGAATGGCTAGCTTAAGCTGCGAAACCCTGTCAAGGAGATTCTTTGGAATTCTACCTGATCACAGGAAGTATTTATACTGGTCAACAGGGAACCGTGGTTCTTGCAGCTGATGGCCAATGAGATGTCAATTCATAGCCAAATGCTCACACTTCACACTCACAATCAAAGAAATCATGATAATCAAAACACATAAAATAATGCTTCCGCTACTCTGATGCAAAATATCATGATCCAGAAGAGTGTGAGCATGTTGGTCCAAAAGTCACAACATCACATGGAGGCAACACAACGAAGGATGATTCAGAGATTTACTATGGCTGATGATCTCAAAGAAAGCTCAAAGATCACCAAGTCAAGGAACATTCAAATATCACTACTGGAAGTACAAAGATTGCGGACTTTGAAGAATCAAAGGCTACGAGCTAGAAGATCATAAACATGTCATATATTGCTAGAATTCATGATGTATTTTATGGGTGACCTCCCTTAGGGGGAGATTGCTTGGATTTAGTAAATCCATGTTAAAGACTCGGTCACCCCGGGTATGTGTTAGCATTAGAAAGTTCGTAATCTTAAATGTTTATTAGTTAGTTAAGTAACACCGTGGAGGACGTACGGGTCTTTACCCACTGTGCACCCGATCCACAGCCCGTAGGAGGCGTATTTTGAAAGAACTATAAAAGCTCCCACCAAGGGAGAGGGTGAAGCTTCTAATCATATGACTTTCATTTCTCTCTCTAAAAGTTCCCAACTCTTTACTTTCTCTCTCTAACTCTTCTAGTATTCGATCCATACATATTAGTATTGTGTGTTTGTGATAACCAATCTCTTACAAAGAATATCCGGAAAAGTATTTCTTTAACTATCCGCATTCAGTAACGACTCATGTTATTCCTTTTCATAAGTTTAATCCGCACGTTCTCAAGTTTAAAATTAAATACGGCCAAAATTATTATTAACATGAATATAATATCAAAATGAAGACACGATTTCACAGGTTAATGTGAGATTAAAATAAATACATGTTAAATTTACATATATCAACGACACACATTTTTTTAAAGGTCATTATATGCTACTAAACAAGCATAATGTCCAGAACATGATTTCAATAGTTAAATTTAAATAAGATACAATATGCAAGTTAAACAAAGCGAAATCCTTCGTGAAACAAAATTCTAAACAAAATATTAATCAGTATTAATACATAATGAAATTTTATGTAAACACTCACGCATACACGACTATTATAACTATATAATTATAAAAAAGTTAATATAATTTTAAAAAAGAAATTTAGACATTACAAATCTATGAATTTATTAATTACCACAATATTTAACTTCAAAGAAATGATGATGATCAAAAGACATACAACAATGCTTCCGCTACTCTGATGCAAAATATCATGATCCTGAAGAGTGTGAGCATGTTGGTCCAAAAGTCACAGCATCACATGGAGGCAACACAACGAAGGATGATTCAGAGATTTACCATGGTTGAAGATCTCAAAGAAAGCTCAAAGATCACCAAGTCAAGGAACATTCAAAGATCACTACTGGAAGTACAAAGATTGCGGACTTTGAAGAATCAAAGACTACAAGCTAGAAGATCAAGAACATGTAATAGAATGCTAGAATTCATGATGTATTTTATGGGGTGACCTCCCTTATGGGGAGATTGTTGGGATTTAGTAAATCCTTATTAAAGACTTGGTCACCTCGGGTATGTGTTAACATTAGAAAGTTTGTAGTCTTAAAAGTTTATTAGTTACTTAAGTAACACCGTAGAGGACGGACGGGTCTTTACCCACTGTACTCCCGATCCACAGCCCGTAGGATGCGTATTTTGTAAGAACTATAAAAGCTCCCACCATAAGAGAGGGTTGAGCTTCTAATCATATGACATTCATTTCTTTCTCTAAAAGTTCTCAACCTTTTACTCTCTCTCTAACTCTTCTAGTATTCGATCCATACATATTAGTATTGTGTGTTTGTGATAACCAATCTCTTAAAAAGAATATCCGGAAAAGTATTTCTTTAACTATCCGCATTCAATAACGACTCATGTTATTCCTCTTTATAAGTTTAATCCGCACGTTCACAAGTTTAAAATTAAATATGGCCAAAATTATTATTAACATGAATATAACATCAAAATGAAGACACGATCTCACAGGTTATTGTGATATTAAAATAAATACATGTTAAATTTACATATATCAACGACACACATTTTTTAAATGTCATTATATGCTACTAAACAAGCATAATGTCTAGAACATGATTTCAATAGTTAAATTTAAATAAGATACACCATGCAAGTAAAACAAAGTGAAATCCTTCGTGCAACAAAATTCTAAACAAAATATTAATCAATGTTAATACATAATGAAATTTTATATAATCACTCACACATACACGACTATTATAACTATATAATTATAAAAAAGTTAATATAATTTAAAAAAATAAATTTAAACATTACAAATCTATGAATTTATGAATTACCAAAATATTTAACTTCAAAACAAAGTTATTGTAATATAATTACCCATTATAATGTGTGTTTAAATCTCATCCGTGCATGTTCTAAAACTAGTATAATAAAAATTAAAAATTAAAAAAATAAAAAATAAAAAATAAAATAAAATGGTTGGATGCATTCGAAGACCGTTATTCTTTTACGCGTACTAAAAGTTATTATCATTGTATCTTATTACTATACATTAAATCCAGGAAATATTTTATTTTCTTAATATTTGCTTTTGACAATCTTTTAAATAGTAATGATATATTCTTTTCCTCAATTTGTCTACTTATCATCTTACTCATACAATTGTGTAACATGTGTAAACTATTTATCTTTTTCTTTAATTAAGAGTTAATTGCATTTTTGGTCCCTGTGGTATGACCAAATTGCAAGTTTGGTCCTTAAAACTTTGAAAATGCAATGATAGTCCTTATTTTGAAGTTTGGTTTGCATTTTTGGTCCTTAATCGGTGTGAAATGACCAAATTACCATTGTCTTTTATGAATAAGACAAAGGATATTTTAGTCATTTCATTTTATTCAGAGACCAAAAATGTAATCAAAACTTCAAAATAAAGACTATTATTGCATTTTTAAAATTTTAAGGATCAAATATGGAATTTGATCATAACACAGGGACCAAAAATGCAATTAACTCTTATTAATTCGTTGGCGAACAAAAAGGAGAAAGAGATGGCATTTTTCTTCTTTTAATTAAGTAGGACGTTGAATTTGGATCTACTCGTGTTCGCACATTCATTTGACGAATAATAACTAATCATTTAGTTACTATCGATAGAGCACGTATGCACATTCGTTGGCGGCAGCCAAGTGACAAGGTGGTGGGCAATTTTTAATAATTTATTTGATTTTGGTTATCAAAGTCCAAATCTGGGTTTCTTTTTTTCTTTCGTTTTTTTTTAACGGCAAAATATATAAAAACAAAACCTCTAGCAAGGAACTAGAAATTACAGAGGATACGTTAACCAGTCACTCCAACTATGAATTTTAGCACTTTTATACTTAATCCAAGAAAAAGAAAACAAACGAATACAATAAAAATATCACTTTTCCGCATGGATTGGTAATTGAAGACGATATTGTTTTGGTACCGCCAAAGAGTCCATAGCACCATAGCAGATACGACATACATGCGATCTCTTTTTTCGTTCAAAATAGACCAATTGATCAACCACTCAGACCAATCTGAAAATGAAACAAGCCGAGGCACAACCCCATCACACCAAACTCGAACACGATGCCACACCTGAACAGCCGTATCACAAGAAAAAAAGATATGGTCATTTGATTCTACATTGCCTTCGCAGATTGGACAAGCAATGCTTGAATCTCCATGCCACGAAGAGAAAGGTTCAAGCGGTGAGAGAGACGATCCAAAATCAAACGCCACATGAACACATTTACTTTCCGAGGAAGCACTTTGTGCCACCTAGTACTTGGCGCCATAGATGAAAGATAACAATCATCAATGTGTCTCCTAGTAGAACACTGAAAAATTACCATCTTCAGAAATCTCCCATATGCACGAATCCAAAGAAGAACCCACCTGCACATTACCAATCTCCAATAATGTCACACCCCCAAATTATCTGTTTTGCAGCGGAATGGAATTCCTGGGGATTGACTGTCATAGCATCACAATCACAGTTATATTGAACGACCTAAAGTGTCGTTTTAAAAGAACATCGTTTGATTTAATAAAACAATCAGAGTTTACAAAGTAGGTCCCAAATGAAAATCAACTTGTGCAGAAATAAGTTTGTTACAATTCAAACGATGTTTTAAAGTACGTAAAACCCAAGTGAGACGCGTCGTCATCGCGACTCCATGATGTGTCCAAATGCATGCCATGAAGTGAATGCCTTAGATACCTGAGATAAAACATGCTAAAAAGTGTCAACACAAAGGTTGAGTGAGTTCATAGAGTTTGTGTTGAAATGTAAAGCCTTTCAAAATCGTTTATGCAGCAAAGGCATTGTAAATCCACCCAGTTCCAAGTTCCGCCCATACAAAACTTGCAACCTGTGTATTCACAACCCACTGCCAAAATGTATATAGTTTATGTTCAAACACATGATGTCAAATGAATTCACAATAGTGCATAACTTAATGTATCCATAATTACTTAATATAACACATAATTCGTACGGTTTCAAATTGTTCCATGACCATCAGTTCAATGAATGTACCAAGACCATCAGTCCAATGAATATACCAAGACCATCAGTCCAATGAATATACCAAGACCATCAGTCAAATGAATATACCAAGACCATCAGTCAAATGAATATACCAAGACCATCAGTCAAATGAATATACCAAGACCATCAGTCCAATGAATATGATATGGAAATTCTAAGTATGACAATATTGTTACTTCGCATGACTAAACATTCAGTTCAGATAAACACATAGTTTGCAAATAGTCATGAATGTCATAAAAATTGTTGAGCATGTATCTCCCCCAAAGAGTTTCATAAATAATTAAAACGAGAAAAAGTGGGGCTATGACTCACGGTTATTCATATAAGTTAAAGTACTTGTGAAAGTAAATGAAAACAGTTTGAGCATGTATCTCCCCCAAAAATAGTACAAAACAATTGAAAGTGGGGCTATGAAAACTCACTTGGTAAACTGAGGCGATGACAAAAGTGAGTACACCGAGGTATAATGTGAAACTTTAATCTGGACCTATTACCAATGATATGATATGTAATGAGTTGCAATGTAATGTTATGCATGCATTTCGTATGTTATTTATACCATTTGCGAGTTTTTGGAAAAATAATACTTATTGTCGAAAAATACTCTTTTGACGTCTTGACCATTCAAAAATCACTTTACAAGTATTTACGTCAAAATGTCATCCTACAATGGTTTCTTAGTGATTTATCGTGAAATTTTAACTTTTCGACGTAAAACAATGTCGTCGGAAATTTCATGAAAGTGACAAAAATGGCTTAGAAAAACTAGTCGTAAAATGGTGTACGTCGAACGTTAGGAAACGAACTCGACGGTTTTGGAAAGTTTGTATCAAAATCTAGAAGTTTCAGTTCATGAGTTTTCGTCACCAAGGTCTCGAACATAAAGATAATAAAGGTTAAAGATGGTGATTTTGTCCAAAATGTTGTTTAAAAATGAGTTTCGGCAAAGTTTAAGCAACCTTAATTAATTTATTACAACTCCGCTATACAAACGGTTGGTCGTTTTGAAAAATATGCTTGGTGATCTTGATTTTATTAGAAGACATCTCGTTCCAAAAAGTTCCACATCATCGTTAAAAACAGCCTCCAACATGGTCGTTTTAGTTACCGTAACACTTGTCTCGTAAAAATAATATAGTTTCTCTAAGAATAATAGTTACGGCAATTTTATGAAAACGTGTATATCTTGGTCGTTTCAAATCCGTTTTCTACGTATTATATGTCCTTAGCTTCGTATCAAAGTATACTAATATATTTTTGATAAGTCGAAATAATTTATGAAGCTTAAGGCTCGTTTTTGACTCGAATAAAGTAAAAATAGTATGCTGAAATTTTCTGAAAAATATATATTGTCGTCAAACTTGAAAAATTCATAACTTCTTCGTTATAACTCCGTTTTAATCCGTTCAAGCGGCCACGGATTCGTTTTAAAGTATATTTTCTAAATATCAAGGCCAAAAATTCGTGCCTACTGTCGGATTTTCCAGAAATTCAAAATAAGATCAGACCACTTTTTATACTTGTCGAAAAGAGTTTTTTCTCGTACTAAACCTATTCCAATCCCTTCAAAACAACTCCAAAGCTATTCTAATCCTACCATACACCTTCTTAGGGTGTCATGGGTTCCTAAACATCATCAAGACCAATATATAACAAGGGATAAATTATAGGATGACTTATATATATAAAACTCTAAAAAAACAATATAAAATGGTATAAATACCCATAAGTCTTGCATGCTTGCTAAAAAAAATGATGAATTACATATGAAATGATAATGAAAGATGTAAAATGAAAGTGATATGCTTACTAGTTACTTGATGAGGTGATAAGGACAAAGGATAAAACCTAAACACTCTAGGTTTTTATTTCAAAACCTTGAATAAGAGTGTAACTAGATTGTGTTAAACTTGATAATGGAAAAACTTTGATGAGCTCCTCTATCTCCTTATGGTTGCCGGTTTGAAGAGGAAGAAAAGGAGAGAAAGAAAAACTTTACTAACTATGAATAATTGTTTGAGAATGAAGTGTGTAAGTAGATAGATTGAGTGTAGATCTATATGTATGAAAATGTTACCAAACCAATTAATGCATACCCCCCTTGGTCGGCCAAGGGGGAATGCATTTGTAAAATATTTATTTTTTTTTTCTTTCATATGTATATAATTGTTAAAAAGTGTAAGTATAATGTATAGTTAATAATAACTTGTAAGATTGTATATACATTAGTGTATTTAAGGTAGTTTTAGGTAAAAGTAATTTTTAATAGATCAAAATAGAATATAATGATATTATAAAAATTGTAAAAATACATTCCTTGTAAAATTTGAGTGATATACAAATTTTCATGTAGTTTTTAAGAAAAACGTCGTAATAATATAACTTTAACGATTTATATACAAAATAAATTTAAAACACTAGGTAAACTAAAAATATAGTTTTATAAACTAAACATAAGTATAAAAATATATCGGGATCATTTTTGAAATAACGGATTAAATGTTCAAAATAATAACTCACGCGATAACGTTTATTTAATATAAAATTTACGCGATTCAGGTGAAATGCAATGTCATGAATGAACTAACATGATGCAAATGATGCTAATGAAATGTAGACTAAACTTAGTCCATATGAAATGTTCATGATGTTATGATCATGAATTCGCCGCTAAACCATTAAGGTTACGCGAATTTGGAACACGTAAACCTAGTTTACGATAAATGATGAAATTGTGAAACGTGAATTGTTTTGAGAAATGACCTGAAAGTACGAGTTGTCACATTCGCCCAACCAAAAAGGAATTCAGTCCCTGAATTCAGTCCATGTTGTTTCTCACGGTTTAGGGTTTGATGTGGCAAACTTTCCCATTCTTGAGCAAAACCTTCAAAAGACTTTTAGGTAACCGATTTTTTACTTAATCTCACAACTCATCAAACAAGAACTGTCATGAGATTAGGCTAAATCGTTTTGAGTAACGGGTCTTTTGAAAATTTGGCTCGGTCATGGAATTGCTTACACATATAAGCCTACTACTCCCTTCATTGCATGATTCTTCCTGAATTAGACATAGGTGATCAGGCTATGTATAATTTAGGAGTAACTATGCAATGCTTGGACTAATCGACTCTTATGTTGTTTGGTGTTGAGTCAACCGATGTTAAAATTGTGATAGGGAATGACAGGGCATTCTTCATGTCAAATTCTGATGTGAGTAAAATGGGATGGGTATTTGAAGGCATCTATGTGACAATCGATTTTGAAATGAAAGTAAATAACTCGAAAAAAAATATACGTATAAACCGGATGCAAAGTGAACATGCACTTATGATGAAATGATGAGATGCTATGATGATGTAGTTATAGTCTAGGGTCAATGATGCAACCTAGTTCTCTATAACCGAAGCTCTGATGCCAATCTGTCACACCCCCAAATTATCTGTTTTGCAGCGGAATGGAATTCCTGGGGATTGACTGTCATAGCATCACAATCACAGTTATATTGAACGACCTAAAGTGTCGTAATAATATAAATTTAACGATTTATATACAAAATAAATTTAAAACACTAGGTAAACTAAAAATATAGTTTTATAAACTAAACATAAGTATAAAAATATATCGGGATCATTTTTTTGAAATAACGGATTAAATGTTCAAAATAATAACTCACGCGATAACGTTTATTTAATATAAAATTTACGCGATTCAGGTGAAATGCAATGTCATGAATGAACTAACATGATGCAAATGATGCTAATGAAATGTAGACTAAACTTAGTCCATATGAAATGTTCGTGATGTTATGATCATGAATTCGCCGCTAAACCATTAAGGTTACGCGAATTTGGAACACGTAAACCTAGTTTACGATAAATGATGAAATTGTGAAACGTGAATTGTTTTGAGAAATGACCTGAAAGTACGAGTTGTCACAAATAACAAGTTTGTAAATGAAGCTAGGTTCTGACCACCAAAAATCTGTCTACTCCAATCCCATGTCCACTCACCGTTATTTATACGATCACGAATGAGGCAATCTTTATTATTCGCCAAACGAAACAATATGTTGTACCGATACTCCAACGCCCTACCCAAACATCTTTCCAAAACCGGATCATCGATCCACATCCGACCTTGAACCATAATTTCCATGAGGAATAACATTACTCGAATGAAGATGGTTGATAGTACCTACAATCGTAGCCCATACACCTTTAATTTTACAGCTACTTTGATTGAAACCTGCATCTTCCCCATGCACCGATTTGATCACTCTAACCCATAAAGCATTTGATTTGTAACCAACTCCAACACCATTTTTTGTAAGAGAGCGGTTAAAAGCTTTCAAACTTCCTCGACGATACCCAAAACATCCTTTATCATGAGACGCTAGAACATTAACCCATTTTAACCATGCCATTTTTTTAGAATGTTGGTTACCACCCCAGAAAAACAATGCTCGCATGCTTTCTAATTTATTAAGAATGGATTCGGGAGCCTTGAATATAGACATATAAAATATCCCGAGGCTACCTAAAATAGATTTAAGAAGGGTTAATCGGCCTCAACTGGACAATAAACTAACCTGCCATGAAGAAAGTTTGGCCTGAAACCGGTCAAGAAGCTTGTTCCAATTAACCGTATGATTCATGTTTGCACCTATTGGAAGTCCAAGGTAAACAAATGGTTCTTATTAACTTCTTTTTCTTTTTTTGTATGATTATCAATCTTATGGATCAGTTTATAGGATCCTTTCTATAACGGATGTCTTATTATCTTCAGGCCACCATAAAGCCATTTAGTAAATAAAATAAAAGATGTAATGGAATGAAGAATGTAATGTAATGGAATGAAGAATGTAATGTAATGATTCATTGTAATTATTAATCATGTTTGGTTTGTATGATAAGACGTAATAGAATCGATAATAAAAAGACTAAAGTACTCATTAGTGATAAAAAGTTTATTTAATGTGCTTAATTAATGATGGAGTTTTATGTAATTTTGATTCAATTACAAGATGTAATGAAAAAAAAGTGAGGGGGCCATAAGGAATGGTTTTGATGTAATGAGTCATTACTTGTAATGAATCATTACATTCTATAAAAGTAAACAAACAACATTTATTCAATTCATCGTATTAATCGTTTCTATTACGGCTTTGATTACGATATACCAAACACTACGTTATACTTTACATCTAGACAATTTCCTCTCATGACAATTTATAAGTTGAAATTTTGACCTAATAAATAAAATTAAGAAGAATTACATATATATTCACTAAAACTTAAAAACTTGCATATTTCTCTAAAATATAAGTTTTCAATACATGATGTACAATGAAAGTTAAGCATGTTTTGAGTATATATACAAATATACAAGTTTTAATGGGTATATATGCAATTGCCCTATAAAATTAAATCATTTCATACACGAAACACCTAATTACAATTACGATACTACAATTATTTGTCGCTTTAAATTTTTACTGCTATAGAAAGATACAAGCTCCTGGTCATTAAGGTTGGACGCAGTGGAGAAGAATAAGTCGGTCGGTCACCTCAAAAATCAAACAACGACCGATTTGGAAATCGGTCGTATCGAGAGTGGAGTTTGGGTCGAAGCCTACCGAGTAAGTAATAAAAATCATATATCGGTTGAAAATCCAACCGATTTCAAAAATTTACGCACACACTTTTTTTTTCTTTCTTTCTTTATTTCTATCTTTTTTTTAACTTGGTCATCGACTGTGACAATTTGGTCGTTGTTAATACAAATAAGCCGTAAAAACGTTTATTTATATTTTACGATCTTCTAATGTTTTGTCGATAACAAACGTAAAATCATTTTAACGAAACAAATAGAGTACGTAAATAGTTTGAGTTAATAGTTTTCTAACACACTTACGCTTTCACATAAAACACTAAAACAAGCTTAAGTGATTTTATGATTTAAATATATATGTACAACAACTAATGTTTACATATTGGGTTAGCACATACTTAATCTAAGTATACTAAAATGGGTAAAAACATGTATATACTAAAATGGGTAAAAACATGTAAATACTAAAATGGGTAATAAACTAGCAAATGGTATTGACCCATAACCCATGGTTTTATTTATACCAAGTAACCAAGTTCATTGTATCCTTAAGATACATTTTATCTATAAAGAAAACCATGGATCAACCCATAACCCATGACCCATGACCCATAACCAAAAATACCCATGGGCAAAGAGGAGCGTACCACGGATCCCTAGCTTTGTGCTAGCCGGATCCCTTGTGGTAGGGATCCGTGGGATCCGGGGAACAATAGGATTTTTCCTCTATAAATAGTGAGCCATTTCTTCATTATTTCTCACCCCTTTTCAATTCCTCTCTAACACACTTTCCCCCCTGAGTTAAATCACACTAACCTTAGATCCAAGAGATCTATGTTTGTAGTTTTGTTTTTGTGTGATCTTTTAGGTTCCTCTTAAAGGCAAGATCACCACCTTTGAAGTCGAGCAAGCTCAAGTCCATGAGTTGCCATGCTTCCTCATCATCAAGGCTACTGAAGTCTTCTTGTTGATGATTCCTTTCTTTCTTCAAAGAAGTGTAGTGTTGAAGACATTAGTGAAAGATGTCTCAAGAGTCAAGACGAAGATATTAGTGAAGGGTATCTATCGTCTATAGGATAAAGCACTTGTAGTAGGTGCTTAGAAGTCAAGACAAAGAAGCATTAGTGAAAGGTGCTTAGAAGTCAATACAAAGAAGCATTAGTGAAAGATGCTTAGAAGTGAAGACACAAGACATTAGTGAAAGGTGTCTTGTAGATCTAGTCAAAGGCATTAGTGAAAGGTGCCTTATATGTACATTCGATTTGGTGTGTTTCGATGTACAAGATAGACTAGTATTAGATCCAAGGATATTGATATCCTTGTTGATGTTGTAAAGGAGTAGATCTCCTTTGGGATTAGTCGTTGGTGTAGTGTGGTAGTAGTTCCTCCATTGGAATGGAACTAGGTGCTTAGCCTAGTACCTAATAAAGGGTAGGCGACATTGTGAAGGTGTAGTTCACCTAAGGTGTGAAAGAACTAGGTACTTAGCCTAGTACCTTATAAAGGGTAGGCGACGTTGTGTAGGTGTGGTTCACCTTGGAGTGAAAGAACCCGATGGTTAGCCTAGTACCGGAAAAAGAGTAGGCGACATTGTGAAGGCTTCTCCGCCATAAGGAGATTGGTGTAGTGATTACGAACTCGCGAGTAGGTGACTCGGGGAGTGGAGTAGGGCAAGGAAGGTGACCTTGTAGCCGAACCACTATAAATACTGGCGTTGTGGTTTTGTGCTCTTACTCGTATCTTTTCGTTACTTACCTCTACATGCTTGTTTATCAACATCCAACACACACATCCAAATAGATTGACATAAGTCTATCTAAATAGATTAAAAAGAAGTTTTAATTGGTAAAACTATTCAACCCCCTTCTAGTTTTCCACAATTGGCATCAGAGCTTCGTTACCAAGTTCCTTGAAGTATATTGTACTTTAAAAACTTGATACGATCCATGGTTAATTGAAAACTACAAAGAAGGTTTTTCATAAAAGCAAACACCATGTATTTCAAAACTATATGTTTGGATGTTGAGTTGATAACAACATTTTTTTTCTTTTCATTTAAATGCACTAATCTTCTTTGTCATGTTGATTAGTCAAAGCTCATACCCACCAAGCTTTAGGAGTCGCTTGGTAACAAGAATACCTTTCTTAAGAAGGTATCTTAAACGCAAAGGAGCGGGAATAGTCTAAGTGACATTTGTTGTGTCATTTGTAAAGACATTCCTAAGTGCGCTAGAGGTATGACTTTCTTTTTACTTTGCTTGATAATTAAGTATACCTTTTTAGGTATTTATATGATTATCTTTTGTGCAAATTACATGGTTTACATGAAGTTTCGTTAGGAAGCCTTTTTCTCACATACATGCTATATTTCTCGTCTATAGTCATAGTATATTAAACTTATGTTTTATTTCTTTTTAATCCAATAATAAAACATAACACGAATTTCAAAAAATTCATCCTTCCCTATAAAAACTCCCACCGTCGACCTATCTATCAAATCCTCACCTTTTCAAATCATCCAATTTCAAAAAAAACTTCATCTTCCTCCTCATTCCATCTCAACCGTAACCAAGAAGATCCGTCATCAACGTGGTTTACATCGCACTCGTGCTCATCGCCATAACACTCATCGCACTTGTGTTCCCTATGATGAAGTTCACATACATAGACATTTACTTTGTGTTGTTAATCTATATTGGGGTCATATACCCAATCCTTTGTATCATCCTTAGTATTGAAATGCAATACTATTAATAATCTAGTTTATCTAGGTTACTTTTATCATAATGTGTTTGTCACTTATTTTGATTTATATGTTTTATATTTCTTTCGTGATACATTAGAAGTCATGTATGCATGCTAAAGGAAAATGTAGGATAAAACATATTTTCGTGGTATAAAAACTGTAAAATCTATGTTTTTATAAAATCTGTTTCTGTTACTACAGATCCATGGATCCCGGAAGTTATACTAGCCGGATCCCTTTTGAAAAGGAACCGTGGAATCCGTCCTACTGGAAAACAGCTTTTCATGCAAATCAAAAACCTCTTTTCTTCTAAGAGTAATACTCTACATGTATGTCAAAACCATAAGTGAGTTAAGTGTATTTCTTGTTAAAAACCATTGTTAATAAAAATCTAGTAAAACATTAGATTATCATAAGTTGACCACAAACATCTCCTTTTATTAACTTGTCATTTCTATAGGTTCAACTATGACGCATAAATATGAGTTTGATTTTTTACTCACTAGCGTCTACACTCCGAACATCTCTCTCGAACCCAACACACCTGGAAATCATGTCCGTGGGTTCAATAATCTCAAAACCCGTCACTTCCATGAAGGACGTATTGTAGACACCTCTCTACAATTCGAAGAAGGTATCAATACCTCCTTCCGAGCCATAGGACTAGAGTGCCTTCTTGAAATCAACGAGAAGATATGTCCAAGGTTCATAATGGAATTCTTCCGTCAAGTCGAACTCGTTCGTAACGAGGATCGCTCTCTATCTCTTTGGTTTTATATCAAAAACAAAAAGTTCACTCTAACCCTTGGGCATTTTGCTCACATCCTCCGGATTCCAAATCATGGACAATGTGCCTTCACCAAAGATTGGTCTCTTGATTCTCTTCAACTTTCGTGAAGAAAATAGTCCATATTGTTCACACATACCCTCCCCGGAAGATTTAAATCGCATAATATGCAAACCTCGACCATACTACTACGATCCAAACATTATCTTTACAAGGGATATCCGAGAAGAGTACAAGCCTCTTGCATTCATCCTACGTGAAAATGTTTGGAGTCTTAGGGGAAATCGAGAAATCCTTCCCGCTTGTTGTGCTCACATGTTGTACTGTTTGCTAACACAACAACCATACAATCTCGCCTACTTCTTCGCAAGGCGAATTCCAAATCTTCAAGGCTCCAAGAATAAACTCATCCCTTATGGAATGTTCTTGACACTCCTCTATCATAATGTTATGCACTTCCATCCTCAATTTCAAAGTCCGTTGTACGTACTTGTGAACAAGATGATGGAACCGCTAAACATATCCCTCATAAAGACTTTCTTCATTCTTGACTCCACCAACACTCATCAATCACTTAATGATCCTCCTAGCGAAAACATTCAAGGAAACCAATAGCATTCCAAAATAGGATCAAATCTCTTGTACTCATGCTTTATCAATGTAATCCAATTTCCTTCATGAAATAAAACATTTGATATCTTAGTATTTAGAACTTTCTTTAGACTATCCTTGAGATATAATGCATTGTCAAGATCATTGCATACCTTTAGTAAAGGTCCTGCTCGAAGCGATGGGCGGATCCCAAAGATTACACTAGACGGATCCCTACTCTTAGGGAACCGTGGGATCCGGTCGAACGAAAATGCAATTACAAGAATTGTATTTCAAACACATTCTTAGAACACCTCACACTAAGCTAAACATAGTGTCTTAAGGTAAATTAAGTCCTTATCAAGATAGGTTAATCTTTCCCATTCATACATAACTCACCGAGGTCACACTCTAAAAACGCTTGTAGATCTACCGTTTCGTTTTAATCCATTACTCTTCCGCTCTTAAACTCACACCTCATTTTCTACTTGATCCCTCACATCTAGTCTTAGAAATCTTTCAATTATGGCAAAATTGATCATAAATCACCCTCACCTCCAAGTTGACCAAAGTTGATCAAAATCTAGTTTTCTCATCTCAAAGCTTCTAGGATATTTTCCAAGACAGTATCCTAAGACACAACCTGATCTCTAGGATTATTTAGCTTCAATTGACATTCTAAATCTTTAGTGTCATCCTTGCTCATCCATTGGTACTCTTGAAAGTTCCAAATCCTTCCATAAATGACAATCATTAGCTACATCACCTATTACCTTCAAGTACTCAAGCATCCCTTCATTTAAAACACTTAGGAGGACTGAAACACTCAAGATGATATAGGTCTTAGATCTTAGAAACATCATTTCCACTCTTTCATAGCTGCTGAGAGACGGATCCCTAGGATTAGCCTAGACGGATCCTGATGAGTGTGTAAATACTCATCATTTTTGTTCCTTCTACACTGCAAAAACAGTCAAAAACACTTTGAAAAGTCTCAAAAAGACAGAAAAAAATATTTAGACTGTATTTTATGCAATAATTGTCAAAATCTAGTCCCTGGTTATTCAAAACAAGTTAATTTTTCATAAAAGGCCCTCAGGAATTTTTAAGTTGTCAAAATTAGCCTTATAAAGCTCAGTTTTGCAAAATGGCAACTTTAGTCCCTGAAATTTCAAAGATTGACAGAATTTACCCCTGGACATTTTAAATTGGAAAATTAACATTTTTAGTCCTTTGGTAATTCTAACTTGTCAAAAATTGGTCCTTGTAATACTTTTGGAAAATTTCAGTTTAGGTCCTTGGATTTTTGGTATTTTACAAAAATAGTCCTTGGAAATGAAAAAAAATGGAGAATACTTAATTTGGTCCTTGTACTATTGAAGATTGGCAAGATTGGTCCATGTGATAAATTTCGGAAGTTGGCAAGATCAACCCTTGAAGAATTGGGAAATGGCAAATTTGGTCCTTGTGCTTAATTTATACCAAACCGGATCCAAAACAAATTATTAACCCAAAACAAAAATAAACCCAATCCACTCCCTACCCAGTCAAACTGGGTTTGACTCAAACAAACCCGCCCACCTTATTTTTCCTCCTTCCCTCCAATACCACCATTTCCTTCTCCACCTTTTTCTGCAACTAACCCAACAAACACTCCACCCCTACTCCACGCCTTGTTCCCCCTCCAAACACAACCCTCCAACTTGCATTTAATGCCTACCATCTCCTGTCACAAATCACACAGACCCTGTGCACAATTTTTTACGCCAAAGTTCCATTTGACGGTTAAGATCAAACTAACCCAATCAAGGGCCAAGATTGAGGAAAGAGAGAGTTTTGAGAGCTATAAAAGAGAAGACAGAGAAGACAGAGGGAGATTTTTTTTCTTGTATAAATAGACAAGTAGGATTAGTGTAAAAGAGAGTCTAGAATTTCAAGTTCTAGTTCCAATTTACTTTCCTGTCATTTAAATTTTAATGTACTCTTAATTTTAGTCAATGCAATTTAATTTCTGTCTTTTTTTTTTAATTCCAGTTTGCTTCAAATTTGTGCAGCTTAACTTGTTGTTCGTATTTGTGCATCAGTCCTTGGTAATCAAAAGTTTGTTTAATGTCATGTTTAAAGCCTTTTGTTAAGTAAAAAAATCAGTTTTGGAAAGTTTCTAAATATTTTCTGCCTTAAAGTCAAGGTTTCTTCCTTAAAGGGTGTTTGGATTTAAATTGTTCTTGGGTCAAAAGTCACTATTTGATCCTTTTTGAGTCCAAAATCAGTGGTAAAGTATTTTGTAAGTTCGTTGGTTAAAGTTTCAACCACTAGTACAGCTTCAAATCAGCTTTGGTAATTTTTTTTTTAGTTCTTTCTGTCTTACTGTCGTACTGCAACAGCAGCTCCACAGCCACCTTTGCAGCCCCTTAGCTTGTTTAGTGTAGCTTCTAATTGAGATTTTGTGGGGGCAAAAGCTTGCCCCCCAGCTTATCTTCAAGAATCAATAAGCTCAACAGCTTATTTCCACTGTAGCTCATCTAGAATTTGCTCCAAAAGTGAGCACTTGGGCTCGCAGGCCCTTACCACAGCAGCAAAACCTTTTTTTTAGCCTAGATTTAAGTAGCTTAGAGTTAGATTTAGGATTAGTTTGTTGTTGCAATTAGTACTTAGACGTATAGTGTTTATGTTTTTATGCTTTGGTTAGGATTTAGTGCTTTTTAATTAGCTTATTTGGCCTTTGAAACTTCGCCCTTTGCTGCCTTTTTTCCCTGATCAGCAACCAACTGCAGCCCCAACTTGCCATTAGTTTTGATTTTTAATTCCTTCAAATTTAGTCGTTAGGAGCTGAAATTTTGAGCTTAAGTACTTTGGTGGGTTGTGGACATCATGGCCATTTTAGTTTATTTTTAGGAACTTTTCTAGCTGGCTTAATGTAAGCTTAAAGTAGGTGATTAAGGGCCGTTTGGCATGTTGAGACTTGAAATCTGGTCTCGAGCTTTTTTTCTGTAGCTTGTGTTTTTTAGGTCCCAATCAGTTGCATTAGCTCAATTTAGGTTAGATTTAGGCTGTAGTAGCTTATGGTAGCTTTTGGATAGCTTATTGCTTATTTCAAGTGCTTATTCAAACTGCTTATTTGCCCAATTCAGCTTATTAGTGGGCTTATCTAACTTTTTATATTTTTCCCAGGCTTAGTATAATATTTTAGATTTTCCATAAAATTTCCGCATTTTCCTAGCTCATTTATTCCTTTTCTTATTTAATATTAGTTTTTAAGTATTTTTAAATCATTTTTAATTAATAATAAATACATAAAAAGTCTAAAAAATATATTTTCAGTGTTAACATTAGGTTTATAATATTTTAGATTTTTCCAATTTATAATTTCATTTTTTAGGTTAATTTCCTATTTTCTTGTATTTTAATGTCTTTTTTAGTTTTTAATTAATAATAATTAGATAAATAGTTTTAAAAATAATTTTCTTTTTCCAATAATTTTCTAGTATAATTAGGATTGTAAAAATGTATTTTCCATATCCGTAGGTATTTTACTTCTTTATTTTTACGTTTTATTTCATACGTTACGTAGTATTTTATTTAAACGTACGTTTTAGGTTTTAATCGTTAATCGATTTTAAATATAGAATTAAAATGACTTCAAAGTCTTTATTAGATTTAATTTCCTTAGTTTAATCACTCACTCACTCATATTCCTTTTTCTGTCCAAATCACCCGATCACAAACCCGTGTTTTGAGTACCATCACAGCCTCGTTGGGAAGAACCACTCCAGTTTGCAGTTTCTTCTGAAATACTTTGGAACACACACTATACTACATTTGATTAGACGCCCCTCAAAAAGGCGGCTGTCAAATTGGCGCCGCTGCCGGGGAGGTTGTGTGCGTGTTGAAACGGTTTGCAGATTAGTGATCCTGGATATACATCCATTGTATATTTACCATCCTTGTTAATGTTCTCTTGTTTTCTTATTATATTATAAAATCAAAACCCAAAAATATTCATCTTTACCCTCTTACCCTTTTTGATTCTTTATCCCTTTACCCTCTGTCCATTTGATTCTAACTTCTTCTATTCTCATGGAATCTCTCGACTACGACGAATTCTGGAATGAAGTTGAAAAACTTCAAAAATGTCAAGAATTCATGTTGTTCGTGATGATCCATTAATTCTGCGTAGGGAAATGGAACGAGAAACCGGGGGGACAAAGGACCAGGTGCTTCCCTCTGATAATGGAAGTGCTATATACATCCAACCTACGGTTATCCAAAGATCTAACCCCTCAATTGCTCCTAAGCCGTCTAAAATTGATCCTAAACTTTCACAATTTACAGTTAAAAGCAATCATGCAGAATTTAGACCGGTGACTAGCAAGAATGACTTGCCTAATCTTCACGTTTCTCAAGAACCGGAACCGGAGACCATAACGAAGAGGTGGAAATTGCTAGCTCTCAGAGCACACCACTTGTCCCACCTCCAGATTTTTCAAAATGTTCTTTGAGACTTGATAGTCATTCGGATCACCATGTTGGTTTTGTTGATTCTTTGAATGAACCGATTCCTTCTCATAACTCTCAAATGGAATCGTTTATTCCTTGTGTCGGGTGTGGTGAGCCTCTTTTTGGTTCACCATGTCGCCGGTGTACGTGTACAAGGTGGTAATGATATTCATAACGGGAGTTGTTTGTTTTGTGGTTCGAGGAATTCATTTGATTATGATCCTAATCCGAACTCATTTAACGACCCCTCAAACTTTTCCAATTACCCACCACAGCCGACTTATCTTCTTCATATAATCAACAGAACTGCTGTGAATTTTGTGGAGGTCCTCACCAAGGATTTGAGTGTCAATCCGAAACACGTCTTGTCTATGAACAGTTTTTCGGTGATGCTCAACTTTGGTTATGACCAATATCCATATAATCACCAGCCAGACTCAACAGCTTTATCAAGTTGGAGAATTGTGGAGGTCATCACGATAATCTTCAATGTCAACCGTGGAATCAAAATTACTATACTTCCGGTTTTGACAATTTCCAACCTCCACAAAGCACCATAACGGTTCAAACTCCACCTCGAGCCGCTTGTCTCAAGAAATTCCCCAAGATTTTGAAACCGCAATGAAAACACTTGATGATATGATTCGTGACTTTAAGAATCAAGTGAGTTGTGAAAAGACCATGGGAGAATTGCTAGCCGAAGAACGAGAGCTCGCAATTCTAGGAAGAATTATTGGTCTTAGAGCATGCAGCTCTAAGGCGTTCCCAATTTCTTAAGGCGGCTATGTATGATGATGACGAGGAGAGTTTTTATCCTTTTAAAGATAATATTTCTCAACTCCCTCAGTTGTTGTTATCACACCCAGATTCACACTCACTCTCTTATATGGGGATGAGCATCTTGACACTGTTCTGAAAAGGAACCGGACGAATTCATAAAGTCTAGTGTCAAGAACCTTGTCCCAATCCCAAGAGAGTCACAGGGAATTCTCGAGCATTTGTGTGATATCCCTACCCCTCTTGTCTTCCCAAAAGATCATGTTGAGATGTTCTCCGATTCTAATGATGACGATTCGTTATCTTGTGGAGACATAAGTTATGTGGGGGAATTACCTTCTGAGCTTGTCAGCTTAGGAGAAGAGAATGATGAAGAAATAATCCAAGACGAAGCTCTTCGTCTACATTATTGAATGTTAATCTTCTCATTTCTAGAATCGAGGCTATTAATGAAAAGCCTATTTCATCTCCTATCCCCATTAAGGATAGTGACATTCTTTTCGATGATTCTATTCCGGAAATGAAAGCCTTCTGTTTTGATAATATGGGAGAGAAGATTAGTGGCGTGCATTCACTTCTCATTCTCACAATTCTCTCCCCGATCATGAATCATTTACTTTTGAGGAGTTCGCCAGTGAACTCACTCATATCATATCTCCGCCGGAGTATGATAATTTCTACTTTGATCTAGACACACCCATAATATGTCTTGATCAAGCGAGCTTAACTGATGAGATTCATGAAACTATGAATTCTCCTATTGAGGATGAAGAGTTAGTCATGATTTTATCATGATTTTCTTCCTTTTCTTCATATATTCTGTCACTTCTCTTGTTCTTCACTCCTTCGGGAATGAAAACATTATCTTTGATCCCGGCATTTCCATGTACCATTATCTTGAGCCGGGAATATATCTCATCGGTGTGGAACTTTCACGTGCTTCAAATGTTTGTCCAAACATCTTGAATGAAAGTCCGATGGAGATTGTTTCTTCCACTTTGCTTCCCCATGAACCAATGAATGCGGGGTCGAGTCAAGCTAGCGACTCGAGGAACAAAAACAGTAGCACACTATATGGGTGAAAACCCATATTTCTGACTTCTTTCTACTTTCTACCACCCTAGTATGGGGGAGTTGCCCCCCGCTGTTGTATATAAGTTTTCTAAAAAAAAAAAAAAAAAAAAAAATTCAAATAATGGCCGTAGTATTTCCCTTTACGTTCTTAGTTTCGGCATAACAGCCGGTACTTTGAATATTGAGGGCAATATTCATTTCTAGTGTGGGGGAATTCTCACGAATTTTATCATATGTATTACCATCTTATTCCCCAATTTTGGCAAAATTGTTTTTTGGAGTAAGTGTTTTGCACTTACTCAAAGATATGGTTATCATCCGCCATGTCTAACAAACAAAAGGATTGGCTAATCCTAGAGCAAACGGCTCTTGGTAAAGATATCTCAAATCCATTGATGGCTTGCAATTTGCACAAAATTGTATGGTATTCGACTCACCATATCCTTAAAAGTGAAGAGTTGGCTAGCCCGCAAGTTTATGGCTTGTGGTAAAGGCAGTTGGAAAGCCATAATTGGTAATCACCTCACCAAAGATATTTTATCTAAGAGTTGGCTAGTCCAGAAGCAAACGGCTTCTGGTAAAGACAAATCAAATCCGTTTAAAGCTTATGATTTGCTCAAAATCATATGGTTATCAGTGTACCATAGTTCTTACTTGAACTGAAACATTTGGCTACCCGTAGTGATGACTTTTGGTAAAGAGATTCAAATCCATTAAGTTTCTCAAAAGATTGCTAGGGACTAGCAATGTTTTAGTGTGGGGGATTGATGAGTGTGTAAATACTCATCATTTTGTTCCTTCTACACTGCAAAAACAGTCAAAAACACTTTGAAAAGTCTCAAAAAGACAGAAAAATATTTAGACTGTATTTTATGCAATAATTGTCAAAATCTAGTCCCTGGTTATTCAAAAACAAGTTAATTTTTCATAAAAGGCCCTCAGAATTTTAAGTTGTCAAAATTAGCCTTATAAAGCCCCGCTTTGCAAAATGGCAACTTTAGTCCCCGAATTTCAAGATTGACAGAATTTACCTGTGGACATTTTAAATTGGAAAATTAACATTTTTAGTCCTTTGGTAATTCTAACTTGTCAAAAATTGGTCCTTGTAATACTTTTGGAAAATTTCAGTTTAGGTCCTTGGATTTTCGGTATTTTACAAAAATAGTCCTTGGAAATGAAAAAAATGGAGAATACTTAATTTGGTCCTTGTACTATTGAAGATTGGCAAGATTGGTCCATGTGATAAATTTCGGAAGTTGGCAAGATCAACCCTTGAAGAATTGGGAAATGGTAAATTTGGTCCTTGTGCTTAATTTATACCAAACCGGATCCAAAACAAATTATTAACCCAAAACAAAAATAAACCCAATCCTCTCCCTACCCAGATAAACTGGGTTTGACTCAAACAAACCCGCCCCACCTTATTTTTTTCCTCCTTCCCTCCAATACCACCATTTCCTTCTCCACCTTTTTCTGCAACTAACCCAACAAACACTCCACCCCTACTCCACGCCTTGTTCCCCCTCCAAACACAACCCTCCAACTTGCATTTAATGCCTACCATCTCCTGTCACAAATCACACAGACCCTGTGCACAATTTTTGGCGCCAAAGTTCCATTTGACGGTTAAGATCAAACTAACCCAATCAAGGGCCAAGATTGAGGAAAGAGAGAGTTTTGAGAGCTATAAAAGAGAAGACAGAGAAGACAGAGGGAGATTTTTTTTCTTGTATAAATAGACAAGTAGGATTAGTGTAAAAGAGAGTCTAGAATTTCAAGTTCTAGTTCCAATTTACTTTCCTGTCATTTAAATTTTAATGTACTTTTAATTTTAGTCAATGCAATTTAATTTCTGTCTTTTTTTTTTAATTCCAGTTTGCTTCAAATTTGTGCAGCTTAACTTGTTGTTCGTATTTGTGCATCAGTCCTTGGTAATCAAAAGTTTGTTTAATGTCATGTTTAAAGCCTTTTGTTAAGTAAAAAAATCAGTTTTGGAAAGTTTCTAAATATTTTCTGCTTCAGAAAGTCAAGGTTTCTTCCTTAAAGGGTGTTTGGATTTAAATTGTTCTTGGGTCAAAAGTCACTATTTGATCCTTTTTTAGTCCAAAATCAGTGGTAAAGTATTTTGTAAGTTCGTTGGTTAAAGTTTCAACCACTAGTGCAGCTTCAAATCAACTTTGGTAATTTTTTTTTTAGTTCTTTCTGTCTTACTGTCGTACTGCAACAGCAGTTGTATCACGTGCCACCTTTGCGTTCCCTTAGCTTGTTTAGTGTAGCTTCTAATTGAGATTTTGTGGGGGCAAAAGCTTGCCCCCCAGCTTATCTTCAAGAATCAATAAGCTCAACAGCTTATTTCCACTGTAGCTCATCTAGAATTTGCTCCAAAAGTGAGCACTTGGGCTCGCAGGCCCTTACCACAGCAGCAAAACCTTTTTTTTAGCCGAGATTTAAGTAGCTTAGAGTTAGATTTAGGATTAGTTTGTTGTTGCAATTAGTACTTAGACGTATAGTGTTTATGTTTTTATGCTTTGGTTAGGATTTAGTGCTTTTTAAGTAGCTTATTTGGCCCTTGAAACTTCGCCCTTTGCTGCCTTTTTGCCCTGATCAAGAACCAACCAAGTGCCCCAACTGCCTTTAGTTTTGATTTTTAATTCCTTCAAATTTAGTCATTAGGAGCTGAAATTTTGAGCTTAAGTACTTTGGTGGGTTGTGGACATCATGGCCATTTTAGTTTATTTTTAGGAATTTTTCTAGCTGGCTTAATGTAAGCTTAAAGTAGGTGATTAATGGCCGTTTGGCATGTTGAGACTTGAAATCTGGTCTCGAGCTTTTTTTCTGTAGCTTGTGTTTTTTAGGTCCCAATCAGTTGCATTAGCTCAATTTAGGTTAGATTTAGGTTGTAGTAGCTTATGGTAGCTTTTGGATAGCTTATTGCTTATTTCAAGTGCTTATTCAAACTGCTTATTTGCCCAATTCAGCTTATTAGTGGGCTTATCTAACTTTTTATATTTTTCCCAGGCTTAGTATAATATTTTAGATTTTCCATAAAATTTCCAGATTTTTCCTAGCTCATTTAGTCATTTTCTTATTTAATATTAGTTTTTAAGTATTTTTAAATCATTTTTAATTAATAATAAATACATAAAAAGTCTAAAAAATATATTTTCAGTGTTAACATAAGTTTTATAATATTTTAGATTTTTCCAATTTATAATTTCATTTTTAGGTTAATTTCCTATTTTCTTGTATTTTAATGTATTTTTTAGTTTTTAATTAATAATAATTAGATAAATAGTTTTAAAAATAATTTTCTTTTTCCAATAATTTTCTAGTATAATTAGGATTGTAAAAATGTATTTTCCATATCCGTAGGTATTTTACTTCTTTATTTTTACGTTTATTTCATAACGCTACGTAGTATTTTATTTAAACGCGACGCTTTAGGTTTTAATCGTTAAACGATTTTAATATAGAATTAAAATGACTTCAAAGTCTTTATTAGATTTAATTTCCTTAGTTTAATCACTCACTCACCGCTCAATCTGCCGTCAGAGTATGCTGAGCTTTTTCTCGAAAGTGCAGCTTTTATGCACAGAGCTCATTAGAGCTTCTCATGGCCTCGATTTTTGGTTCAATTACTCTCACCTGTGTCTAGTCTAGATTCCAACCAATAGTTTTCAGTTTGAGCTTATTGTTAAGCTTGTGCATCGCTTAAAGTCAGTACACCTAAAAACTGCTTTTAGCTTTTAAAGCTCAAACATCAAATCATTGAATCTTGCTTATCAGAGTGTTTAGCTTGTTGTTTATTGTTGTATTTTGAGTATTTTAGCTTATCATAGCTTGAGTATCAGTTTGGTAGCTTTTGGTCTTCATTTGGCTTATCAAGTGCTTATTTCAATAAGCACTTCCATAGCAGTTTCAAATTCATCCACATAAGCACCTATTTTTCCATTTTTCTTATATTCCTAATATTATTTTAGACTTTTCCTGAAATTTTCAGATTTTTCCAAGTTTTTTAGCTATTTTTCTTAATTTAAATTAGTTTTTAATCATTTTTAATTAGCTTTTAATACAAAAAATTAAGAAAAGCTTCAAAAAAATAATTTTTCATTTTTATTAAGTTTAGATAAATATAAAAAGCCAAAAAAGTATTTTTCCATATTTTTCTTAGTTAAATTTGTATTTTCAGGGGAGTTAGACCCAAAAAGAGGAGCTTATTTGAAGCTTATACAGTATTTGTAAAAATTCACAAAAATGCTAATAAGATAGAGAACCAGTTGAAGTTTTTGAAACACCAAACCTCACTAAATTTGACCCACAAATGAATCAAGGAAAAATCCTTGTAGTTGGCTCAAAAACGTGTTTTTGCAAGATTGACTTTTTGAAAGAATTGATGAACTTGACTTTTCTAACTTTGGATCCAATTTTATCACTGATCTAGGTGTTATATGATGTTATAAATCTAATGCAAGCAATATTGATGATTTCTAAACACAAATTAATGATCTGCTAAGCCAAAAATCTCAACAAAGTATAGCAGCTGAGATGGATCAAGGTGAAATGTTGACTTCTGGTGCTAGCGACTCCAAGAAGATGTTGACTCAATTGAACTTAAATACACCTAATAAACATGAACTAACAAAGAATCAACCACAATAGACCTCGAGACAGAGATCAGCAAATCCAAACACCCTTGTAACTATTGATTATGACTCAAATATGATCCAAACAATTAACTAGCACATGATAATGATCCAAATCAGTCTAATTAACTTAAATACTCCCTAATAAATGTGATGAAAACCAGTTATGACTACAAATGAGAATTATACTAAGAATCTTGGAAATCACTTACAAAGGGTCCAAAGTCGCTATAGCTTGCAAATCAGTGAACCAAGAACCACTACCTATCAATTCCAACCCAACTAACTAATATTCAACCCAAATCCATGCCTGCACCACCCAATAACCAATATCCCTGCATCATTTTTGCACCTGTTTGACTTTTGTTGACCAGAGTACAAAATGCTTGGAACTTGACTTTTGGGCTTGTAGAAAGTTATGAAAAGCTTATATAAGCTTATTAAAACTGATAAACAAGCTTATGGAAGCTTGGGTTTATGAAATGGAAATTGGAATTTTCAACAGTAAGCATATAAAGATGAAATGAAATGAAACTTGGAATTGAGACTTAAAATCAGTTATTACACACTAAAATACTTGAGTTTACTACAAAGAAGTTTGAAATTACAACTAAAGACTAATTAAGAAGTGACAAGTTACAAATCGACATACATTGCTAAAAAACTAAAAAACTAACTTCTTGCTTGATTCTTCTTGGCCTTTTTATACACCCAAAGTGTCTCACTCCTCTATCTGAATAGTTTCCACCAACAATTGAGGCCCTTGGATTGATAAATGTGATCTTGGCCGTTTAAAGCATTTTGGCGCCAATTTTGTTTTTAACAGCTAGGGGTGATTGAGTGTTAGGTTTAGAGGCATTTAATGCTTTCTTGGCTTCTTGTGTTTGGAGGGGGGAAGTAGGTGATGATGGTTGAGTGTATCAGGAGGTTGCAGGGGGGGGGGAAATGATGGAAATGGCTTCTCGTGAGGGAGAGAGGGAAAGTCAAAATCATTTGACTGGGTATTAAATAACCAGGGGGTCCAAAAGTATTAGTGCATGGGGTCATTTGCAATTTGACTAGGCCAAAGGATAGTGAAAGGGTTTAAAATGACAAGGACCTCAATTGTAAATTCTGAATTTCAAGGGGCTTGAATGCCAATTCTCGCAAAGATGTTTCAGGACCAATTCTCAAGTGTTATACATAGGGCCAAAGTTGCCATTTTCACATTTTCCAGGGACCACCTCGCCAATTTTCAAAGTTGAAGGACCATTTTGTAATTTTCTCAAAAACTTTTATATTTTTCACCAGGACTAAATTTGACAAGTTATGATTTTAAAAGGACCTTTTGGTGACTTTTTCTTTTGAAATTGACTCAGTGACTAGTTTTGACAATTTTAGAAACTTGGGATCAAACTGCCAATTTTGCAAATTGCTAATGTTTTTCATCCGATTTTGATCTTTTGCATTTAAACACATAAAACACCGATTTGTGATATTTTGATCATTTGATGTGTTTCTCGAAAGTGTTTTCAGATGATTTGCAAATTTTGTACAAAAATGATGAGTATTTAGACACTCATCACTCACTCATATTCCTTTTTCTCGTCCAAATCACCCCATCACAAACCCGTTTTGAGTACCATCACGCCTCGTAGGAAGAACGACCAGTGTTTGCGCTTCTCGCAATACTTTGGAACACACACTATACTACATTTGATTAGACGCCTCAAAAAGGGTCGTCAGACCCTCTCGAGGAGGGAACCGATCCGGATGACAGTTTTTGTCAAATCTTGCTAAAACAATCATTTCAACTCATCTTCCTAACTCAAACACTCCATCTCATCTTAAATGAGTTTCTAGATCAGAGCAACCTCTAAAGTTGACTCTTGTGCATGTCAATCATCACATTCCAATGAATCCTAGTGGCTTAAAGCTTAAATGCACTTGCCAAATCTCTTAGTTTATAAACCACCATGTTAGGACCTCCATAGTCATCACTCTCATCTTAAACTTCAGGTCTTGCAACCTCTTGTAATCATCCCGTTATGAGGAAAACCCCAGGTAGTAACTTATCCACCAAAGAACCACCCATTAAAAGAGCTCGTGTTATACACGAAATTTCTTCAACCGAATCATCTCCCATCAAACCAACAAATGATAGAATTCTTCATCATCCAATCAAACCAATTCCTAAAAGGATAGTACCCACAAAACTACCTATGCCAAACACCACCATACCTCCTAGGCCAAACAATATCATCTCCACCAAACCATCACCATTGGTTCCTAGAGCTATTTCATTTACATCCCCACTATCATCACCACACCTCTACAATTTAGAGGACTTGCTCTCCTAGGCCGCCTCTCATCCGCCTCCGCCGAAAACATTCTCCTCATTAGGAGGAATAATGGTTCAAAATCAAGGTGTTGAGTCAACACTTTCTCCCATTTCCTTCTCGCTTTCATCATATAATCCCATTTAGATTATGACAAATCATCAAAGTCAACCACCCGACCATATGGAAGTTGACACTTCTCTACCACCACCATCATTCTGGGTTGAGTCATTCTCAAATGCACCTCCACCATTTCCTCCATCGTTTGAAGCTCCGCAAGCCACTTCACTTGATCCTTCGCATCAAGCCATCTCATTTCTTCCACCACCACTACCTAGCCATGACAAAGATTGCCATCATAGTCAATATGTTGAAAGTTTGATACATGAAGTACGAGAAGACCAACGTTTCATGTTCTATCATCTCCTAACGTGCTTCGACGATCAAACTTAAACAAAACTTGAGCTAGAAGATTTTTTAGTGGTGTCCTAGCATCAAGCTTATAGTTGGTCTAGAAATTTCTAGTGTATTTTTCTTATCTTCTAGTTTTTAGAGTCATGTTTATCATAACTCTAGTTTTATTAAATGGAAATTACATGCTACTTGTTATTTTTCTGAGAATATGATTACCTTGTATTCATATCTCATTTTTGTGATAACATTACTTGTTATACACCTTTGTGAAATTTAATGTACTAAAAATCGGATCCCTCAAATTGCCTTAGACGATCCCTACTAGGAGGGAACTGGGATCCCGGGAGACGTAAAGCTTTCTTCTACTAACGTGAATCACATTTGCGTGAAATTGTGAATTATATACTTGCTTTCTAACCTTTGTTTTGTAGTTATTCAATTTACATATGAAGACTTTGACACCCTAAAGCTGGGGGAGCTTTATGTCAAAGCAATACATTGCAAATTACTTGCAATACTAGGTTTACATTTCGTGACATCCCTTTGCAAAAATTGCAATCATCAAGGGGAGCACATTCGTCTCGTAGACGATATCTTTTGCAAACTTATTTGCAAACAAACTAGATTAGTATTACTTTCTTGACGCTTTATTTAGGGATGGACTCGTCAAGGGGAGTAAAGACGATCCTTTCCTTATTTGCTCTTCTATCCTTTTATTTTTCTCACATGTTTTTCTTAAAAACAATGTGTTGCCTTCCTTAAACACTTTTGTTTCGAGCAAAAGGGGAGAAGAAAGTAAAAACTACAAATTCAAACTTTTACGAATTTTATCTTTTCCTTAAAATAATTTTATGTTTTATCATCAACAAAAAGGGGGAGATTGTTAATACAAATAAGCCGTAAAAACGCTTATTTATATTTTACGATCTTCTAATGTTTTGTCGATAACAAACGAAAATCATTTTTAACGTCAATAGAGTAATGAAATAGTTTGAGTTAATAGTTTTCTAACACACTTACGCTTTCACATAAAACACTAAAACAAGCTTAAGTGATTTTATGATTTAAATATATATGTACAACAACTAATGTTTACATATTGGGTGAGCACATACTTAATCTAAGTATACTAAAATGGGTAAAAACATGTATATACTAAAATGGGTAAAACATGTAAATACTAAAATGGGTAATAAACAAGCAAATGGTATTGACCCATAACCCATGGTTTTATTTATACCACTTAACCAAGTTCATTGTATCCTTAAGATACATTGTATCTAGAAAGAAACCATGGATCAACCCATAACCCATGACCCATGACCCATAACCAAAAATACCCATGGCAAAGAGGAATATACCACGATCCCTAGCTTTGTGCTAGCCGATCCCTTGTGGTAGGATCCGTGGGATCCGGGAACAAAGAGGATTTTTCCTCTATAAATAGTGAGCCATTTCTTCATTATTTCTCACCCCTTTCAATTCTCTCTAACATACTTTCCCCATTGAGTTAAATCTCACTAACCTTAGATCCAAGAGATCTATGTTTGTAGTTTTGTTTTTGTGTGATCTTTTAGGTTCCTCTTAAAGGCAAGATCACCACCTTTGAAGTCGAGCAAGCTCAAGTCCATGAGTTGCCATGCTTCCTCATCATCAAGGCTACTGAAGTCTTCTTGTTGATGATTCCTTTCTTTCTTCAAAGAAGTGTAGTGTTGAAGACATTAGTGAAAGATGTCTCAAGCAAGGTTGTCAGGATCGCGATCCTGATCGATCGCATCGATCCTACGATCCTACACTTAAAAACCATCGATCGCAACGGGATCGTAAATCTGGTAGGATCGTTTTCAGATCAGATCGTGAGGATCGCTTACGCATCCGATCCTGTTGCTAAAACCATTTTTGACTTTTTTCTTCTATGTGAAGCATTTAAGCCCCATGTTTGATTCAAAAAGCCCAATCTCAATCACTAATTCATTGTTTTTCTTTTTTTTTGAACTTTAATTCATTGTTTTCACAAATGACCATTCGGTTTAAAGTGACAGATGCGCATTGTAGGAAATTAGTGTTAGCATTACAAATTAAGCAAAATTATTACTTATAATGACTAACAATATTTTTACGACAACTACATGCTATTTTTACCAACACACATATGATTTATTAATTTATATTAAGTCTTGCGTATGTACACATTTCAAACAAAAGATAAACAAAAACTCCGGTTTATTTATTGTTCGCCACGAAGTAAACTTTAAAGTATGGGCATTCTTTTTATTTTTTAACGTTATATAGTATACAAATTGACTAAGTGTAGACTTATGCCGAGATATATATATAGAACTACGTTCCCTATACAAAAAATATACACATTTCATAGATCTAAGATCCCGATCCGATCCTACGATCACGATCTTGCAAAGCCAAAACGATCCTAGGCAGATCCCGATCCCGACAACCTTGGTCTCAAGAGTCAAGACGAAGATATTAGTGAAGGGTATCTATCGTCTATAGGATAAAGCACTTGTGGTAGGTGCTTAGAAGTCAAGACAAAGAAGCATTAGTGAAAGGTGCTTAGAAGTCAAGACAAAGAAGCATTAGTGAAAGATGCTTAGAAGTGAAGACACAAGACATGTGTCTGTAGATCTGTCAAACAAAAAGATGTACATTCGATATAGTGTGTTTTGATGTACAAGATAGACTAGTATTAGATCCAAGGATATTGATATCCTTGTTGATGTTGTAAAGGAGTAGATCTCCTTTGGATTAGTCAAGTTGGAGTGTGGTAGTAGTTAGTTCCTCCATTGCAATGGAACTAGGTGCTTAGCCTAGTACCTAATAAAAAGGTAGGCGATGCGTTGAAGGTGTAGTTCACCTAAGGTGTGAAAGAACTAGGTACTTAGCCTAGTACCTTATAAAGGTAGGCTTACGCTGTGTAGGTGTGGTTCACCTTGGAGTGAAAGAACCCAGTGGTTAGCCTAGCACCGGAAAAAGAGTAGGCGACGTTGTGAAGGCTTCTCCGCCGTAAGGAGATTGGTGTAGTGATTACGAACTCGAGTAGGTAACGGGAGTGGAGTAGGGCAAGGAAGGTGACCTTGTAGCCGAACCACTATAAATAATTGCGTTGTGGTTTTGTGCTTCTTACTCTTATCTTTTCATTACTTACCTCTACATGCTTGTTTATCAACATCCAACACACACATCCAAATAGATTGACATAAGTCTATCTAAATAGATTAAAAAGAAGATTTAATTGGTAAAACTATTCAACCCCCCTTCTAGTTTTCCACAGTCGTGTCTGGTCGTCGAAGAGAAAAAGTTGATGTGACAGACGATGAACCGGGTCGTGATTGTGTCCAGCCTAAATGAGTGTTTCTTGCACGTCTTGCTAGCTAAACAATCAACTCATTACGCATGATGACGTTTTTGGTCATGTCACAACTTGTGAGTGTACCGTTTGACTAGATTAAAATACATGTTAGCCCCTTAAAACCCTCACCTGAGTTTGATTTTAGATGTGAGTACATCCTTGATTTAACTTTTTAACAATCTGTTAAAATATAAAATATGTTGGTTTGTGGGAGTTATAAACACGACAAAACGACAAAGAGTGTGTGAGCCGATGGGGGCACACACGATAAACACGAGTATACGTGTCAAACGTAATTATACTTGAATATTATACCCGTTACATGCATGCAAGTTTACCCGATTAATTGTAAACGACCCATGGGCTATAAGGCTTGTAGATTGGGTCGGTTGAGTTGTGCCATGGGCCATGAAAACTTGTTGGGTTCAGTAAATACCCAAACCCCTTAATCTAGGATTTGAATAGAAAATAGCCCAAGTATTTAATCCGAACACTAATCAGGTCACTGAGTGCATAGCCTCTTAGTGAGTCATCTTCGATACCCAGATGCGAGGCGCGAGTCTTCCACTCAGAAGGCGAACTTAATGGGTGAAGACTGAGTCCAGAAGAAGATGATGGATTCAGTGAGTGATGACAATAACTCACTGAATCCCTAAGATTCCTCTCCAACTTACATCACAAGACAAATCAAGTAGAAGACTGAAGGATGTAAAGATCAAGAAAGAGCGGACAAGGCAGGAAAAGTTTGAATCAGATAAGACGAAGTCCTTATCAACCAAAGTCAACTTTCCCTAATGGCAAAGATCGTGCCTGTCATCACCGAGTTTAGAAAGTAGTCTTGTCTCTTACCTAGAATAGTCTTTTAAACGAGACAAAATACATCTGTATTTTGTCTTCTGTATGATGTCAGTTTGTCACTTAGGAAAGAGTCAAATATCATACATGTATAAATAGCATAAGAGATGGAGTGAAAAGATTAAGCTTGTGAATTGTAAAAACACACATACACGCAGCCATTTTTTTCACTCCTCCAAATACAACTTAGTTCTCCCGAGATAGCTCGAGCTCTAAGAGTTGTGCTCAGACTTAGCCCGAGCTTAGAGGAATCACCCAACCTTGTCATTTCAATCCCAAGTACTATTCCGCAAGTACTTGGGTAACGTATTCTTTGTTGAATTATTTCTAATAAGAATATGACGTTGAAAATTACTGAGTGTGTTTTCTTTATGTTAATTTCAGTCATAGTTCACTTTTAACTTGTTTTAAAACTGTTTTAAACGATAGTGAACGGGGAACAACAAAACTCCAAACGATCGGGTTGAATGGGTTATGTGGTTTAATGACTTGTCGACCAAGTCTTGAGCCTGGACAAAGTCTCGGTTATGAAACTATATAAACCAACCCATACCCTTTGCATCAAAGACCGATTATCATATCCCTAAAAACATCTCCGAATCGAATCGCTTTCTCCTCGCCAATCCCTATTCAAAAGCTTCCAAAGTCGTTTAGGGTTTAGTTGTTTTTCTTGATTCCTAAACTTGCTACGTAACCAAGTGTATTAGATGTCGATTGTTGGAGTTGTTTTTGTCCTGAATTCCCAGTTGAATCACAGCAGCAAAAGGGTGGATTTTTGTTTCTTGTCGTGATCTTTTTATCGGACAGAAGCTATAGGATATCGGATAGGTTTATCCGATATCGGGTATTAAGTTGAAAATAGTTTTCTTGCTGTTTGGAGTTCTCGACAGGAAACAAGAATTAGTCTTGGGTAGTTTTCTTATTTGAATTATTCAAGTATTGGTCAAAGGTTGATTGGGTTGTTTTATGTTCTCGACTAGCCATATATCGAACGTATACGTTATCGAGTTTGTGTGTGATACTCATTGAGGCATCTATTTTAGATGCTTAGTTTCGTATTGGTTTTATTGTCCGTTACTAAA
>OU343216.1:158634385-158672592 GCA_910596185.1 Chrysanthemum makinoi
GATCTCTCGTAGTCTATCCCCCTTCTTCGTGACCTTTGTTCGTAACCTCATCACTTTTCATCATGGAAGGTGATAACCAACGACCATTCATCAACTTACCACCAAATGACCCGCCAAGAGCCCGTACTCTTGGTGAATACTCGAGACCAAGCCACCTAGGCTATAGGAACACCATTGAGCTTCCCGACCAAGCCCAAACTACGGCCCTGCGATCCGACACCATCCGGTTGGTGCAAAACGGATGTACATTCCATGGACTTCGTTCCAAAGATCCTAATCAGCATCTTAAGGATTTCCTTAAAATTGTCGATTCCATCGACCTCGATGCTACTACTCGGGAGACCACGCGTCTGCGTCTCTTCCAATTCTCTCTACGGGACCAAGCTAGTAATTGGCTTGAGCGACTTCCCGCCGGCTCCATCTCAAGTTGGGATGATCTCACCTCTCGCTTCCTTGCTCAATTTTTCCCACCGAGGAGAACCACTAAGCTTAGGAATGATATCTTGATGTTCCAACAACGTCAAGGTGAATCTCTCTACGAAGCATGGACTCGATTCAAGGAATTACTCCATAAAATCCCTCATCACGACATTGATCTTTGGCTCCAAGTCCAACTCTTCTATGATCATTTCAACTTCCCCACCAAGCGATCCATTGACCAAGCGGCCAGTGGAAAATTTAGTGATCTCACCGCGAAAGAATCGTGGGGTATAATAGAGGACCTTGCTCTCTATGACAACGAAAGTTGGAATGACCCCCGTGAGTTGCCCAAAACCGTTAAGGCAATCTCCTTGCCTCTCATTGACTCACAATCTTCTGACCGTAGGATGCTCGAGCTTGAAGATCAAGTCAAATTCCTAATGAGCTCCTACGAAAATCCTAAGTCTTCACATCAAGTGAATAAAATCACTCTACCTTGTGAATTATGTAGTGGTCCCCATGACACTCGTGATTGCACAAGACTCCCCGAACAAGCTTTTGTGGACTACGCCTCCACGCGTACCGACGAAGCGGGAGAGAAGTGGTACACTTTCAAGCCCGAACAAAACAACTTAGGAAACCCTTACAACCCCTCATGGAGAAATCACCCTAACCTTAAGTGGAACCAAAACTCAAGCACACCCCAAAGCTCATCTAGTCCACCTAATTGGTTCAATCCTCCAAGCACCAGGAACCCCACTAGTCTTGAGGCAATTACATCTAGATTCATGTCATCTCAAGAAACTCGATTGACTAAGCTTGAAGCCGATTTTAAGCGACGACAAGGCTAGATGACAAACAAGCTTGATGCCCTCTTAAAAGCCTTTAATGACCAGGAAATTGGAGCACTCCCAAGTGATACTATAAAGAACCTAAAAGTGAGTTCGATTTCATCGACTTCATGTTCTTGTTCACCATGGGAGAGTGCGCACCCATGCCCCTCACACCCAACGGTTCACTCGGTAAATGCTATCAACAAGGGTTTCAAGCAATCCAAAATGAGATACCAAGGCCCCGCACCATTGGTAGAACCTACTCTTGAGAAACCCCGTCAACCAAGAACCCAAACCTAATCTAGAGGAGGAGTACAAGGAACTCCATCAAGAAAAACCGGTTCTTGAAGTCTTAGCTCATGCACCTTATTATAATGCTTTAAAAGAAAAATATGAGCTAGAACTTAGACTTGGAAAACATGGGTCCGCTTTTGTGCAAAATAATTTACCTAAGAAGTTAGACGATCCCGGGCTATTCACTCTTCCGTGTAGGCTTGGAACTTCCAAACCTCTCAATGCTCTAGCCGACTTAGGATCATGCATCAATCTTGTTCCGTTGTCCCTCCATAGAAGCATTAACTTAGGTAAGATAGAATCAATGGAAACCATCTTAGGTCTAGTGGACGGTAGTATTGCATATCCGGTAGGGATAATAAAAGACATGGTAGTACACGTAGGAGAATTAACTCTTTTGGTGGATTTCCATGTGCTAGACATGAATAAGGACCCGACATGCCCATTGCTAGTAGGAAGAGGATTCTTAGCTACCGCTAGTGCCATCATTGATTGTAAGATGTCCAAAATAGTGGTAGGAGAGGGGAGTGCTAGGTCAATTTACGATGTCAAAAAGCATACTTACTACAAAGAAGAGGAAATCCCACATGAGATTAGGTTGGATAGAACGCCATCTAGATACGGACCTTGGTTAGATAAGAACTTCATAGGTACCCAACGACCTTTCTACCTAGATGAAGCCTTTGCTAGTAAGGCAACTTTCCATGAAAAAGAAATTGCTAGGGACATGGAAGTGAACCCGTTCGAGGACGCCTTAGTATTTAGGAAGATGACCGAGTTCCTAGGAAGCTTGCCCGTCAACCTTGTCATGAATAAGTGGTAAGTTGAGAGCGATAAGCCTAAACATAAGTGGTTTTGGGATAGACCGCCTAGTGATGGTAATGGAGAGTGGCACATTAGGATGGCGATCTATGACCCCGATGGAGAGAAATTTGAAAAGGCATATCGAACCAAACGTACTACTAGGAACTTAAATGATAAGTTTGATCCTTATGACATTCTAAAGGATAGGCTTACTTATATCGGTACGTAGGGGCACGACTACGAGTCTAGCTACAAGACTCATAAATAAAGAAAAGCGATTCGTGGGAGGCAACCCATGCTTAATTGTTTGCTTGTTTGTGTCATATATCTTTTATTGATTGTTTATTCTCATGTTTAAATTTGTAAAAATGCTTTATTTTGTTTTTAACCTCGTCTTAATTACATATAAAGGTATTTTACATAAGGGATAAGTGTAGGGAGGATTACACACATTTTCAAAAGAAACGTAAACATGAGAATTTCAATTAATTAAAAGATATACATGTGTGTTTGTTCGAGTCAAATGCTTGCATCGAGTCATAATGGATGTTTTGCAGGAAATTTCTCCAGATTCTAAAGATGTAAATTTTCCAGAAAATCGCAGACCAGTTTTTGTCAGGATAACCTGACGGTGTCAGGATCGCAACCTGACGGCGTCAGGAAGGAGCAAAAACAACTGATTACTTTTTCTCGTTTTCTGAGCTACTTATAATTTTTTGGAATTTTCCAGGTCTTAATTTTCCAGAAATTCTGTAAACATCCATTCCACAAGCATTATATCCTAGTTTAATAGAGTCCTATATATATTATTACCGCCGATTTTACGCGAAGGTTTAGTTTGTTTTCTTCAAGTGTACAGGTTTAATTTACCAAGAAGAAGATACGTAAGATGAGAAGGAGCTTTTCACGCAATCGTTCTTCTTGAAGATGTAACCACCACTTTACACGGATCCTACCGAGCTAATCAGGTGAGTACTAGTTTCTTTCATCTTTTATTACCTTCCATTATCATAACTTTGATACTTTCGAGGAACATTGGGGACAATGTTCAGTTTAAGTGTAGGGAGGGAAAATAAAACGGGAACTTTGAAACTATGCTTATCCTTGATTATTTGCTTTGTCCAATTGCATTTGCGTAATAAACCATGAGAAAATGTCAGTTAGGGTAATTTTGGCACCAAATTTTTAATTTTTCATGACATATAGGAGTGGGACATTAGTCTTAACAAAAGCGTCTCATGGATAGGAAGTTGCATGACTAGCACAAATACCCTTTACCACTTAAATTCCGCCCAAAATGTGAGGATCTCCCTTAGATTAGTAGGAATTAAAGCATTCATCTTTAATGCTTAGAGTGTGAACCGGTAATATATTAGATTCTAGAACTTGTTTTGTGATGCATCCCGAGATCGCTAGTAAGATTACACTTGTGTAGTTAGGAATAACTAAATGATAAGAGGCATTAGGATAACCCTTTTTTGATACCCGTAATATAATTACTTCTTCCACATCGGTTGAGTAATTCCCCCCACACCTTTGCGTTGTACTCATCTTTAGTACACGATACCCCTAGTTAACCCCTCAGAGCCTATCCTTTTCGCGGTTCTCGTGATGTTTCGGTTTTCCGGAATATCAATGAAGAGCATTTTTTACACCCCACCCCCAAATGTGCACCCAAATTGCCTTAGCCTACCTTGTATGCACTCACTTTTAGTGCATTATTGTTATCACCCTAAACCCTTAGTTCAATTATCTAGTTGCTTGCATAAGTTGCCAAGTCGAGTCATATCATTTGTACACAGTTTTGGGACGATTGGGACTCATGGGAAAAGTTAAATTTTATGAAATGACGAGAAGGGAACGTTAAATTCAAATTACCTTTATTTACGTAATAATGTACTCCAAGTGTTTTGATCTTTTCAATTCGGGTCAAATTAGTGTTAGAGTAATAAAAACTCAAGTGTAGGGATGTGCCTATAAATCCCTATCATTTTGATGTTATCATAGAGGATGGTAGAGTAAAAGTGTATGAAAAAAAAATATATAGAAAAAAGTGAAAAAGAAAAAAAATATAGAGTGAAAATATATATATATATATATATATATATATATATATATATATATATATATACATATGGGCTACCATCCTACATCTATCTTTAATTTATGTTTGTTTGTTTCAGTTATCTAGAGTCCAGAGTGTCGAGTCTTGGCTTTGCAATGCCATTCTTCGCATGCTTGTAACATAAAGATTTTTGACTTGCCACCACTAAATAGCCTATCCCACCAAACCCTTTGTTTCCCTACCATAAGCCTAACATTACAACCCTTTAAAAGACCTCTTTGATAGTCTTTCCTAGGTGCTTACGCCAAAGCGATGGAGGTTTGATCTAGTCTCAAGCCTATGGTAATCTATGTACTAGGACCGGTTAATGAGTGTTTATCTTCCATTTCCAACTTGTTATATTTCATATACACCCGAGAGATGTGAGTATCCAAACACCCCATGTGAGGTGCTAGTATGTAATTTCCGTGCTTGTTATGACTTTCGCGGGGCTTATATGTGTTGTGGATTGTTTTAAACTAATGCTTCATGACCCCTAACTTATAAATTAATTGGCTAAAAGCACATTTGCTTGAGGACAAGCAAATACCAAGTGTAGGGATATTTGATAAGGTTTTAAAATGTACCTTTTTTAAGGGTCATTTAATCCCTTATTTGATCACTTTTGTATCCGTTATTACTTAATATCGTTCATTTTCACTTTTTAGGTATCTTGAAGGCAAAATGCTGGAGTGACTTATTCGGATGAAAAGGCGTGAATATACGAAGAAAATGGCCAAAGTCAAGAATCGAGACACTCAGGCTGCTGGAACTGAAGGGGACGGCGTCATGTGTTATTTGCGACGCCGTCGGACCACTTTTGTGACAGCTCAGTAGCCAAATTGCTTATTTTCAAGTGACGGCTTCAGGTTTTAAAAGAGTAGGTCGTCGCAACTCAAACGGCCTAGATTTGATCCAGACGACGTCAGAGACTGAAGGGGACGGCGTCACAAGCATAAGGTGACGCCGTCGCAAAACTAACGTGGCCAAGACAAAACCCTAATGACGACGACCCGACGGCGTCACAAATCAAAGGGTGACGCCGTTGCATTTGTAATCCTATATATAGAATCCGAATTTTTTAGTTTTCAGTGTGTAGTCTTTTGGAGTAAAAACCTAAACCGAACCAAGGCTGTCTTGTACAGTATTTTAGGGTTCTATACCCTATCTTACATCAAGATAAGTGTTTTACTTCACTAATTCAATTATATCTTCAATTACTTGTATGTATGCTTGCATGTTTTCCATGTCTGGCTAATTTACTTGTGTATTTGCTTAGGGAATATGAAACTTAATTATTGAATATTGATTGGTTGTCTCTTATCTTAATTGTTAATGATCTAGTATTGCGATAGGTCATACATTGTGTAGTTAATGCTTGATTAATCTTTGTGAACCTTAGCTTATAGTACCTAGAGTCATTGTAGGCTAAACCATCTGAAGAGTACCTTAGAGTTAAGTTTATAAATCCTAGAGATTTTGTAGGCGATAACCTTTGGTAGTTTCAAAGAGTTAGGGATAAACGCATACCCTACGACCTTAGACACACAACGCGATTAAGAATAAGGACGTGACAATTCAACCATCAATAGGAGATAATTAAGGAGTAATAAAACCTAAGTAAACACATCTTTAAATCATCATACGAGCACACAATAATTAGACATAGACTACATACACCTTAGTTTAGATAATTAGATAAGTAGAAGTAATCGGTAGAAATACCAACCCCCAAATCCAAACCCCGAGATTCGTACCTTTCCATTTCCTAAAAAAAACATAAAAAGATAAAAAATAATCTTCCTCAACCCCAACCTTAGCGTAGTAACTTCTCACTAGCATTCCTATTCCCCTAGAGAACGATATCAATTCCCGTGGCTTACCCTAATACTACACTACAACGATTAGGTTCACTGCCTCGGGTGTTGAAAAACTTGCTCGACGAAAAGGAAGTTCCTTTGACCCCGAACGACGCGTGTAGTGTTATCAGTTAGTAGTTTGTTATGTAACACCGTGGAGGACGGATGGGTCTTTACCCACTGTATGCCTTATCCACAGCCCGTAGGAGGCGTTTCTTGTAAGAAACTATAAATACCCTCTACCTCCCAAGGTAGAGGGTTGGAGCTTTCAATATCATTTTCCTTTGTCTCACCAAGTTCCCAACTCTCTTCCACTTTCTCTCTTTAAAACTCTAATTCATACGCCCCTATTTAATATGTGTTGATGTGTTTATGAAAACTAATATGTTACAAATGGTATCAAGAGCCATGGTTTGATCACTCATCTTTCATGTTCTTGGATTTCTAGTGGTTTTCATAAGTTTTTTGGGTTTGAATGAGTTTAGAGTAGCTTGCATCTTTTGGATCACTTCTTGTGTTAAAGTTTGGATTTTGATTGTACTTTTGTGTTTAGAATCATTATAAGTGTTTAGGTTTTGATTTAGAAGGCTTGAATCATCGTGGTTAAGTTGTTTTTGGATTGAAAAGTGGTATTTTTGTAAGTTTGTTGGATGCGAGTTGTGTCTCGAATGGTTTTTCTTTGATGCGAGTTGTCCTAGTCTTGATGCGAGTTGTTAGCCTATGCGAGTTGTGTCTTATGCGAGTTGTCTGTTAACCGAGTTGTCTGTTAAGCGAGTTGTCTGTTAAGCGAGTTGTCGTTTATGCGACTTGTCTTGGCTGCGAGTTGTCTAGGGTGCGAGTTGTCTTGGTTGCGAGTTGTCTTGGGTGCGACTTGTCAAGTGTGTAACTTGTCTTTTGAGACTTGTCATTTATTCGTGTTACGTTTTACGGTTTTTCTTTTGATTTAGTAAAATCCCGTGAAAGAATCTATTTACCGGTTTAATCAAAGAATAGTAAAATCCCTTAGAATCTGTAATCATGTCTACAATCACTTCTTCTGTTGCTGACGACGTTCAAGCTGCAGGATCTGATACTCGTCCTCCCATGCTGGATAGAACCGATTATGACTCTTGGGCTCAAAGAATCAGACTTTATTGCTTAGGAAAGGAAAATGGGGTTAATATCCTCAAATCAATTGATGAAGGACCACATCAAGTTGAGACTACCAGAGACATTCTTGAAACTGCTGTTGATGGTTCAGTTATATTAGGATTGGATAGACCAAAGACGTATGATGAACTTACCGATAAGGAGAAGAAGAGATACGATGCAGACATCAGGTCTTCAAACATCATACTTCAGGGTTTACCTAAGGACATTTACAAGTTGATCAATCACAACACTGAAGCGAAGGTAGTATGGTACAATATTAAGATGCTTCTCTCTGGTTCTGAATTGACTAAAGAAGACAGGGAATCTCAGCTGTATGATGACTTTGAGAACTTTAAGATGAATCCAGGGGAAAGTGTTACTGAATATCATGTAAGATTCCACAAGCTTGTGAATGATATGAGGAATATCAAAATGACAATGCCAAATATTCAGCTCAATTCAAAGTTTGTGAACAACATGAATCCCGAATGGCACAAATTTGTCACTGCAGTCAAGCTAAACAAAGGTTTGAGGAACACCAATTATGAGCAATTGTATGCTTATTTGCTCCAAAATGAGAAGCATGCTGTGTTTGAACGAATGATCCTTGAAAAGTTCAAAACCAATTCTGGAGATGCAAGCTCGTCAAATGATTCAACTGCATTCTATACGAATGTAGGAATAACCACCAAAGCATCACAGGTCATACCAACTGGCAATGGTAATCACAAACTCATTCCATATCCAGGGTATAAGCCTCCAGATTCAGACACATTTATGGAACACCTTGTCAATCAATTGGCTCTAATGGTTAAGCAAAACTTAAACCTCACTCCACACACCAACAATCATATCAGAACAGCCTCCAATCTCCACAATCATGCAACTGTCAAAGAAGGAAAGATAGTGGTGCAAAATGTACAAGGAAGACAGAATGAACAAGGAATGGCAGGAAGGGGTTACAGAAATGCTGGTATAGGTGGAGGATATGTGGGTAATCAGAATCGTGGAAGGAACATGGCTCAAGGTCAAGGGAAGCCAATCAAATGTTACATTTGTGGTGGAGAAGGACACATTGCGAGAAACTGCACTTCTCCTAAACGTCCACAAAATGCAGAGTACTTCAAGGACAAAATGCTGCTGGTACAAGCTCAAGATAATGGAGCAGTATTGGATGAAGAAGAATTGATGTTTCTTGCTAAGGGAAATGCCATAACTTACGATGCAGACGTGGATGAACAACCAGGTGGTATGGGACACAACAATCCCAATGCATTTCAAGTTGCAGACTGTGATGCATTTGATTCCGATGTCGATGATGAACCCACTGCACAGACCATCTTCATGGCTAGTATCTCTCCAATGGTCTCTCCAAAGGCTCCTTCACCACAACATGCTACTCCCTCAAAGGAATCAATCATATCAGAGGTATTGAAACTATACGATGAAATTGATGTACAAAAGATACACGACAAGGTACAATCAACTGAAATTATTGAATCAGATATTGAAAATATGGGTAATAGCAATGTTGTCCCATATGATCAATATGTGAAACAAAATGAAAGTAAAATTGTACCAAGTGATGCATCTTCTGCAGTCAATGATGACTATATTTTTTATGAATACACTGCATGTGCCCCTGATGATTCTATAACCTCTGAACTGAATGCCTATAAGGAACAAGTTGCTATATATGAACAACGGGCTAAGTTTGAATTGACTAACCGTGAGCAGGAGATGGATTTCCAAATGCGTACAATTATCAGAAAAAGTAACTTTAGGGAAGAAATGTTAAAACAAGAGTTAAACTCCTTGCAAGAAAAGCTCAATAAAACTGTTAAGCAAAAGTAAGAACTTCAAGAAAATGTAAAGATGCTTAAATAGGAGTTTACTGCTAAGGAATCAAAACTTTTAAATGATTTTTCCAACCTAAAAACTTTGAAAAACAAACTTGAGAACTAACTATACATACAAGGGAACACCATTCAGACTACTCACATGATCACTAAGCATAGAGTCTTAAGCGATAAGCATAGTATTCCCCTTGTAGAGGCACCCAATCCCGAGTATGGAAAAGTTGCTAGAGCTGCACATAAAGTAGTCTATGATGGTAATGAGATTCTCAAGCCTAGGTAAACACCATCATGTATAGGAAGCACTGATGAGGATAGAACATTAGAAGAAGCTTCTAGGGTGAAAATGGCAAAGAAGTTAACTGATCCTAAGTGTACAAAGCATAAAATAACGTTTAAACCCCATGATTACACTAAGGAAAATTGGATTTCCTTGAACATGTTTAAACCTCAAACTCAACTAACCCCTGAACAAGTTTTCTGGAAGAAAGATATAGATAAGCAAAAGGCAGATAATCTTGTTACTAAGAATCCCCCTTGTTGGAAATTGCCTCCAGCCACTGTGTATCCTCCAAATACACCAATGCATTTAGTGCCTAGAAATCTTCCCACTAATAGCGGACCTTAATCAACCTTTATGTAGTTTACCAACTATTTGTTGATTTTGAGAAAATGTGTAAGAAGAGAATCACACCCACTGGGATAACTGAAGGGGAAAAGGGTTTTGAACAAACTAAAGAATGCTATTTAACTGAGTTCATGCCTTTCTTTAAACAACTTAAAGAACAATTTGAGAGACTTCAAAAGGGAATGGACACAGAGATTAAAGAAATGAAAAAAGATGTTTAATGATATGGAATTTGAGGTCAGTATGTATGAACGTGAGCTTAAGAGTAATGAAATTGAGATAAAGAATCTGCACATCATTAATGATAATTTGATCTCTCAATGTGTTGCTCAAGATGTGTTCTACACTGTTACAAATTATTCTATTACTGCGTCTCAATTTCATGAATTAAATGTTGCATTAAAAGTTTCCCATGATCGTGTCATTGAGCTTGAAACCACAAATTCAAAATTGCATGATAAAGTTGAACAGGATGATCATGATAACTTGGTCAAACATTTTTCTAAATTGGAAGTTGAACATCTTGCTTTGCAATTAAAATATCAACATCTCAAAGAAAATGTTAAAACCTCAAATGTCAAGACATCCTCGGATGCTCCTGAGTTTGATGCAGTTTTGAATTAAGCAAACGTGATGAACAAATTCGAGCTCATTATAATACGATCAAAAGATTGAAAACCCAAATTTCACAATTGAAGGGTGATAAGAATAATGTGAATGGCTCCCAAATGCCTCCTCCTTTAGATTCTCAGAATTCTCAAAACTTTCATCTTCAAAACATCATTAATGTTTTACAACAAGAAAATAAGAGTTTTCTTGAAGAAAATGAAAAATTTAAACAGCATTTCAAAGAGTTATATGATTCAATGAAAGTCACTCGTGACAAGAACAATGAAAAAATAACTTCTTTACAAAAGGAAATTGAGAATCTGAAAAGTCAGGTAAAAGGGAAAATGCCACTTGTTAATACAAATATCTTCATTAAACGTTATTTATATTTTTGATCTTTACCTAAGTTTTGTTAACGACAAAAGTAAATTTATTTTGTATAAAAGCTTAAAGCTTGTCAAGTTTAATAGATATTAGAACAAGCTTTTTCAAACAATATATTCATCATTCATGCATTTACATTTATGATTAGTGACATCTTGATATGACTCTAATCATTATATATGATAGTAGTTTTTAGAATGTGTTAAGTTCTTAAAACCAAACACTACTTAAGTACTTGCATATTTCTAAATATAGAAATATAACATATGACATCATGTGTTGCATCATGGAAATCATTGGAAGATTTCATTAGATATTTTGTGTGGATTTGTACTCTTCATATCTTGCACAATCTCACTTAGATATAGTTGACTTTAGCAAAGATTTTAGATATCTTGCTGTCAGACCTCCACGGTACCAAAATGGTACACGGGCGGAACCCTTTTGAGGGTTCCGTGGTCCGTGGACGCTCCTGTCCATTTTGGCTATAAATAGCAAAGCCAAACCAAGTAGTTTTTCATCCCTTTCCATCATACTCTCTTACATATCTTCTCTCTAACCTTTCTAACTCAGTTTCATATCATATTAGTGATCTCTTTTATAGCAAAGAAGATCAAGTCACATTCAAGCTTCAAACGAGAAGTTGGAAGTCTTGTTTGTTTAGTGTTGTATGATCTAGTGTTGATTCATACTTCATTGTTATATTAAACCATCATAATCTTGTGAGTGTGAGTGGTTAGTATTTTAGTCCTCAAAATACATTATGTGTGGGAGTAGTTGTACCCTTGGAAAGAACTCGACATCTAGCTTAGTGTCGGAAATAGTGTAAGCGAAGTGTAAAGGTTTTCTCCGCCGGTGAAAGGAGCTTGTTGACTAGTGAAGTTAAACTCTCGAGTGTGAGACTCGGGGAGTGGAGTAGGGCAAGGAAAAAGAGTTCTTGTAGACCGAACCACTATAAACAACTTGTTGTGGTTTGATCATTTCTTTCCTTAATTACTCTTTACATATTGCTTGCATATTTCATTAACATATCTAAGATCAATATCAATTGATCTTTTCAATAAGTTTCAAAACAAAGTTTTAATTGGTAAACTATTCAACCCCCTTCTAGTTTTCTACAATTGGTACCAGAGCCTCGTTGCTCAAGAATTTCTAAAATAATCTATATTTTATAAACTTGAAACGATCCATGGATTAGAAAACTTTAAAAAGGGCAATCTATGCAAAGACCACCACTTTTTGAAACCAATGGATTTATCTATTGGAAAAACCGTTTTGAAACATATGTAAAATCAAAGATATAGATCTTTGGTTTATTATTGTTAAAGGGATTTTAGTTCTACAACAAAGGATATTTCTGTTGATGAACAAAAGAAATTAGTTGCTAAAAATAACGAAGCTAAAATGATGCTTTATAATGCTTTACCTAGAAAAGAATATGAAAGAATTTTTATGTGTGAAACCGCCAAAGATATTTGGGAATCTTTAATTGTTACACATCAAGGTAATTCACAAGTCAAGGATAACAAAATTGATCTTCTTGTTCAACAATATGAACAATTTGTTATCCCTGAAGATGAAACCATTGATTGTGGCTTTGCTCGCTTTAATACTATTATTACATCACTTAAAGCACTTGATGAATCTTTTCGTAGTAAGAACTTTGTCAGGAAATTTCTTATAGCACTCCATCCCAAATGGAGAGCTAAAGTGACCGCCATTGAGGAATCAAAAGATCTCTCAATAATGTCACTAGACGAGTTAATCGGTAACCTCAAAGTACACGAATTGGTGATGGAGAAAGATTCGGAGATCATCAAAGGAAAAAGGGAGAAGATCAAATCCGTTGCTCTAAAAGCAAAAGCGGAATCAAGTGATGATGACGAATCTTGCTCCGGTAGTGAAGATGAGGAATATGCCATGGCCGTTAGAGATTTTAAGAAGTTCTTTAAAAGAAGAGGAAAGTTCGTAAGACAACCTCGAGAAGAAAAGAAGCCATTCCGAAAAGATCGGGATGACAAGAAGGGTAAAGGTGAAAGAAAATGTTTTAGATGTGGTGATGCAAGTCACCTCATAGGAGAATGTCCCAAGCCACGTAAAAGCAAAAATCAACGAGCTTTTGTAAGTGGTGCTTGGAGTGATAGTGAAGACGATGAAGAATCAAGCAAGGAAGAGATCGCTCTAATGGCACATGAGTCAAACGAGGTACTTTCCGACTCTTCTTATTCTTCTATTGATGATGACACTTTGCAAAAACAATATAATCAATTGTGTGAGCTAAGTCTAAAAATCATAACTAAAAATAAATTTTTAAAAACCAAAAAGGAATTTTTGGAAAATGAAGTTTATGAGCTAAAAGAAAAAGCAAAACGACTTGAAAAAGGAAAAGCAAATGACGATGATTGTAAATCATGTCAAGAGCTTAAACTTGAAATAGAAAAACTAAAGCTCACACAAGATGTTTTAATCGAAAACAATTCTAAATTTAAAAGGTTTAACAAGAACATCGCTCTTGCCGATGAAATAGTTAAAATTCATAAAACACCAGGAGACATGAATGAGCTAGGTTTTAATGAAGTATTAATTCCAAAAATTCAAAACAAAACGGCCGAAAAGGACGAACAATCAGTCAAATCTGCTGCAGTACAGCACGGACCAGACGGAACCAAAATTAGGGTTCCGTCCGTTGAACAAATCTGCTGCAGTACATTTATGATTAGTGACATCTTGATATGACTCTAATCATTATGTATGATAGTAGTTTTTAGAATGTGTTAGGTTCTTAAAACCAAACACTACTTAAGTACTTGCATATTTCTAAATATAGAAATATAACATATGACATCATGTGTTGCATCATGGAAATCATTGGAAGATTTCATTAGATATTTTGTGTGGATTTGTACTCTTCATATCTTGCACAATCTCACTTAGATATAGTTGACTTTAGCAAAGATTTTAGATATCTTGCTGTCAGACCTCCACGGTACCAAAATGGTACACGGGCGGAACCCTTTTGAGGGTTCCGTGGTCCGTGGACGCTCCTGTCCATTTTGGCTATAAATAGCAAAGCCAAACCAAGTAGTTTTTCATCCCTTTACATCATACTCTCTTACATATCTTCTCTCTAACCTTTCTAACTCAGTTTCATATCATATTAGTGATCTCTTTTGTAGCAAAGAAGATCAAGTCACATTCAAGCTTCAAACGAGAAGTTGGAAGTCTTGTTTGTTTAGTGTTGTATAATCTAGTGTTGATTCATACTTCATTGTTATATTTAACCATCATAATCTTGTGAGTGTGAGTGGTTAGTATTTTAGTCCTCAAAATACATTGTGTGTGGGAGTAGTTGTACCCTTGGAAAAAACTCGACATCTGGCTTAGTGTCGGAAATAGTGTAAGCAAAGTGTAAATGTTTTCTCCGCCGGTGAAAGGAGCTTGTTGACTAGTGAAGTTAACCTCTCGAGTGTGAGACTCGGGGAGTGGAGTAGGGCAAGGAAAAAGAGTCCTTGTAGACCGAACCACTATAAACAACTTGTTGTGGTTTGATCATTTCTTTCCTTAATTACTCTTTGCATATTGCTTGCATATTTCATTAACATATCTAAGATCAATATCAATTGATCTTTTCAATAAGTTTCAAAACAAAGTTTTAATTGGTAAACTATTCAACCCCCCTTCTAGTTTTCTACACCACTTGTCTGTGATGAGAATTTTGTATCAAAGGCATATGCGGATTCTAAGTATGCTGTGACTGTAAAGTATATTCCCCCTCATCTTAGAAATAATGAACGTGTGTGTCAAGAATATTTTTCGTATCTTAAGGATAGTCTAGAATGCCTCCGTTAGATTGTCGAAGAGGATAGCATAAATAAACCACTTGATAGAGAAGTTAGGTATGCAAGCTTATATGCCAAACGATCTCTAGAGCTTTTAGAATGTTTAAGAGCAACATGCCCTAAATCCTTTTGTACTAAAGATAAAGTCATTATGCCATGCTCTATGCCTAGTATTAAGCATGTGATGCCATGCTCTATGCCTAGTATTAAGCATGCGACTCTTGATATGCCTTGCTCTATTCCTAAAGTTAAACATGTGTACTTTAATGTGCCTACTAGTACTTCAGATCCCAACACTTCTAGGTGGGAGCAAAAAGTAGCAAATCCAACTAATGTTCCCATCATTCCCTCTACAGGAGTAATCAGTGACACTAAGGCAAGCGGGTCAAAGCCTCAGGCAATACAAAGCAAGATAGGACCTCGCAAGCTAAAAGTGAATAATGGAAGAAAGTAGAAGACCACCCTAGGAACAATAAGTTTATGTTGAATAAGACGAATCGTGTTGATTCTAGTATTAGCTATAAGCGTACCGTAATTAATTCGAATTCTGCTACTATTTTCAAAACATGTAATGAATGTTTGGTTTCTGGTATGAATCATGAATGTGTTGAGAATGATTTGAGTAATCTGTTAAATCTCCATAAAAAACGCTTACATTAGAAAACAGGTTAAGGATGTGAGAAAACCAAGGTGGAAGAAGATTAGAAAACATTGGAAACCAACAAGAAGAAAATTTAGTAATGTAGGTTATCAATAGATACTGGTCGTAAATTCAATCTAAAAGAGTTGTGCCCTAAATTATCCAGATCAATGCACATTAGGAAATGGATGCCCACTGTTAGAGTCATACCTTTAAAAAGTTGATAAGGTTTTAAAATGTACCTTTTTGAGGGGTCGTTTAAGCCCTTATTTGATCACTTTTGTATCCGTTATTACTTAATATCATTCCTTTTCACTTTTTAGGTCTCTTGAAGGCAAATTGCTGGAATGGCACTTATTTGGACGAAAAGGCGCGGATATACGAAGAAAATGGCCAAAGTCAAGAATCGAGACACTCAAGCTGCTGAAATACAAAGGGACGGTGTCAGGTGTTATCTGTGACGCCGTCGCATCACTTTTGTGACGGCTCAGTAGCCAAATTGCTTATTTTCAAGTGACGGTGTCAGGCTTTAAAAGAGTAGGTCGTCGCAAACTCGACGGCCTAGATTTGATCGACGGCGTCGAATGAAGGGACGGTGTCACAAGAATAAGGTGACGCCGTCGCAAGACTAACGTGGCCAAGACGAAACCCTAATAACGGTGACCCTACGGCGTCATAATTCATAAGGTGACGCCGTCGCGATTGTAATCTTATATATAGAATCCGAATTTTTTAGTTTTCAGTGTGTAGTCTTTTGGAGTAAAAACCTAAACCGAACCAAGGCTGTCTTGTACAGTATTTTAGGGTTCCAAACCCTATCTTACACCAAGATAAGTGTTTTACTTCATTAATTCAATTATGTCTTCAATTATTTGTGTGTATGCTTGCATGTTCTCCATGTCCGGCTAATTTATTTGTGTGTTTGCTTAGGGAATATGAAACTTAATTATTGAATATTGATTGGTTGTCACTTATCTTAATTGTTAATGATCTAGTAATGCGATAGGTCATTCGTTGTGTAGTTAATGCTTGATTAATCTTTATGAACCTTAGACTATAACACCTAGAGTAGTTGTAGGCTAAACCATCCAAAGAGTACCTTAGAGTTAGAGTCTATAATTCCTAGAGATTTTGTAGACGAGACCCTTTGGTAGTTTCAAAGAGTTAGGGACAAACGCATACCCTACGACTTTAGACACACAACGCGATTAATAATAAGGACGTGACAATTCAACCATCAATAGGAGATAATTAAGGAGTAATAAAACCTAAGTAAACACATCTTTAAACCATCATACGAGCACACAATAATTAGACATAGACTACATACACCTTAGATTAGATAATTAGACAAGTAGAGTAATCGGTAGAAATACCAACCCTCAAATCCAAACCCCGAGATTCCTACCTTTCTAATTCCTAAAAAACGTAAAAAGATAAAAAAATAATCTTCCTCAACCCCAACCTTAGTGTAGTAACTTCTCACTAGCATTCCTATTCCCGTAGAGAACGATATCAATACCCGTGGCTTACCCTAATACTACACTACAACGATTAGGTTCACTGCCTAGGGTGTTATAAAACTTGCTCGAAGAAAAGGACGTTCCTTTGACCCCGAACGACGCGTGTAGCGTTATCAAGGTTTTGGCGCCGCTGCCGGGGAATAGAATAGCTAGTTAGTAGTCCACATCGTTTAGGTTTCTTTGCTTGATTCCCATCAAGTAATATTTTTCTCATTTTTTTGCTTCCTCGTAGTCTATCCCCCTTCTTCGTGACCTTTGTTCGTAACCCCATCACTTTTTATCATGGAAGGTGATAAACCACCAAATAACACTCTACCACCAAACAACTACCCACCGCTTGACCCAGCCTTTGCCAACCAACTTTGAGCTCGTATTGTTAGTGAAATTGGAGAGCTTAGGAAACTAAATAGGATAATTGAAAATACGCTTGAGGAAGCCCTTAAGGAATCTACTAACCCTGTAGATAGTGATTCAACCTCAAGTGATTCGGATGATGACCTAGAAGATGGAGATTATAAGGTGTTAGAAATTATGGAGGATAGTAAGGAGGAGGAAGAACTTAGGGAGTATTTCGACTCATACCCTAAGGGAAAGGAAACCACCTATCACTATAACGTAGTTAACTTCCCGAGACCACCCTTCGAGCCTCGCATAAGAATGGGTAACCCTAAAAACATCAAGATACCGTGTATGATTGGATACTTATATAGGGACCACACCTACATTGACTATAAGGCACCCATGAATATAATGTCTAGGCTCTATTACAATTAGATCATGAGCAAAAAGCTAGAACCTATGAGGAACCCCTTTCGCCCTAAGAAAGCAAGTAACTATATTGGGAGGGTTAAAGGATTGCATGTCTTCGTAGGTAACTTCACATATAGGTGTGATTTCATGATCTTGGAGAATGTTAAGGGCATCATTGTTGGGTTTTTAGGGGATGTAATACTTGGGAGACCATTTATAGAGGAGCCTATGATGGTTTATGATCAAGAGGGAGGAATAGTCAAGTTCTCAAATGGAGTCGAGAGTGTTAAATATATAATGCCCCACAAAAATAAGAAGTTTGAGGGTATTGATAATTTAGATGTGGACAACATTCCGGCATTCGAAGTAGACTGGAAGAACAAGGTTTACTACACTCCTTGTCTTGAATTAGGCCCTTAATATATTCGTGATGAGAGAAGGGTTAAGGAGATTGAATGGGCCTCTAAGATTAGGACAACGTAGGGGCACGACTACGAGTCTAGCTACAAGACTCATAAATAAAGAAAAGCGCTTCGTGGGAGGCAAACCATGCTTAATTGTTTGCTTTTTAGTGTCATATATCTTTTATTGATTGCTTATTCTCATGTTTAAATTTGTAAAAATACTTTATTTTGTTTTTAACCTCGTCTTAATTGCATGTAAAGGTATTTTACATAAAGGATAAGTGTAGGGAGGATTACACACGTTTTCAAAAGAGACGTAAACATGAGAATTGCAATTAATTAAAAGATATATATGTGTGTTTGTTCGAGTCAAATGCTTGTATCGAGTCATAATGGATGTTTTGCAGAAATTTTTCCAGATTCTAAAGATGTAAATTTTCCAGAAAATCGCAGACCAGTTTTTGTCAGTATAACCTGACGGCGTCAGGATCGCAACCTGACGGCGTCAGGAAGGAGTAAAACAACAGATTACTTTTTTCTCGTTTTCTGAGCTACTTATAAATTTTTGAAATTTTCCAGGTCTTAATTTTCCAGAAATTCTGTAAACATCCATTCCACAAGCATTATATCCTAGTTTAATAGAGTCTTATATATATTATTACCGCCGATTTTACGCGAAGGTTTCGTTTGTTTTCTTCAAGTGTGCAGGTTTAATTTACTAAGAAGAAGATACATAAGATTGGAAGGAGCTTTTCACGCATACATTCTTCTTGGAAAGGATTTAACCACCACTTTACACGGATCCTACCGAACTAATCAGGGGAGTATTAGTTTCTTTCATTTTTAATTACCTTCCATTATCATAACTTTGATACTTTCAGGGAACATTGGGGACAATGTTCAGTTTAAGTGTAGGGAGGGAAAATAAAACGGGAACTTTGAAACTATGCTTATCCTTGATTATTTGCTTTGTCCAATTGTATTTGTGTAATAAACCATGAGAAAATGTCGGTTAGGGTAATTTTGGCACCAAATTTAAAATTTTTCATGACATATAGTAGTGGGCTATTAGTCTTAACAAAAGCGTCTCACGGATAGGAAGTTATATGACTAGCACAAAATACCCTTTACCACTTAAATTCCACCCAAAATGTGAGGATCACCATTAGATTAGTAGGAATTAAAGCATTCATCTTTAATGCTTAGTGTGTGAACCGGTAGTATATTAGATTCTAGAACTTGTTTTGTGATGCATCCCGAGATCGCTAGTAAGACTACACTTGTGTAGTTAGGAATAACTAAATGATAAGAGGCATTAGGATAACCCTTGTTTGATACCCATAATATAATTACTTCTTCCACCTCGGTTGAGTAATTCCCCCACACCCTTGCGTTGTACTCACTTTTAGTACACGATACCCCTAGTTAACCCCTCAGAGCCTATCCTTTTCGCGGTTCTCGTGATGTTTCGATTTTCTGGAATATCAATGAAGAGCATTGTTTACACCCCACCCCTAAATGTACACCCAAATCGCCTTAGCCTACCTTGTATGCACTCACTTTTAGTGCATTATTGTTATCACCCTAAAAACCCTTAGTTCAATTATCTAGTTGCTTGCATGAGTTGCTAAGTCGAGTCATATCCTTTGTACACAGTTTTGGGACGATTGGGACTCATGGGAAAAGTTAAAGTTTATGAAATGACGGGAAGGGAACGTTAAATTCAAATTCCCTTTATTTGCGTAATAATGTACTCCAAGTGTTTTGATCTTTTCAATTCGGGTCAAATTAGTGTTAGAGTAATAAAAACTCAAGTGTAGGGATGTGCCTATAAATCCCTATCATTTTGATGTTACCATAGAGGATGGTAGAGTAAAAGTGTACGGAAAAAAAAATCGAAAAAAAATAAAAAAAGAGAAAAAGAAAAAAATAGAGTGTAAAAAAAAAAAAAAAAAAAATGGGGCTACCATCCTACATCTATCTTTAAATTTATGTTTGTTTGTTTCAGTTATCTAGAGTCTAGAGTGTCGAGTCTTGGCTTAGCAACGTCATTCTTCATATGCTTGTAACATAGAGATTTTTGACTTGCCACCACTAAATAGCCTATCCCACCAAACCCTTTGTTTCCCTACCGTAAGCCTAACATTATAACCCTTTTAAAGACCTCTTTGATAGTCTTTTCTAGGTGCTTACGCCAAAGCGATGGAGGTTTGATCTAGTCTCAAGCCTATGGTAATCTATGTACTAGGACCGGTTAATGAGTGTTTATCTTCCATTTCCAACTTGTTATATTTCATATACACCCGAGAGATGTGAGTACCCAAACACCCCATGTGAGGTGCTAGTATGTAATTTCCGTGCTTGTTATGACTTTTGCGGGGCTTATATGTGTTATGGATTATTCTAAACCAATGCTTCATGACCCCTAACTTATAAATTAATTGGCTAAAAGCACATTTGCTTGAGGACAAGCAAATACCAAGTGTAGGGATATTTGATAAGGTTTTAAAATGTACCTTTTGAGGGGTCGTTTAAGCCCTTATTTGATCACTTTTGTATCCGTTATTACTTAATATCGTTCCTTTTCACTTTTAGGTCTCTTGAAGGCAAATTGCTGGAATGGCACTTATTTGGACGAAAAGGCGCGATATCGAAGAAAATAGCCAAAGTCAAGAATCGAGACACTCAATTCTGCTGAAATACACAGGGACGGCGTCAGGTGTTATCTGTGACGCCGTCGCATCACTTTTGTGACGGCTCAGTAGCCAAATTGCTTATTTTCAAGTGACGGTGTCAGACTTTAAAAGAGTAGGTCATCGCAACTCAGGCGGCCTAGATTTGATCCAGACGGCGTCAGAAACTGAAGGGGACGGCGTCACAAGCATAAGGTGACGCCGTCGCAAGACTAACGTGGCCAAGACGAAACCCTAATAACGGTGACCCGACGGCGTCACAATTCATAAGGTGACGCCGTCGTGATTGTAATCTTATATATATAATCCGAATTTTTTAGTTTTCAGTGTGTAGTCTTTTGGAGTAAAACCTAAACCGAACCAAGGCTGTCTTGTACAGTATTTTAGGGTTCCAAACCCTATCTTACACCAAGATAAGTGTTTTACTTCATTAATTCAATTATGTCTTCAATTATTTGTGTGTATGCTTGCATGTTCTCCATGTCCGGCTAATTTATTTGTGTGTTTGCTTAGGGAATATGAAACTTAATTATTGAATATTGATTGGTTGTCTCTTATCTTAATTGTTAATGATCTAGTAATGCGATAGGTCATTCGTTGTGTAGTTAATGCTTGATTTATCTTTGTGAACCTTAGACTATAACACCTAGAGTAGTTGTAGGCTAAACCATCCAAAGAGTACCTTAGAGTTAGAGTCTATAATTCCTAGAGATTTTGTAGACGAGACCCTTTGGTAGTTTCAAAGAGTTAGGGACAAACGCATACCCTACGACTTTAGACACACAACGCGATTAAGAATAAGGACGTGACAATTCAACCATCAATAGGAGATAATTAAGGAGTAATAAAACCTAAGTAAACACATCTTTAAACCATCATACGAGCACACAATAATTAGACATAGACTACATACACCTTAGATTAGATAATTAGACAAGTAGAGTAATCGGTAGAAATACCAACCCCCAAATCCAAACCCCAAGATTCGTACCTTTCTAATTCCTAAAAAAACATAAAAGGATAAAAAAATAATCTTCCTCAACCTCAACCTTAGCGTAGTAACTTCTCACTAGCATTCCTATTCCCCTAGAGAACGATATCAATACCCGTGGCTTACCCTAATACTACACTACAACGATTAGGTTCACTGCCTAGGGTGTTATAAAACTTGCACGTGTAGCGTTATCAGAAGTGAACACACTTTGAATAGATCGACTGTCACTAATAGTTCTGCATCTACTTCTAATGATATCGTTGACTCTGTTTCTGATGTGGATGTTCCAATCTCGTTTTCTAACCAAGTGGAACCCATTCTCGCATGGGGATCCAAACTGTCCAGTCATCTATACTTGTTTGTGTTCAACTGCAGGTCATTCAAATCGTTCGTGGTACTGGACTCAGCTTCCAAGCATATGACTGGAGATCGCTCACGGCTCATGAACTCGTGAGTAAATTTATCGGGACTGTTAGATTCGGGAACGACCATTTTGGGGTGATTATGGGTTATGGAGATTATGTGGTTGGTGATAGTGTAATTTTCCGGGTATATTATGTTGAAGGTCTTGGTCATAATTTGTTTTCTGTCGGTCAATTATGTGATTCTGATCTAGAAGTGGCCTTTAGAAAACATACCTGTTTCGTTAGAGAACTTGATGGTGTGGAACTTTTAAGAGGAAAACGTGGAACAAACTTATACACCATCTCTATCGAAGATATGATGAAGTCTTCTCCAATATGCTTGTTATCAAAGGCCTCTAAAACAAAGTCATGGTTATGGCATCGTCGTCTCAATCACTTGAACTTCGGAACCATTAATGATTTGTCTAGAAAGGACCTCGTAAGAGTTTTACCGAGATTGAAGTATGAAAAAGATCATCTTTGTTCAGCATGCCAATTGGGAAAAGCAAGAAATATGCCCATAAACCCAAACACGCAAACTCGTTATGGAAGTTCTTCATACTCTTCACATGGATTTATGTGGACCCATGAGAGTGCAAACTATAAACGGGAAGAAATATGTGTTAGTCATGGCTGATGACTATTCTCGGTTTACTTGGGGTAAGTTTTTGAAGTCAAAGGATGAAAATCCGAGCGTCATCATCAAACTTATTAAACAGCTGAGTTCGACTTAATAAAAATGTCGAATTATCCGAACATACAATGGGCTGAGTTTGTTAACAAATAACTGAGTCAGTTCTATGAAAGCATTGGAATCAGCCATCAAAGAAGTGTTCCACGTACTCCTCAACGAGCGGTGTAGTTGAAAGAAGAAATCGGACTCTTGTCGAAGCTGCAAGAACTATGCTAATTTTCTCAAAGGTTCTAATGTTTCTCTGGGCTGAAGCCATTGCCACTGCTTGCTACACCCAAAACCGTTCCTTATTCACACCTCTCATGGAAAGACTCCTTACGAACTTGTCCACAACCGAAAACCAGATATATCTTTCCTTCGTGTGTTCGGTGCCTTATGCTATCCAACGAATGATGGTCAAGACTTAGGAAAGTTAAGAGCTAAGGCGAGCATTGGAGTTTTTGTTGGATATCCACCAAACCGAAAGGGTTACAGAATCTACAACAAAAGAACTCGAGATATCATGGAAACTATTCACGTCACGTTCGATGAGTTGTCTGAGCAAATGGCTCCAGGACAATCAAGTTCTGGACCCGCATCTCAACATTTATCTTGTAGTCCTATCGGTTCCTCTCTTGTACAGAATCCCTCACCTACAGTTCCATATGTACCTCCTTCTGAAGAAGATTTGAAGAAACTGTTTGATCCAATGTTTGATGAATATTATGAACCCATTGTTAATGATCATTCTACACCATCAACAGTGGCGGCTTCTAATCCAATCAACACAGATAATCCATCTGTATCAATGACTTTGTCTCAAGAAGCGCCCGTGCAGATCACTCATCGTCATCCTCAAATCCTCAATCTTCAATTGTACATCATGGAAATGAAGCTGCAAATTATGATGAAGATAACCCTTTTGCTACTTTCGAAGATGCTCCATTTGAGAACATATTTGCTCCTGAACCACCTTCAGAACCATCTTCATCAAGAAATCCAAACTCTGCTACTTCAGCCCCTCAACAACAACCACACGAGCACCTTAGAAAATGGACACATGGCCATCCATTGGACAACATCATTGGGAACCCTTATCGTCCAGTATCCACTCGTAAACAACTTGCAACTGATGCCTTGTGGTGCTTCTTCAACTCCATACTATCTAAGGTCGAACCAAAGGATGTTAAAACAATCATGACCGAGGACAACGGTTCATTGCCATGCAAGAAGAAATTCATGAGTTCGATCGACTAGATGTATGAGAATTATTACCGCTCACTGTGCTATGATCATTACTCTAAAATGGATCTTCAAAGTAAAACTTGATGAGCATGGTGATGTACTAAAGAACAAGGCTCGACTGGTTGCGAAAGGATACCGTCAAGAAGAGGGTATTGACTTTGAAGAATCATTTTCTCAGTTGCACGTGATCGAGGCAATCAGAATCTTCTTGGCTAACGCTGCTAGTAAGAACATGGTAGTCTATCGATGGATGTAAAGAGCTTTTCTGGAGATCTGAAAGAGATTGTATACGTCAGCCAGCCTGAAGGTTTTGTGAATCCAGAGCATCCTACTCATGTCTATCACTTGAAGAAGGCTCTTTACGGTTTGAAGCAAGCACCAAGGGCAAGGGACAATACGCTATCAAAGTTTCTTCTATCTAATGGATTCAGCAAAGGAGAATTTGATCCGACATTGTTCACCAGAAACTCAGGCAAACACTTAATTCATGTTCAAATCTATGTTGATGATATTATTTTTGCCTCGAATGACCCCAATGAATGTGACCGTTTTTCTAAGGATATGGGCTCCAAATTTCAAATGTCAATGATGGGACAAATGTCATTTTTCTTGGGATTACAAATTTCACAAAGTCCCGGAGGCATTTTTATCAATCAATCTAAATATGCAAATGAGATCTTAAAGAAATTTGGATTTGTTTCTTGTGACCCTGTTGACACTCCCATGGTGGAGCGTACTAAACTGGATGAGGACCACTCAGGGATCATGGTTGACCAAACTAAATATCGTAGTATGATTGGATCCCGATGTACCTTACTGCCAGTAGACCATACATTCTGTTCGCTGTATGCATGTGTGCTAGATACCAGGCTAAGCCTACCAAAAAGCACCTTGAAGCGGTTAAACGGGGTCTTTCGGTATCTCCAAGGAACCATCAACATCGGACTTTGGTACCTGAAGGACACCGGTATGTCACTAACAGCCTATGCAGATGCTGACCATGCAGGGTGTCAAGATACACGTCGAAGCACGTCAGGAGGTGCTCAGTTTTTGGGTGATAAGATTGTGAGCTGGTCTTCAAAGAAACAAATGAGTACCTCAATATCCTCTACAGAGACAGAATACATAGCCATGTCATCTTGTTGTGCTCAAATCCTATGGATGAGATCCCAATTATCTAACTAAGGCTTTGAATTCAACAAAATCCTTCTGTACTGTGATAACAAGAGTGCCATTGCTCTCTCATGCAACAACGTTCAACATTCAAGAGCAAAGCATATCGACATTCGACATCACTTCATCATGGAGCAAGTGGAGAATGGTGTGGTGGAACTATATTTTGTGAAGTCTGAATATCAGCTAGCAAACATCTTCACCAAAGCTCTTCCTAGAGAACGTTTTGAGTTTATCCTTCCACGACTTGGTCTAAAGAGTCTACAACCAGAAACACTCAAATGTCTTCAAGAGGAAGACGAGGAGTAAAGGCTTTTCTTCATCCATCTCTTGTACATATTTATTCAAAAAGCAAAATACAAAATTATAAAACCCACAAAAAGAAAATAGAAAAATACAAAATCTCAAAAATCCATAAAAATCAGAAGATCTTTGAAAAAGCCCAAAAATATTATTTTTTCCCACCTATTTCTGTTCTTCGATAACATCTACGGACTTTGTTTTGTCACTCAAAGAATGGAACGGGTCTTTAGATGAAGTTCGAATGTACATAAACCTTTAAAAAAAATGGGATGGAGAAAAATGATAGTTTATTGTCATTTCAGGCAGTAACCAGTTTTAAATGAAAGAACAAAGCCATGCTTAAATTGATTTTTGAAACTTCATGCTCTAATTCTTATAACAAATGTTTGTCGCCAAAAAGACAAATATTTCCATCACAAATATTTTTCCTTCCAAATATTCTTCTGAAAAATATTTGTCATCTAATGAAAACAAAATTGCTTTGAAATTAACTCGGTCTATATTTTGAAATCATCTGGGCTTATCATTTGTCAAAATCTCTAACACTCAATTAACCACTTATGTCATTGATTGAGGGGGAGAATGATTTCAAACAAATCAAAAAGTTATTTTTCAAACAATTGGCACGTAATCGAGCAAGGTCTAATTTTGGATAATTAAAAAGAACAAAGTTTTTATACAATTGGATCCAGACCAAGGCTATCGTTGTGTTTTCATAAGATACTTAAGCATGTTTAATCATTGGAGTTTAAAGTCTCAAAATTTGATCCTTATCAGTTACATGTTTTAAAAGCAAGTCACATTTCTCCTCAAAATCCTTCAAAAACAATTTAAATCAATAGAGATCACAAATCTCAAAGGATTTGAAAATTGTGATTGGGGGAGAATTTGTGATTTAAATTGGATATAAACTGATAATTCAATAAGTGGTTTTATAAGGATAATAACAAGCTCTCCTCCCTAAATGTGCCAAACGATTTCATATTTTCCATGCACATGTTAAGGGGGAGCATTTATCTTAAACCAAAAAGAATTGAATCGTGACTGATTTGTCTCAAAGTGCAGGATCCCTCTAATATGTGCAAAACTCTTTCGAATCTCGATGCACATATTGAGGGGGAGAAATCATGAGAAAACCTCTTCCTTCCCAAAAGTGTTTTATTCAAAGTATTTAAAATACTATATTTGATCGGAAAGTGATGATGACCATTTTAGAAAATGTTAACCAAAGATTGGATCTTTAATTCTTAATCTAAGATTTCAAATTCCTCTTGCCTCCATGTGCTAAAACAATTTCTAATACATGAAGCACATGTTGAGGGGGAGCATTTCTAAATTATCAAAAACAATTAAGGTACAAAATACTTTGATTTTATATCACAAGTACCTTGATTGATTTTTCAAATGGTTTTCTATTGGTTTCGAGGCAGATGAAAAATACCAAAAGACCGACCAATTTTACTTTATGCATGGTGATATAAGGATGGTTAGGTTAGGTATTCGTTCCACGATCCAGCCAGAGCCGGAGGGATCAACCCAAGGACAATCCACTAGATAGTGTAGAGTCCTTAGGTATATTGAAAAAGGAGAAAAATGAGAATATGGGAAGAGTGCGGACTGAGACAGAGCTAGTACTGGAATAAACCCAACAAGGTTCTAGTTATGAAGTCTCGGTAAGCACTGAGGGGTTGAAGAATGAAAAATAATTAAATGATAAAAGGGTGAAAAGAAATAGCCCTCTATTATTTCAACCTTAGGGCAAAAATCGGGTTCAATTCATATGCTACCGGTGGTTACCAAGGTAACACCGATATTAAAGACAAGACGTCATGGACCCAGTGACGCACTGCACTACAACTTCCCAAGCTACTCAAGTTCCTCTTAAAAGGGCTTGTTTCATTCTCACGGGGAACCTACATAATCTATTGACTTTATCTTAGAGATTGTTGATATTGAAGAAGGAGACCCTCTCCCTAGTCTCCGGCATAAGAAACCAAAAGTGCACTATTGAGTCTAGAGCTAAGAGATCATCAATAAATCTCATTAGGACACAATCTATGAAGACTCACTATTTTACACAATGTGGAAAGTGAGAATATATTTTAAGAGTCCTACGCATTATCCTTGTGGTATTGCCAGAACATCTGAGTGATGTGTTAACACATTCACGATGAAGATGGAAATCCTTCTAGAGCTAACATCAAACAAGCTCTTGGTGGGTGACATGTGAGATCTATCCAATAGATCAAACTTGTGACAACTGGATAGAAACGATGGGGCGATTCAATATTGAATCAACCTTGGTCTAGGAAATGGATTGACGGATACCTTTGAAAAACCGGTCGTTGTGCTTAAAATTCTTTTCTCTAGCACATCGACTGTGTATTAATATTTCAAAATAAAAGGTGTTTATGATTGATAATTGATTTTCCTTAAAACTTTCGTTGTATTGCAAAACACTTTATATTAAGCAATACACGGTTGTTTTTCAAATCACTTTTCATCAATCAGTGAATCTCAATTCGCTGGTTCACTCACTCCGTGTTGTCTTCTTTGAGATGTTCCGGTTTGAGAACAGCTAGAGCACCTGCGAAACCCTGTCAAGGAGATTCTTCGGAATGTTACCTGATCATAGGCAATACTTGTACTGATCAACGGGGAACCGTGGGCCGTGTACCTCAATTCAACAAAAGTGATCAAAGACACTTTCATGCGCTTTATTACTAACTGTTGTATGTAGGGAAACCCGACGGTTGCAGCTGATCGGAATTGATAAGTCATTCCATAGCCGCATGCTCACACATCATGTTCATTTCAAAGAAATCATGATATATGCATATCTTCATCAAGTGATTCTGATATCTTCACTCCATGCTTCTGCTACGCTGATGCAAATATCAAGAATCAACAAAAGCTTCCGCAACTCTGATAAGAAGATATCATGATTCAGAATGTGAGCATGTCGGTCCAAAAGTCACAACTTCACATAATGGCAACACTTCAAAGGATACGTCAGAGATTTATGGTGGCAGATGATCTCAATGCTGGCTCAATACTCATCTTCACGTGGATCAGATAAAGACCTCCACTTAAAATAACAAAACATGCGGAACATGAAGAATCAAAGACTACGGGCTACAGAGCAATGAACTTAATCAAGAATCCAAGAACAATCAAAAAGTAATATCTGTTTGTATTCAATGAGAATTGAGGTGACCTCCCTTAGGGGGAGATTGTTAGGATTTAGAAATCCAGTAGTTAAAGAGTCGGTCACCTCAAATATATGTATTCGTTAGAAAGCTCGTAGTCGTAGTCATTTTATGTTAGTTAGTAGTGTGTTATGTAACACCGTGGAGGACGGACGGGTCTTTACCCACTGTATGCTGATCCACAGCCAGTAGGAGGCGTTTCTTGTAAGAAACTATAAATACCCTCTACCTCCCAAGGTAGAGGGTTGGAGCTTTCAATATCATTTTTCTTTGTCTCACCAAGTTCCCAACTCTCTTCCACTTTCTCTCTCTAAAACTCTAATTCATACGCCCCTATTTAATATGTGTTGATGTGTTTATGAAAACCAATATGTTACAACTTTTGATCAATATATTCAAGTTTTTTTTACCAAACATTACAAGCATTTGAGCCCGAGTTTAAATTCAAACCATTAAGTTGAGCTCAAGCTCGTGTTAGGTAGTGTTTGATAACAACTTAATGTGTTTTAATTGAAAATTATGTAAGTTAATTAAGTCATCAAATGGATGTTTGTTTAGTGCTTAAAACTAACATGTGACCTTCTAAAAAAAACCAGGGAAAAAATGCCCCCTAAGAGATATATAAGTAACATGGGGCCCACTCCTATATCAACCACATATTGAGGAGGTCTTTAGTTATTTTGACTTGGGGATACAGACCCTTTAATAGAAAAAGTGGACCTAATTTAAAAAAGTAATAATATTATATTAGTGTGTTCCACTATCTCTTCCCATTAAGTAAAAAAGTAACGCAGCCTTAGTCTGGTATACAGTTCTCAAAGGATCTGTATCACACAACATGCTGCTGATATTTTTTTTGCGCGCGCGTGCAAAAAAAAATAATAAAATAAAAAAAAATTATTGAACAACCTTTTTCTTATAATAATATGCACCATGTTAACAGATATTCACTTTGACATGACCCCAAACACAATTACATCACCAAACAAGGACATTATCACCATAGTAGATCGATTTCTTATAATCTTTTTTCTAAATTTGGCATTAGTCTATATTGCTCAACTTTATGAGGCATTTGATAAGTAATCTCATCATTCTCATCCACGAATTTGGCTACTCCAAGTGATGGATCATAAGTCATATTGGAAACTTCCATAAACGGCTTTCCTAACACAACATGTGATAAGCATGAATCTATTTCCGAACTAATATCTTCCACTATTAAAAAACCCGTGATGTAAGTGAAATTTCCTACAAATACATGCATCCCCCAAAATCTTCCTGTAAAATTGCTTATTTTTCTAGTATCGGGGTCTCTTCTAGGTACTAATTGCTTTTTCATAATCCAATTATAGTGTGTTCTAGTCATAATGTTTAGAGTTAATTACATAAATGGTCCCTGTGGTTTGTCGGGTTTTACGGATTTAGTCCCTAAATTTTTTTTGCGGATTTCCTCCCTATGGTTTTGACCCATTACGGTTTTAGTCCCTTGACCACTTTTTCTGTTAGTTTGACCGTCAAGGATGGTTAAAATGACACTTATACCCTCGTTTGTCTTAGCATATAGTCCCTGTCATTTGTCTTAATTTTTTTTTAAAAACATATGTCAAACATTTAAAACTTTAAAAACTTTAAAAATCTAATAACAAAATATTTTCTTAAATTTTAAAAACCTATGTCAAACCTTTAAAACTTTAAAAACCTTTAATTTTTTTAAATAGATTATGTCAAAACTTTAAAAAATATATTTTTTAACAAATTAAAAATCTAATATTTTAACAATTTTTTTTAAACTTAATATTTTAATTTGTTTTTTAAAATTTTTAACAGATTATAAAAAATTATAACTTTAAACAATTTTTTTAATTAAAAAAAATAAAATTTTGACGGAATATGTCAAAACTTTTACAGAAATTATGTCAACTTTTTTTTCAAAAAAATTTTATAAAAAAAAATCTCGTAAAAATTATTAATAATATCATAAAAAATCTCGTAAAAAAATTTATAAAAAAAATATCGTAAAAATTTTTAAAGAAAAATCTCGTAAAAATTATTAATATTATCATAAAAAATCTTGTAAAAAAATTTATAAAAAAAATATCGCAAAAAATTTTGTAAAAAAAAATCTCGTAAAAATTATTAATAACCAAATTTTTTAAAAAGCTTTTTGAGAAAATTTTATATAAAAAAAATCTTGTAAAAAGTTCAAAAAGATTTTAAAAAATCTGTCAAAAAGTTTTAAAAAAAATATGTGAAAAACTTACTTAAAAAATTCAAACAAAAAAAATTTTGAAATTAAAAAATTATTAATAATATCATAAAAAATCTCGTAAAAAATTTATAAAAAATCTCGTAAGAAATTTAACTAAATAGTTGAATAAATAATAAAAAAAAAGTAGGGACCAAATTCGTGATATGCTACAAACCACAGGGACCATACAATAGGAGGGTATTTCTGTCAATTCATCCATTTAAACACACACTTAACGGTCAAACTAACAGAAAAAATGGTCAAGGGACCAAACCCGTAATGGGTCAAAACCAAAGGGGCGAGATCCGCAAAAAATAAAGTTTAGGGACTAAATCCGTAAAACTCGACAAACCACATGGACCATTTATGTAATTAACTCTAATGTTTATTATAGAATTAAAGTCAATGTAGGCCTTTCACACATGAACATGTCCTATATTACATGGCACACTAACGATTGAAGGGTTAATGATTGGGATTCTTCTATAATAGTATGGGCGAGGATCATGAATCAAATACCTATAGTATGCCAATTCATCATTTGTAGGAAACTTGTCAAAGTAATTAACTCCTAATTCTCTTTCATTATTGCTTTTAACATCCCTAGTTTCCTCCTTAGTGTCACTTGTTTCTCTGGTCAAGGTCTCTATTTCTTCCTCCTTGTCATTCCTTTGTGGTGGTAGTAAAGTGATAGTGTTAACAAAGTGAACATGTTTTGATGATGAGGGATCCTTGATTTCACTACCCCATTCATGTTTTTGGTAGATTTACTTGGAGGGGTCATGACATGATTGTTGAGAGCCTTCAACAAGTCATCAATTTTAATTGTCTTCTCGCTTTGTTTTTGTTTGGAAACCGGCTTCAAATTTAGATAAACGAGCTTCTTGAGATGACATATAATTGGATGCCAATCCTTCAAGATAATTTAAATTGTTGGAAATTGAAGGGTTATTAAAGGGACGATTCGAGGATGAACCGCTTGGTTGAAAATGATTAGGTGGGTTTGAAAATTTGTTTTTAGATGAATTTTGGTTTTGCTTCCACCTAAAGTTTGGGAGATTTCTCCAAAAGGGGTTATAAGAATCACCTATAGTATTTTGCTTGGATTTGAAAGTGAACCACTTTTCTCTCGCTCTTTCGGTATGCGAAGATGCATAGTCTGCGAAAGCTTGTTCGGGGAGTTTCATGCAATCATGAGTGTCATGGTGACCACTACATAATTCACATGAAAAAGTGATGTTGTTCACTTGACATAAAGGTTTAGGAGCTTCGTAGGAACTCATTAGGAATTTGAATTGATCTTCAAGTTCAATTATTCTACGATCGGGAATGCTTGAGACATTAGAAGGCAAGGATATTGTTGGAACATTAAAATGTCATTCCTTAACTTAGTAGTTCTCCCCGGTGGGAAAAATTGTGTAAGAAAACAAGAAGTAAGATCATCCAAAGTGGAGATGGATCCTGCGGGGCACGCTCAAGCTAATTGCTAGCTTGATCACGTAGAGAGAATTGGAAGAGACGCATATAAAGTTATCATAAGTAAAATTATAAGGATACATGTTATTTTTGTAAAGCATTTATATATATAATCATTTAACATTAATTGTTGTAATGATTCATTTATTGTAATAGTTTATTAGGATGGGTAAAAACCATAACCCATGACCCATACCCATGGAGCATATCCATAACCCATGGAGCTAACTCATGACCCATTGACTAGATGCATTGCATCTTCTAGATACATTGTATCTATTTGGATACCCATGGTCCAAAGTCCATGACCCATGACCTATAACCCATTTAGGGGGAGCGTCCTACGGATACCTCAGTTTACACTGGACGGATCCCTCATGTAAGGGATTTGTGGGATCCGTGCAACAGTAGTGATTTTTTGCCTATAAATAGTGAGCCATTTCTTCATTGTAACTCACTCCTCTTCTTCCAAACTCTCTCATATATACTCTCATTCTTCTAATCTCAGATCTCTTGATCTAGATAGTAGTTCTTCTTTCTTTTGTTGTTATTCTCATATAGGTCCTTCTCTAAGGCAAGATCACGAGATTCCACAAGTCATCCAAGCAAGGAGTCCTTGATTGATTTGTTCCTCCACAAGATTACTGTAGCAAAGATCTTGTATTTCATATTTCACATAGTTGTTGTGTTATAGTTGTGTTGGGTTGGTCCTCCGTGTTAAGGACTCGGTATTTTGCTTTGTACCGGAAAAAGTGTAAGCGACGTTGTGAAGGCTTCTCCGCCAAGTTGAAGGATTTTGTTGACATAGTGCTTGAACTCTCGAGTAGGTGACTAGGGGAGTGGAGTAGGGCAAGGAATGTGTCCTTGTAGCCGAACCACTATAAATCGGTTGTGTCATTTCTATCCTTTACTTTACTTGCTTTCTTTACTTGCATTACTTATAGATCTATACTTTCTATCCATCCATATGATTTCACATAACATCAAATCAAAAGTTTTTGAAACTAAATTTAAAATCGACAAAACTATTCAACCCCCTCCCCCCTTCTAGTTTTCCACAATTGGCATCAAGAGCTAAGTTTACAAAAGTTTTAAAGTAAATAGTATTTTAAAAACTTTTCGATCACAATGGGTTCTGAAAATTATAAAGAAGGGCAATCTATGCAATGATCTCCACTAATTGAAACTAATGGTTTTATTTATTGGAAAAATAGATTCGAAACGTATGTGAAGTCAAAAGATATTGATATTTGATATATCATTGTTGAAGGCGACTTTGAAGCCACTACAAAAGATGATAAAACCGGAAATTTAGTAAACACACCACATGATCAACTCACCGATGATCAAAAGAAAAAGTTTTCTAAAAATAGTGAAGTTAAAATGGTTTTATACAATGCTTTACCCAAAAAGGAATTCGAAAGAATTTCTATGCTTAAAACCTCTAAAGAAATTTGAAATTCTTTAGTTGTAACTCATCAAGGAAATCAACAAGTTAAAAACAATAAAATAGATCTGTTTGTTCAACAATATGAACAATTTTCATTATCGGATGGGGATACTATAGATAATTCTTTTAGGAGATATCTAAGGGCACTTCCATCCAAGTGGAGATCAAAGGTGACGGCCATCAAAGAATCAAAAGACTTGTCAATCCTCACCCTCGACGAACTCATAGGCAATCTAAAAGTCTATGAGCTTGTCCTCGCTAAAGATTCTGAAGCCTCAAAAGAGAAGAAAGAGAAGCACAAATATCTTGCCTTAAAAGCCAAGAAGGTCTCAAGCGATGAAGAAAACTCTTCTTCGAATAGTGATGACGAAGAATATGCTATGGCGGTAAGGGATTTCAAGAAGTTCTTTAGAAGAAAGGGAAGATATGTCAAGCAACCATATGACGACAAGAAGGGGTTCCGGAAAGGCAAAGATGACAAGAAAGCAAGGGATGAACGCTCATGTTTTAAATGTGGGGACCATAATCACTTCAATGGTGAGTGTCCCAAACGTGGAGAACAAAAAGCGTTCGTGGGGAATGAGCGAGGAGGAGGACGAAGAAATTTGTCTCATGGAAAATGACTCAAACGAGGTATGTCCCGAATCTCTCTATTATAGTAGCTCATCATTAGATGATGATTAATTGCATCGTGAATATGATAAACTTTACAAAATTAGTCTAAAAGTAATTAACAAAAACAAGATTATGAAAAACCAAAATGAACGTTTAGAAAAAGAAGTCATTGAATTAAAAAGCAAATTAAAACGTTTAGAAAAAAGGAAGATAGCAAGTGGGGAATGTGAGCTTTGTGTTCAACTTCAAACACTAGTTGATAATCTTGAATCCAAGCTTGCTAGAATGAATACTAATACTCTAAATACAATACTAGATAGTGTTAAAACAGGAAACAATCAAAAGGGTTTAGGTTTTCAAGAACATAATGCATCAACTAGCGAAAATAAAGAAACACAATTCATCAAAGCAACTGAAAAACAAGCTACTGTAGTCACGGATCCCTTGAAAAGGGAACCGTCTAGTGTAAAACCAGGGATCCGTGGGTCTGCTGATGCAAACAGTAGAAATAGTGTAGCTACTTCATCTAGAACCGACTTTGTTATCATTAATAAGAAGAAACCAACCCACGTTACTGTTAGACAACCACCACCACTAAAACAAAATCAAAGTTTTATGAGAAAAAAAGGGCCATCGTTTTCAAAACCAAACACATTTATAAGGAGGCCTAATAATGTTTATCCGAGAAGTAACCACCATCAAATGGGATGGAATCCTAATGTACAAAACGGTTTTCCATTTCAAAACTTTACACCATGGAATGCATTCTCACCTTTTCCATATATGCCTAATATGAATGAAATGTATAACACTAATGGACCCATGAACAAATGGGGACCAAACTTTTGAGTTAGTTGTTTTCTTATGTGTGCTTAAAGGTGGACCTAGATCCGGATGAATGGATCAAGGATAGCGGGTGCACGAGGCACATAACCGGTAATAAAGACTTGTTTTCCACATACGAGTCCTTCAATGGAGGGAATGTGCTATTTGGTAATAGCAAAAGCATAATCATAGGTAAAGGTACAATTTCTCACAAATCTTTAACCATTAACGATGTGTGTCACGTAGAAAACCTAAACTTCAACCTTCTAAGTATAGGACAAATATGTGATAAAAAGTGTAACATACTTTTTAGTGAAACTGGTAGTAAAATGTTGAAAAACGGTATTACTATAGGAAGTGGCATTAAAAAACATGGAGTTTATGTCATTAAAATCGGTAATAAACCTAAAGATAAACTTTGTCTTACTTCTATGGATGATACTTCGACCTTATGGCATCGAAGATTGGGTTACGCCAATATGCGACTTCTTCAATCGCTATCATCTAAAGAACTAGTAAGAGATCTACCGAAATTAAAATACGAACATCATTTTTGTGATGCTTGTAACATAGGAAAACAAGTCCATGCTAGTCACAAAGCTAAAAATATGGTCTCTACTACTAAGTGTCTAGAACTACTTCACATGGATTTATTTGGTCTATCCGCTATTCAAAGTTATGGAGGTAACTACTATACTTTGGTCATAGTGGATGATTACTCTAGGTACACATGGACTAAATTTTTAAAGAATAAAACTGAAACGTTCGATTACTTTGAAATATTAAGTAAGAAAATCCAAAGACAATTAGGAAGTCTTATATTGTCTATTAGAACGGATCATGGTAGGGAGTTCGATAATGAAGTGCAATTTTGAGCTTTTTGTGACGCTAATGGTATTACTCACAATTTCTCGGCTCCTCGCACTCCACAATCGAATGGGGTAGTTGAAAGGAAAAATAGAACCCTACAAGAAATGAGTCGCACCATGTTAAATGAGTAATCTATTCCTCAAACATTTTGGTGCAATGTCGTTGATACATCAACGTACATACTTAACCAAGTCTTAATTAGACCATTCTTAGGTAAAACTTCATACGAGTTACCTCGAGGCAAAAAGCCTACGTTAGAACATTTTAGAGTCTTTGGTAGTAAATGTTTTCTACTTAACACTAAAGATTACCTAACTAAATTTGATCCTAAATCAACCGAGGGTATCTGTTTAGATTACTCTGCTAATAATAAAGCTTATGTTATATTAAATAAAGAAACAATGAAGGTTGAAGAGTCATTAAATGTAAAATTTGATGAAAGTCCACCTAAACCTACCCAACCTCTTGTCGATGACGAGATAATCGAAAGTGAAGCCATAGAAATAAATAAAAATACAAACAAAGAAGATGAACCCTTAAACAATGAAATCATAAATATTAAAGAGTCTAAAGATCACCCCATAGATAAGGTCATAGGAAAGTTAAATGAAAGAACCTTAAGGTCTCAAGTCCAAAACCAAAGCAGTTTATTTTGTTTTGTCTCAACCATAGAACCTAAGAATACACAAGAAGCCATAAAAGATGAAAGTTGGGTAATGGCTATGCAAGAAGAGTTAAATCAATTTGTTTCTAACTATGTTTAGACACTTGTCCCTCCACCTAATAACCAAACCATAATAGGAACTAAATGGGTATATAAAAACAAGTTAGATGCAAACGGTGTAGTGTCTAGAAACAAAGCTAGACTCGTTGCACAAGGGTATAATCAACAAGAAGGCATAGACTTTGATGAGACCTATGCTCCCGTGGCTAGATTAGAGTCTATAAGAATACTTCTTGCTTATGCTTGTGATAATGATCTTTGGCTTTTTCAAATGGATGTTAAAAGTGCTTTTCTAAATGGCTTTATTAATGAAGAAGTTTATGTAGCTCAACCTCCGGGCTTTATCGATTTCGAAGAACCTAAACATGTGTATAAATTAAAGAAAGCTCTTTACGGTCTTAAACAAGCCCCAAAAGCTTGGTATGATAGACTCAAGACATTTCTAATAAAAAACAACTACACCATGGGGTTAGTTGATAATACACTTTTCACTAAGAAAAAGGAATCACATATAATTATTGTTCAAATATACGTGGGACGATATTATATTCGGATCTACTTGTCAAGACATGTGTGATGATTTCTCAAAAATCATGCATACGAGTTTGAAATGAGTATGATGGGAGAACTAAGTTTCTTTCTTGGTCTAGAAATCAAACAACTAAAAGATGGTATCTTCTTTAATCAATCTAAATACATAAAAGAGATGTTAAAGAAATTTGGTTTAGAAGAGTCAAAACCCATAAGAACACCAATGTCACCCGACACTAAACTTACAAAAGATGAAGACAGTGAATCCGTTGATAACACAAAATACCGTGACATGATTGGTAGTCTTTTCTATCTTACGACTAGTCGGTCGGATATCATGTTTAGTATTTGTCTATGTGCTAGGTTTCAAGAAGACCCTAAAACATCGAAGACCCTAAAACATCACATCTAGAAGCGGTCAAAAGAATATTTAGATACATTAAGGGTACGACTCAATTAGGATTATGGTATCCTAAGGGAACGGGGGTAGAAACTATTGTATATGCGGATTCTGACCATGCAGGTGATTATGTTGACCGAAAGAGTACAAGTGGTGTATATACTTTTATGGGATGTTGTTTAACATCTTGGTTCTCGAAGAAGCAAACGACATTGGCCATATCAACAACCGAAGCTGAATATGTCTCCGCCGGAAAAGCATGCCAACAAGCACTATGGATGAAACAAGCGTTA
>OU343216.1:158672692-158726793 GCA_910596185.1 Chrysanthemum makinoi
AAAGGAGAAGAAATAAAGATCACAAGAGACTTGGTGCATGAGGTTTTAGGATTTCCAAAAGGAGATTTAAAAATTAATTTTGTAAAAAGATTAAATTACAAGACATTGAAGTTCAATCTTCAATCTTTTTGGAAACAATATGTTAACGAAGTTGGAAAACTTATTGTGGGCTGGCAATAGATCTTTTCTAAAAACCTCAAGGACTTCATTCTGGCCCGATATAGTTAATGATGTTTTCAAGTTAAATTTCATTATTTTGTTGGTCACGACAATGATTTGTTCAAGTGCGGGAGGAGAATCAAACATGAGATTTCTACCATCACTTTTTGATCATTATGATAACATTATCGGAGTTGATTGGTGTGGTCTAATGATGGAATCTCTAGATCTCAATCCACCTAATCTTGATACAATTCGCAAATATGTAAATATTGGTCCAATAACATTTCTTACGGTATATATATATATATATTTTTTTTTTTTTTTTTTTTATATATATATATATATATTTTGGTTTTATTTTTAACAAATATTTGAATTATTTTTTCACAGATTTTGTTGTATATTAGATGGCTGTTTAAAAGAACCAAATCGAATGAAGATGTCTTACAGTATTGCTCAACAGAATTGCCGAGGAAAGTGGATACAGTGAACATATAAGACTTAAAATTTTAGAGTTTTTGAAGATGATCGGGTTTTCTTCAGTGAGGAAGTTAATGATGAAATTGATCAACCAATATTTGAATCTAGTGATGTTTTACTATTAGAGAATAAAAGAGTGTCAGAAGATCAATATCAACATTTGAATTCGAGTGCAACAGTAATCTTAAAAGTTTGATTATACGGTTTTTTAAAAAACATAATATTTGATTGTTATAACTCTTTTTCTTCTTTTTATCAGAACAAAATTTGTGAAACTTCAAAACCTATACAAGCTGAAAGTGATAATGATAATTCATCATCATCTGAAGAAAACCATTTTTTAAATAATCATACTCCAATGAGGATTGAGAATTTTGGGAGTTCATCTTTGTTGGATGCTGGAAATGACCCTTCAGTTTATGATGATGACAACTACTTCAATTTTGATTTTCGAAATGAGGTATTCATTCATTTATAATAATATATTCATTTATTCATTTGTTAATAATATATTTTTTTAACGCAGAATAACCAGTTCCAACCTTTTAAAAGTTCAAATTTTATAAACGAAGTCAACGATGTTCATGCGACTGAATTATCAGAAGATAACAACTTGAATCATGTTGATGTTCAAGAGGTATTAAATTGTTCAAGAACTTTAATTTTTTCTTATGTTAATTTATTCCAAACTGAAATATCTTATACTATTACTTTAAAGCAGCATGATGAGATTCAGATTAGCAACTTTGAAACTTCAAAGCAAAAGCAGGTCAGATCGGCTATACTTGAGATACATAATTTAATAAGAAACTTATTACATAACTTTTTTTTAAGAAATGAATAACTAATTCATTAATTTCTTAATTTTTCAGAAGTTATTTCTGATCGAAAGATGTATATCACATTTTTCATTGCATGATGATATTCTTTCAAAAGATGAAGAAGTTGTTAATCTTAAGAAAGTACTTTTGTCGCGTTTAATTGGAAAAGATGAAAGCAAATATTGAGAGAAGTGAAGGTGTAGTTAACGTGGGATTTGGTCTTGAAGAAACGAAATACCAAATGAAGGACGTGCCAAAGAAACTAATGATAACATCCATGATGAATCAGAGAATACAAGTAATATTCAAATGATTTCACGTGAAGTGGTAGAACCTTTAAACGTTGTTGAAGAAAGTTTTGTTGAAGAAAATGCTCCTACTGCGGATCTTTCTATTGCCGATGAAACAAGTTTGCCTAAGGAAGCTGCCAAACAATATTTGAAAGAAAATGAAGATGATTACACAGCCAATGAATTGCTTACTCCTTCGGAAGAACATGAAGATCGTAATGTTAAAAGCAATTCATTGAGATCGTTATTAGTCCAAAATGTTTCTTTGTGTTGATCTTCCTATCACTGATGTTCCTACAGTAGTTGATAAGAAAGATGACGTAGTAGTAGATAGAGATTGAGAAACTGAAGACTTTGTTAGGTCCGACTATGCGATAGAGGAAGGGTTTGACAAAGGATATAATGATAACATGGATTTTAAGGCTTCAGTTTCTATAAGACGGTGATAAAGTGGTTAAAAAGTCTTACCTGCATGTCTGAGAGTTTCACTGCTGAAGGAAATGTTGCTAGTGCTGATGTTTCTATTGGTGATGCTCCTACTCTTGATGTTCTTACTACTGCTTTGCAAAATGACAGAAGAATTTCAATTTCAAGATTCTGATACAGAAATGGATGATCCAAGCACAAAGCATATGAAGAATTGCACACATACCATGGTTGTCATGATTGTGTACAAACTAAGAAAGATTTCTTTGTAATATATCGATAAAGTGGTTAGAAAGTGTTCTTTGCATTTCTTTGAGAAAAGAAAATTTGCTAGTATTGATGTTTCTATTAATGATGCCCATACATCTTGATGTTGTTTGCTCTGGCTGCTGATTTAGAAGAAGTTCAAGATTTGGTGTCTGAAATGCTGATGCTAGCACAAAAGCATATGAAGAAATGTCACACATACCGGTTGAAAGCCTTGCAATAGAAGATGAAGGGCTTGTCAAAGAAAATAATGTTAACATCGAATTGGCTGCAGTTTGTCTACACAGTGATTGTTTAGAAACTAAGAAAGATGTCTTAGAAGTAGATGATATTGAGAAAGACTCATTAGGCTTTGAGATCTTGAGATAGATGTAGTCATAGAAACTAATAAAGTGGTTAAAGAAAGTGATGTTGCATTTGAAGAAAATGATCCTAATGATGATTTTTCTACTGCTAAGATGAATCATGTTTGCACGAGGATGAAGATGCCGATGAGAGAAAGTCGAGTTAGAAGACAAAGGAGTAATGTTAACATGCCCGAATTGGCTGCATTTCTCTACCAGTGATTGTTTAGAAACTAAGAAAGATGTCTTAGAAGTAGATGAGATTGAAAAATCCGAAGACTCTTTAGGCTTGACGATGGATAGATGATGTCATAGCACAAAACTAAAGAAATGTGAAAGCCTTGCATGAGGAGAAGATGAAAGTGTTAAAGAAAATAATGTTAACATCGAATTGCCCGCAGCTTCTACATTGATTGCTTAGAAACTAAGAAAGATGTAATGATGATAGAAGACTCTGTAGGCCCCGAGATGCATGATACAGATGATGTCATAGAAACTAATAAAGTGGTTAAAGAAAGTGTTATTAAGAAAATGTTCCTAATGATGATTTTTCTAGTGCTGATCCCTTAGCATTTTTGCATGAGGATGAAGATGAGAAAGTCGAGTTGAAGAAAGTGACATTTCAAACAAACATTTGAAAGAAGTTGATGATCACAAAGACAACGAGAAAAAGAGAAAAGCGCAACTATCACAGAGTTAGAAGAAGGCATTGATGCTTATGAATCTTTTGATGAAAGCAACAAGTATGTCAAAGTGAAGAAAACTCTTGAGAAAGAAGATCAAAATAAAGCTGACTTTGCAGGTAATCAACCTGACGGGCTAGTGGGTTCTAGCAGTGGTGACGTACTCCCAAAAGAATCTCTTGATGTCACGCAAGCCCAAAGCAATCCGGTTAATCAACTTGGTAAGGGCACGAGTGACACCACCAAATGTACCCTTCAGGAAGAACAACCAATTGAAGAACAGAAACGTGAAGATGATAAGATGTTAGATACTAGAGATGATGATTTTGATAAGAATGGAAGATTTAGAGGTGATGATGTTTTGAAGTGTATCAAGGCTGAAGAGGAACGTCTAAACATCAAAAGTGACAATTACATTGTCGACAATCTCTCACACAAACCCAAGCAATCTTCTGAAGTACCTAAAGACACTTCATCTTCTAAATTAAATATTTCGAGTTCTACTTTTGATGAAAAACTTCTCTTGCGTTTTTCTCTGGATGTTAGTATGGAAGATTCTGTTATTGATCTTGAGAGAAATCAAATCGATAATCTTGCCATTCAGGTACAATTTCGTATCTAATTAATTAATTTTTTATTTTATTAGTAAATAGTAGTAAAAATAATATCTATATATAAGTGCACTTTAATACCCTTTTCAGGTTTTCAAAAACATGATTTGAATATCAAAGGAAATGAAGAGAAGCTAAAACGAAGAAAAAAATCATGCATCCTTTTTGAATCTCCATATATGAACAAACGAGTTGAGACTATAACGGAATTCAAATCACAGGTTGAAAAATCTAAAATGATTCATCCTACAGAGAGAAATTTTGTTTTAAAAATCTTGTAAAAACTAAAGATTTTATTTTTAATTTTTACATGTAATTTATATATGCTGTATATAATTTCTATTTGTTACTATATAGGAGGAATTTTCAAGTATGGGAAAATAAATGGAATTTTAAGAATTCATATCAAGTGTCTTGCTTCTGAAACAAAGATTGAGCGTGAAGTTATTGATAACTTTGTTAGTATCCTCAATTTTGAAGAAAATTTAACAAATGACACTTTAAAAAGTTTTAGACATTACTTCAAAACAGTTAACTTGCCACTTTTTCCCTTTGTGTGTAGCATTCTTTTTTTTTTCTCATTCTCAATAAATTCTATCGTTAGTCCTTTTGTGTGTACCCAATACCAAAAACCCGCATCGTTAGTCCTTTATGCTAACTACCGTTAAATAAATTTAAAATTTCCGTTATCTTACACTAAACCTAAGGCCGTTGGTCCTTATACTAACAATCGTTAAAAATAACTTAAAATTTGGTTTTCTTTACGTTTCCGACCCGTTTTGCCAGCGCTTTTTTCACGCTTTTGTCCGTTTTTCCACGTTAACGCTTTTGACACTTTCATCCGCGTTTTAGTTTTCGCCGCTTTTTCCGTTTTAATGCTTTACACGTTTTCATCCGCTTACATTTTTCGCCCGTTGGCGCATTTTCATTCATTTTTAATCGCATCTGTCTGCGTGATACACGCTTTCGTTTTTTGTATCATGCGTTTACGCCATCCGTTTAATTTTCGTCCGCTTGATGCACGCCATTCTTCATATCAACTGTTCCCGCCTCTAACACGTCCACCGTTTTTCACGTTTTCATCCATTTTTACATCGTGGCCCGTTTTTCCACGTTTCGTCCGTCTAACGTTTTGTTAAAGGAACACGCCATAATTTTATCGTCATCCATTTTACGCCATGTTTTAACGTTTACATCCGCGCACGCTATGCCACGTTTGTCCTTTACACTAGTATATAACAATAATTTCGTTTATCCTTTTTACGTGTTATCCGTTATAGTTCTCGTCTGTCTTTACACGTTGTGGTCCGTTTTAACACGCTTTCATCCGTTTTTACCCGTTTACATATGTTTTTGCACATTTTCGACTGTTTTTGCACGATTTCGAATGTTTTTACACGCTTCAGTTCCGCGATGTTTTCGTGGGATTTTCGCTTTCCTCCGTTTTAACGTTTTCATCCGTTTCTATCGTTTTCGCGTTTTACAAAATGTGCAAACGAACGAAAACGGAAACACTGATGAAAATGTGTAAAATGGATGGAATGCAAACAAACGATGAAAACAGAAACACGGGACGAAAACGTGCATAAAACGAAAACATGCAAAAACGATAAAAATATGTAGAAACGGATGAAAACGTGAAAATGGATGAAAACGTGAATCATAAAATAGCAAGGACGAAAACTGTTAAAACATACGAAATGTGTAAAACATCTAAAACCTGCAAATGACGAAAACAGCAAAAACGGATGAAAACATGTAAAATAACGAAAACGGAAAATGATTGACCGTGGTTAAACCAACACCGTAAACGTAAGTGAAAACAAATTGAACGTGAAAAATGAAGTTATTGACCGTGTTAAAAACGGATGAGAATTAAAACAAACGCAAAACGCAAAATGGGCTTAAAATGTAAAGATGGATGAAAACGTAAAACGGAAGAAATATAAAAACTGATGGAAAACGTGGAAAATGGACAAAAACGTGTTAGAACGGACGACAACATTGAAGAAAATTTAACCGGGCGAAAATGTGTTAAAACGGAGAAAACGATAAAACGCATGAATGTGAAAACGAATGAAAACGGTAAAACGGAGTCACGTAAAACGAATGAAAATGCGCAAAAAAGACGAAATTAAAACGAAAACGTGTAAAAATAGATTACGCGAAAAAACGAACAAAACTTGAAACGCGGATGAGCGTGTAAAATTGAAACGTGGAAAACGAACAAAACGCGGTAAACGAATAAAAACGCGGTAAAACGAAAACGCGGAAAAAATGGACGAAACATAAGAAAACCAAATTTTAAGTTATCTTAATTTTTAAAGGACCAACGACGCAAGTTTAGCGTAAGATAACCAAATTTTAAATTATTATACGGCCGTTACATAAAATAACGATGCGGTTTTTTAACGGGTACACAAAGGACTAACGAGAAGTTTGACGTAATCGAGAAAAAAAGAACTACACACAATGGGAAAATGGCAAGTTAACTGCATTTTGTTTTGCCTTTTTTAATAGCGAGAAGATCTTAAGGAATATGAAAAAGATAAAAAAGGACATTGTCTAAAGTTTAAACGCTACGTTGAAGATCAGTTTGATAATGATAAAAAAGATATGTCAATGGAAAAAATCGAATTGGTAATCTAATCTATCATTAATATTAACATAATAATAGTCATCTTTTATTTGATTTTAATTTCATTTTTAATAGGTGTTCTTTCCAATCCTTGCATATGAGCACTATTATGTAATAGTTTTCAACATAAGGAATGGTCGTGCTGTTATTTTAGACAATAGTAAGTCAGGTGCTTCATATGATGCAAAATACAAGCACGTTTTTGATTATGTGGTAAGAATTGATTTTTATTTACTTTATATTTTTTCTTGTTCAGTATATTTTTTGTGTTGTTCTCATTCATTTTTATTCTTTTGGAAAAGTCTGTTATCATCCTATTTGCTTGATCACAACCATCCAAATATTTATTTTTCTTTGGATTCAAGTGCTGAAATAATTCAACTAAAATGGAGAACTAGCCAAGATAAAGTTAATTGTGGTTTATATGCGATGATTCATATGGAACTTTATGAGGCTCAAGATGAAAATTGGGAAACAGGTCTTTTAGTAGAAAATGACCCAAATCGTCGAATGCAGATGGATGTGTTGAGAAGTAGATACATTACAAAGCTTTTGCTTCATGAGATCAATATACATAGACATAAATTGATAAAGTATGCAGAGGAGTGGATGGAAGAACATCCGGATGAATATGAAGAAGAAGGAACGAAAGCAAAAGTTAGGAAAATCATAAAAGGAGAAGGTCTGAGTATTCAACAGAGTGATTCAAGAAGAAAGGATACTTTTGTTGGACTTTAAGCTTTCGTTAGATTCAAGGAATATGGAGCAAGTTTTGAAGTTATGCATTCGAAGACATTATGGATATAAAAAATTAAGAAAGTCGATGTTGAGCGAGTGAATGGATCTTTAAGATACTCACGCGATGTTAGATTACAATTCAAAAGACACAATTTCGCATCAAGATCTTCCTTTTTTAGGACTTCAAGAGTGGAAAGATTTTATGTTTTGTATTTACAAAAGTATATGAGAGTGCAATCTGAAGAAAAAAATCATAAAAGATGTTCAAAGCATTTTCATAAAAAAGCCTACATATACTGAATGAGATCACAGTTGACGAGTGTTATCAATCATATATTGGGTTGACTCATTTCACATCCTTTGTTCATCAACCGTATTTTGTAGATTGTTGTAGAAGAGTTTTATCTGGAGATCATCCATATTTTCAAGAGTTCCGGATGGTATCATCTTTCAAGACCTTAAGTATTATGAAGAACGATGCATGAGGGCTTTGTTACTTAAACAAGGAAAATAAGAAATGCTTTCAAAGTTATTCTGGAATAACTAATCTTTCGATTTTGCATATGGTTGTTTTTTTCAAGTTGTGCATAACGGATCAAAATGCAAAATTCAAAAAGAGAGTTTTGAGAGCATTACATTTTAAAGACAAAAAGCTTTATCAAAATATCCGAATTTGAAAAGGCGGTCAAGAAGAAGCAATGAATTTTGAAGTCGAAGATTCAAAGGTAACAATCTTTTTAATTTTTTTTTTTTTTAATTTTAAATCATTTTTGTTATAAATGTTTTTAAATTTTCAGAAACATCAAAGTTCAGAAACAGATGGGAATAATACGAAGTTACTTTCTCTGACAGATGAAAAACTAGAGATAGATGAGCTTCCAGATCGGCTTGATTATGATCATGATCATGAAGCTTCTTCAAATTTGAACAAAATGGTATTTAATTTTATTTCTTTATTTTTTATTTTTATTTTAATAACATACACTGTCATTAAACTAATTTTATTAACATTTCATATATATATATATATATTATTATTATTTTTTTATTAACTAAATTATTTTTTATTATTATTATTTTTTTACTTAATAACATAAATTATAATTTCAAATGGTTGTTGTTGAAGCACTCAATGAATTAAGTAATTCTGTAGTAAGTATTTTATATGAGCACAAATTTTAATATGTGTAAAACAAATTATGTTATTAATGTAACTTTATCTTTTCTTTTTATTCATAATAGGCTTTAATTGGTCCTGGAGCCAATAAATTTTTTCCGTCAACTTCGTCATCGATGATGATGATTGAAGAGGATTCAAATGAGTCCGAGGATATTCAACGGATTTAGGTATATGATAAATAACTAATGTAGATTGCACATGGTTATTTTATTTTATTTTAAATCTTGTTGTAATTATTTTTTGATTTTAAACTTGCAGATGATAGATGGAGCTGAAACTCTTAAAAATTTAAGAAATACTGTTAACAAAACAGTTGATAATGAAGATTATGTACAAGTAGATACTTATGTACAAACACAATCAAAGAATGTTAGACAAAAGAATCCAACAACAGTTTTGAAGTCACCATTCAATGTTAGAAAAGTTGATATAAAAAGTAAATTAAATAAGAACGACAAGTCTGTGATAGAGTTAATAAAGAAAAAGAACAACAGCAAAATTGCGTAAGTTATTTATTTATTTATTTTATTTATTAACTAATGTTATTATTATCAGAATACAATTATACAAAATTATTAACTATTCTTATTATTTTAATACAGGGAACATTTTTTTGGGTCACATTTTTATTGTGTTGTTAATCGGAGCTATTTTAAAGATCTGATTAATAAAACAAAACAGATTACCTCAAACATCATAGATATTTGGACTATTGTGTTGAATTTTCAAGAAAAATATAGAAGTCCTGGATCAGGCTTAAGATTATTTCTTAACACTGAAGCAATGGTATGTCTTCTTGTTTTTCATTTTTTATTACTATTTTTTATTTCTTAATTTAAAAAAAAAACAAAGCGTATATAATATTTTTATTATCAAATTTAATTCAGGGGCCTCGAAGAGAAAAAAAGGGACTTGGATATAAAAAGATACAAGAAGAATTTTTGAATGCAATCAATTTTGCATGCAATAATTTTCTGAATTGTAATAATCTATCAACAGTTAATCTGGTAAGTTTAAATTTTGTTTTCTTAAATCATTAACTGTGACAAAACATTTGTTTGTTGCTACAACAGTTTATTTGTAATTAACTATTTGTACTTTAAAAATCATATATTTTAAGACAACAAGAAGTTGTACTTTATATGTAGTTAATAATTGAGGAGCTATAATTAAGTAATTACTAAATTTACAAATTAAATATTAGTAAGAAAACTTTTAAAACTTTTAAACCAACAGTGGTTGAAGTTGTACTAGCAGATTTCAGCATGTAACATTTTGTTCAGCAGCGATAACATTTGTAGCACTTTATCTGATATCACATTAAAAATTATGTTATTTCCATTTAAAACTATTAAATTTAATTTTAATATTACAATATATACTTATTTGAATTTTATTATACTCTTTATTAATATTTTACTTTTTTCTGTTTCGGTTTTTCCCAGTATGTAGGCAAAATCATTTCTATGTTTATTGCTTCAATCTCTTGAATCCGTCATTTGTGATTATTGACAATCTAAAGGAAAGTGGTGCTATATATGGAAATACAACTCAAAATCTGGTAATATCATTATTATTATTTTTATATATATGTAACAAATTTAAGGTTAATATTTTTATTTTTTATTTTTATTTTTTGTTTTTCAGTTCAAATTGTTTTGTCATTATCTAAAAGTTTCAAAGCACTCAAAGGTTGAACAGATTTCAAAGTGTGTTCCTAGAAGACTTGAAATGCAATGGCAAACATCGAAAAATAAAACAGATTGTGGCATTTTTACTATGAGGCACCTTGAGTTCTATTCTGGAAGCGAGGACAAACAATGGAGATCTATATTTAAGCAAAATGGAAGTAAAGATGAGTTGGCATCATTGAGAAATTTGTATGCTGTAAAGATTTTATTAAGTGATGCTAACAAATTCAAGGAGGAGATTATAACGGAAGCAGCAAAATTGTAATTTTTTTTTCAATATTCGCTGTTATATACGTATATTCTGAATAGATATAGTCTACTTTTTCATTTTTTAGCTACTTTCATATATAAAAATACTTGGATATTTTTTTAGATGTTAAAAAGTTGCACAAAAATCATGTACAAGTTTGAATACACTATAAAACAGTTGTATAAAATTAGGCCCAATTTATAAGGCCCATTTCAGTAGCCTCATTTTAACTTTTTGAATGCACTTATAATATTTGTAACATTTATATCAATTACATTATCAATCATCACAATCATTTACATATACTTGAAATGTCGTGTTCTTTGTGTCTAGAGGCACATGCACTCGAATGTGCTAATTTGCAGATTCTTTTTAAAAGATGAGATGGACATGATAGATCGTTTCAATAAAATGGTAATTACTTGTGAGCCAGAAAAGACTTTCCCAATAGAAGGAAATTTCAGAGAGAAACAAGAGTTGATTTCTAAAGAGGAAGACAATGATTGAACAACTCCCACAGATGAATGTGAGTATGAAGATATGCTTAACTTAAGCTCGTTTCAAGAGGATAGAAGATGATAACGCTAATTTGGAAGCTACGTTTGAAGAGGCTATAGCTGATTTTAAGATTTACAAAGATTTTAATGTTGATGTGAAGCAAATATCAAGAGATGATAACCAGTTTTAAGAATTTGAAAAATCATAATGCTATTGTCAAATACAAGTATCAAGAGATGGATGAATGTGCCAAAAACCTTATCAACATACTCAAAGATTTTTATCTCTGTGTTTTGTATATGTTTAACAATGTGTTTTGCAATGTCATAATGTTTAATTAAATATCACAGTTTAATTTAATTATGTTAAAGTACTTGATGAGTTTAAAAATAAAAAGATAAAAAGCCATTTATTATTTTTCTCCTCGAGATTCGATCAAATCAAATAAAAAACTCATTTATTGTTCCTATAAAAGAGCCTTTTCGTTTACCACTTTACTTCTATAAAATTAAAATCTTCCATTAGAAATAAATAACAAAAATCTTTCTTTCATTCTACAAAAACTAAAAGTCATATTTAGTGCAACCATGTACTTCGTTTTTATATTTCTCTATATATTTACGATCCGGAGGTTATTCTATGGTTTTTTATCTGATAAGAAACTTAGATATTTTACCGAAATTTGTAATAGATGTCGAAGCTCTATTTAAATATGTGTAACATCATTTTAAATTTTCTTCTACATCTATTATATACATGTTAGTACCATGGTATGAAACCTAGATATTTTACCGAATGTCGCCATGGTACAAAAGCATAAATGTGATAAGTTAGATAGTTGTATAGAGTATATTAAGTTATTATACATCAATTGAGCTTGTCACATTTTCACTTTTTTATTAATGTTTTTATTCAAATTCTGATAAGAAAAAATTATATGAATATTGAGTATATTCTTATAATTTATTCTTTTCTTATAATTTTAAGTGTATCAATATATTCAGATTCAGATTCTGAATGTGAAGAGTACATGAATTTATATATTTTGAAAAATTATTACTTGTATAATGTAAGAAACGGAAGAACATGAAGTTGAAGATCAATTATGGAAGATGAAGATGAAGATTTTTAAAAAGAAATGAAGATGAAGAAGAATATGAAGTTGAAGATCAATTGTTATTGTAGAAAATTTTTAATTTTAATGGTTTTTATTTTAAAATTTAAATTTTTTTTAATGTAATTCTGTTAATTAATTAAAGTTTATTTCAGTTGGTAGTTTTTATTTTTTATTTATTTTATTTTTTTTGAAATTCCCAGCAGCATGTATGAGCAAGTTTATTCAATATTTTGAAACTAATATCACTTTATAATGATTTGACAACACAATATCACTTTATCTGTATTAATAATAATATTTATTTCTTAATATCATATTAAAATTTATTTTCCATTAAAATTTAAAAAGCGTTAATTATATTATTTTTAAAAATGTTATATTAATTTTGGAACATTTATTTTAATAAATGTTTTAAGTTAGAAGTTTATATTATTTAAAAAATGTTATATCTGGAAACATAATATCACACTAACTTAATATGACACTAAATTAAAATAGTGTAATTCTTTCAAAATTCCTACAACATTTTTCAAACTGATATATGAGCTATCAATGTCAGATACTATTTAAAATGATTTGACAATACAATTATCACTTTATACGTAATAAAAATAATATTAATTATACTATATATGAAAATAAATTTTATCTCTTAATATCATATTAAATTTTAAATAATTTAAAGGTTAATTATATTATTTAAAAAAATGTTATATTAATTTTGGAACATTTATTTTAATAAATATGTTTAAGTTAGAAATTTATTTTTAAATATTCTACTATATAAATAATTTTTATGTTCTATGATATTAAATTTAATATCTCTGTAACTTAATATCACACTAAAATAAAAATAGTGTAATTCTTTCGAAATTCCTAGCAGCATTTTTTAATATCTATGTAACTTAATATCACAGTAACTTAATATATGACCTATCAATGTCAGATACTATTTTTAATATCTCTGTAACTTAATATCACAGTAACTTAATATCACACTAAATTAAAATAGTGTAATTCTTTCGAAATTCCTAGCTGCATTTTTTCAAACTAATATATGAGCTATCAATGTCAGATACTATTTAAAATGATTTGACAATACAATATTTAAAATGATTTGACAATACAATATCAGAGTTAGTTGTCTAGACATATATGTATTGTATTTCTATCACAGTGTCTAGATATATGATATTGTAAAATTTCAATTAATATCAGAGTTAATAAAATTTCACAGATTAATCAATTCATATACTATGATATTATCATAGTATGTAAAAATTTTATTTTATTGACTAGCATTATTAAAAAGAGTACTCTAAATCATATGAGATTTAGTTGTTTATAAAATGAATGACTGGAAGATGATATTAATATCATATTAATTTTTGTATTTTAAGAAAAAAATTAATACTAACTAAAAATAGTATAAAGAATATTATTAATTATGCATCTAGTATTAATTGTTTTCTTTTATTGTTAAAAATATTATTCACGAAAAAACATTCCAAAATAAAAATAAAAAATACCACTACATCTGAGCACTTGTACTTTAAAAATAACGTACATAGCCTTTAATATGAAAAACATAAAAACATTTTTTTTTTTTTTTGGAAAAAGGGACCATCCCCGGCAAATATATTGAAAACAGAAGAATTACAAGTAACTTATATGGACATACCCACATAAGTAAAGTCTAAATGACATGCCCAAAACATGCTTTGGGAACATTCTTAAGAATGAAACAACATAATAAGTTCCAATACAAACTAAACTAAGAACAAAAAATCTAATGCAATAACTCAGCCACAAACCATTATATATAACCTTAGTGTCCACGTCCAAAACAACAGCCTCCAAAGTCTTCATGAATGGTCTATTCCAGTCCATTAACTCTTGTAGGCCATTTAGACCAGACCACGTTTTTAAGAACCAAAAACAGAATTTCCTCATATTACCATAACTCAAATCTTTACCCAAACACTCCTTCTCAGTATACCAGCAAAACACCAACACAATCTTCAATTTAAACCAGTAATTCAGCACCAAAACATTGGCCATGTCTTCATAAATGAACATTTGCATAAAGTGATCATCAATCTTCAAATATAAACCAATCCAAATCATCACTCCATTATAAACAGTCCCCAACAAATAACCTCCATGATTTTCCATGAACTCCTCTATGGCAACAATCCAATCAAAACAACACCAATTAAAACCCATACTTCTGAACATAACCCTTCCATAATCATTCCAAACTACCCAAGTAGACCCAGACCAAACCACAAGCATTCTTTGCACTTCAAAATACTCCATACAATCCTCAAAATGCAAGTCCCACCTTACATGTTCATCTAAACAAATAGAAACTGCAAACCAAGTTTTGAACCAGCAACAACCGTCAAGGTAAAAAAACCTCCATAAAAGCACAAAAGAAGCTTGAATATCCTTAAACTGGCCATCAATCTTCCCTCCAAAAAACATATGAATAAGATCATCACTAGAGTAGAGACAATACCACATAGAATACCTCTGCTCAACCAACTTCCAGCAACTGAAAACCAGCCACATCCTTTACATATTAAAATCATTACCCTTATTACCCTTCATCACAGGAAAGTCCCAGATCTTAGCGGCATCAAGGGATTGCTTGGTTCCTTTAATCTTTAAACTAAGAAGCCTTAACCTAACAAGATCTCTAATGATACTACAAATTTCATCAATATTCCTGGACTTCCTTTGAAAAATTCTGTTATTCCTTTCAATCCATAGAGTATACACACTAGCTCCCAAGACTAACCTTTGGATAATACTCCAAATAGACTTACAAACAGGTCTAGATGAAATATAATCAATAACAGAATAAAGGTTATCAGGAGCAACTTCAAGCCTCATAAGACCCTTAAAATAATTCCAAACTCTAATTGAAAAATCACACCCAAAGAACAGGTGATCATGATCATCCATGATAGAGTTACATAGAGGGCACTTAAACACATCAACTTTATTCCAAATTGCAACCTTATCTTGAGTATTCAAACTTTTATTTATGGCCAGCCATAAAATAAAAGCATGTTTAGGAACATTTTGACTAAACCATACAATTTTATACCAAGGCACAATAGGTTTAAGGATTGATAAATCAGTCCAAGCAGTTTTGACAGAAAAATGACATACCTTATCATTTCCAGTTTTCCAGAGAGCTAGATCCTGCCTATCTTTAAATAATAAAGGAGGGGGGGAAGATGGAACAGGAATTCAAACTTTTCCCTCAAACATTCAGGCCACTTCCATTCTCCTTCACTAACAATATCAGCAATCTTACAGGACAAGGATAAACCAGCTTCAAAGATATCCCTATTAGAAATGAATTGGCACAAAGGGCCTAAGAAAGACCAATTATCGAACCACACCGAAGTACTCCTGCCATTACCAATCCTTATAACAATATGATTTCTAACCACATCTCTACACATTAAGATCTTTTTCCAACCCCAGCATACATCATTCAAAACTGGAACATCCCAAAAGTTTCTCTCAGCAGACCTCCTATCAACCAGCCTATAAGAGTTCACCCACTTAACCCATAGAGAATCTTTTTTAGACACAATGTTCCATATATGCTTTGACATCAATGCAACATTCCACACGTGAAAGGATTTAATACCTAAACCTCCCTGAACTTTCAGACTACAAACATTGTTCCATTTCATTTTAGCCTTACCCCTATGAGATTCACCATGAGACCATAAGAAACCCCTCATAAGCTTTTCAATCTCATTAGTAACAGACTTAGGAAGGATGAAGACAGATGACCAATAGACTTGCATAGAACTAACCACAGATTTGATGAGCTGAAGCCTGCCAGCAAAGGACATGGTCTTGTTCTTCCAATTCAGAAGTTTCATCCTCACTTTATCTACTAAGGGACTACAATGATGTTTATAAAGTCTGGTTGAGATAAGTGGAACACCCAGATACTTAATTGGAAGAGATCCAACAGAAAATGGCATAATATCAAGGATAGCAGACTTAATATGATCAGGAACATTTCCAAAGAAGATCGAACTTTTCTCCATACTAGGCTTTAACCCAGTTATCTTGATGAACTCATCCAAAGCAGACTTAACAATGGCCACTGAACCAACATCTCCATGAGTGAAAATCATGAGATCATCAGCAAAACACAAATAGGTGAGGTTCACTTTGCTACATCTCCAATGAAATTTAAAATTATCATTCTCTTGAATCTTCTTCTTGATTAACAAAGAAAGAACTTCCATCACTAGAGTGAACAAATAAGGAGATAAGGGGTCACCCTGCCTAAGACCTCTCATTCCTTTAAAGTACCCACAATGATCTCCATTGACACTGATGGTAAAAGAGGGAGATGTCATACAACTCATAATCCAATTAATCATTTTCCAAGGAAACCCAAAATGAATTAAACACTGCCTAAGAAAGCCCCAATCCACATAGTCATAAGCTTTCTGAATATCAATTTTAAAAGCAACCCTTGAGGGCCCACTTTTTCTATGATAATTTCTCATAAGCTCTTGAGTGAGCATAATGTTATCACTAATCTGCCTAGTGGGAATAAATGCACTTTGACAATCTTGAACCAAAGAATTTAACACCCCTTTAAGTCTATTAGCAATAATTTTGCTAATACACTTGTAAACAACATTACAACAAGAAATAGGCCTAAAATCAGACACTCTTATAGGAGTTTGAGTTTTAGGCACCAAGGCAATAACAGTAGCATTAATTTCCTTAAGAATTTTACCATTAGAGAAGAAATCAAGTATGGCTTGAGAAAAATCAGCACCTACAATGGACCAGGCAGACTTGAAAAATTTTGAGGAAAAACCATCCGGGCCAGGAGCCTTATCATCTTCTATGCTGAAAAGAGCCACTTTAATTTCTTCTAAGGAAACAGTTATCACCATGAGCTCAGCGTCAACCATAGACAACTTATTAATAAACAAAGAAGAAGGGTCCTGGATATCATCAACCACCTCCCTCCTGCCAAGAACATTCTCAAAGTACTTAACAAACTGCTTCCCCACATCACTACCAGAATAGGCATTACCCTCCATATCCTCCACATACTCAATTCTGCCTTTATTTCTTCTCTCTCATAGCATTATGAAAATACCTGGTATTAAAATCACCCTCACTTAACCAAGCAATCTTAGACCTCTGCTTCAAGAACAACTCTTCATCCTTAACAGCAGAAATATAAGCATTAAGAATAGCAACCTCTTCTATTCTCAAATTAGTATTAAAAGGATCATTGACCATATATTCTTGAATTTTACAAAGCTTTTCCTTACGAATGATGAGTGCTAAAACACACATCATTTTATATCTAAAAATATGCTAAATCGGACTAATAACCATTAGATATGTCAAATATTATTGCAAATATGTTGGATATGTATTATTATGTCTTGCAGGTACAAGGGTTTGAAAACAAAGCAAAAACGGTGATTTTCGGATGAGTTTCGACGATATTTCCATGTTTTTCGAAGTTCAAAAGAAGTCATAAAGATTACCCGAACACATCATTGGAAAGAGCATGAATATCGATTCAAGTGGTGATTTTATGTGGAGCATCGAGGCAAAGGAAGAAAAGTTGAAAGATTAAACGGAGCTTGATCGAAGATTACTTTTAAAGATAATGGCTAAAATATTGGATCAAGGGAAAAGAGGGCTAAAAAGAATTAAATGCAAAGAGTTAACACAAAAAGGCTCTTAGTCTAGTGGTTGGGTGCATGCTTTTTAAGCAAGAGGTCAAGGGTTCCAATCCCACTTGTGATAATATTTATTTTTTTTACTGACACGGTGAGCCTGCTCCATTACTCATGGCCCAGTCCAATTGAGTTGAAGGAAAATTTTCGTTTGAAATGAAATTGCATTTGATATTGCAAGAAAGTGGTATCTGCTATCTCCCCCACGTGATCCCCAAATTAATTCAATCATGAACACGTGATCTAGGTAGCCCTTCATTCATGCAATTCTTTCATCTAATATCCAAGTGCCACGTGTCCCTGCAGCTGTCACAAAGAATACTAGGAATCCTATGATGAGAAGGATCGAGAACCAATCATGGTCTATAAATGGGAGCACACCAGATCCGAGAAGAGAGAAATCACTGACCAACACATTAATTTTACACACATTTTTTTTAGTTTTTAGCTTTATATTTTAGTGCTTATTATTGTAGTAGCTTATTTTTAAAGACTTATTGTAATCTTTTGCTTATTAATGAAAGATGATGTTTGAGTTTACTTAAGTGCTTATTCCCTTTTCATCTTTCTTTCTTTCTTTTCTTTTTTCCTTTTCTTATCTAAATAAGCCATAATAGTTTATTAGCTTTTTGTGGTTTATTAGATTAGCTTTTAGTGATAAGCTCTCTTATAGCTTTTTTCACTTTAAGCTTTTTACATATCTTTTTATCTTATAGCTTGTTTTTAGATATAAAAGACTAGCTTTTTGAGTAAGCTTTTCACATAGCTTATTCAATAAGCACTTTTTATTTTTAGTTTCTTTTCAAAAACTCTTTTATTTACTTAGATTTATTTTCTTTTACAACTTCTTTTATAAAAAAATCTAAAAAAAGTTTTAATCTTTTTAACTTATCTCTAGCTTATTTATTTAGATCTAGTCCTTAAATATACCCAACTCACGTTTAATCTTTGGATTTGAACCACTTAGTTTTGGGTGGATATTGGATCTAATCTTTAAGCCTTTTCTTTGCTTATTTTGTTTAAAGTTTAGTACTTTTTAGATCAATAAGCTTTTCCATAGCTTATTTGATCCATAATATTGCTTATTCTCTAACCTTTGATAAAGTTGTGATCTTGCTTAGTTTCTCATCATTTTTATCCTAAGGCGAGGAGCTTAAGGGTTTTATAAGCTTACTTATTAACTAAAGTTTAAAGCTTTTTAGTCTTAATAAGCTATTTAGTTAATAAAGTCACTAACTTTATTAAATATTTGGTTTTATTAAAGCTTATAAAGAAGTAAACTTTAGGGTTTGATAAGTTTATAAAATTGGGTGGTTTTATTCGTCTCGTATTGTAGATCGGGTGCTATTTTCCTTACTTTCTCTTTTAGCTTGTGGAAAAATGATGTTTGTTGAGCTTATTATTATTATCTTTGTTGGTTTACTTATGACTATTAGTGAGTAGATTTTTATTATGTTTGTTAAGTGATTGGTGAATTGTGAAATTTAGTGTGGAATATTAGAGATTATTAATTGGTAGCCTTTGGTTTACTTGGTTTGATTTTTAGAAACTTTACGGGCAAAAGCCGTTAAGGATTTTAACTATTTAACCAAGTAGATTTTATCTAGATAAAAAGTAGGATTTTCAATATAAACCAACGTTGTGAGAAAAATCTACTTTCTAAACGGATAATTAAAGGTTGTTAATTGATAATTTCCGGATTAATCGATGATTTGATTAGTTGGTTATTTTAACGAGCAAAAGCCGTTGGATGATTAATTATTTAAAGTCTACTAATTTTTACCTCGAAAAATAATTGTTTTCAATATAAGCCAATGTTGTGAGAAAATAATTTGTTTCAACGGGTATTAATTACATAAGTGCTTTTAAGGAAAAATCCACACTTAATGAACTTTTCACCACACTTGACAAGCATAGCTTTTTATCATATATTTTTAGTCGGTATCTATTATTTGCTATTAGTTTAATTTTTATCTCACTTAATATAGTTGCTTTATTAATTAGTATAAAAAGTTTTAAAAATTAGCCTACAAAACCAAACAAAAACCAAAACGATAATCAAGCATCATTTTAAACGAACAAACAAAAACATAAAATTCAATTCATCTCTCGCCTAGGAATACGACATCCGGAAGGTTGATTATTACTTGTCCTCAAGTAGTGATTGATTCTTAATCGGGAAAAACAAATTTTAAAACCGCCGCTATAAAATAAACGAATCAGTTTTGGCCGCGTTCTTGGGGAGAGGTGTTACGATTTTTTTTGTTTTGTTTTAAGTTTGGTGCCTTGAAGAACCTTTTCACCCCGAAAAGTTATTTTTGCAAATTTTCAAAAAATCCAAAAAAAATTAAAAAATAAAAATTTTAAAAATACAAAAATATTTTTTAATTAAACTTTACAAAACACAAAAATATTTTCCTTTTTCAAAATATTTTTAAAAAATAAAAATATTTTTCAATTCACTTTCTTTTTAGTGCATGAGCACTCGATCTTCTTCAAAGCAATTAAATTCTCCTCTTTCAAATCCTAAAGATTAATTCGATAAAGAAATCGTTGTGATCCTTCACATTTATTTAATTTTGAAGAACTTAATATGGTTAATAATAATCAAAACATCAATCAGGAACGCCTCTGCGGGTCACGAACTCCGCCCGGTGGAGGAGCTTCTCCAAGCACCTATCGAAGGTGTTGGAGATGCTATCGTCGTGCCCGCCATTCTCGCAAACCAATTTGAGATTAAAATCAGCTAGTTAAATCTAATAACAAGCATCTCATTCCATGGTTTTGAGAATGATGATCCACACTCACGCATCAAAAGATTCACAAAATCACACAAACTTTAAAGATTAATCAAGTTCCTCATAATGTGATAAAATTGATTCTCTTTCCCTTTTCTCTTGAGGGAGCTGCCCGGACTTGGCTTGAAAAGGAACCTCCTGGCTCCATCACAACTTGGGAGGACTTAGTCTCCAAGTTCGTGAATCATTTCTTTCCTCCCTCAAAAACAACAAATCTTCGAAATGCCATCACAAATTTTCATCAAAACTTCGAGGAGACATTTAGTGAGGCTTGGGATCGTTTCAAGGAGCTTCTAGCTAAATGTCCTCATCACGGATTTTCAACCCTTCATCAAATTGATACTTTCTACAATGGGTTGAATCAAAGTGATCAAGATTCACTCAATTCAGCTACGGGTGGAAATTTGTTGATGAGAAAACAAGAACATTAACAATAATTGAAAACAAAGCAAAGGTTCGTACTTCACGGAACACACCCCAAGCTTCGAGTGCTATTGGTAGTTCATCTCAAAATGACACCCTAGCGGCTCTTACAAACAAATCAAGTTATGGGAAAACAAATTGATAATATGCAAAAACCTTCTCATCCCGTTCATGCGATAAATCAAAGCTGCGAGAACTTGTGGTGGTCCATCCATATTACAGTGTCAAGCCGCCGGTGGCTACACTCAAGAGGACGTATATGCTACTTCGGGGACCTTTAATCAAGGAAACCGAAATCTCTTAAGCTATCATTCTAACAATTATCTTGGACCACCCGGTTTCAATCAACCGAACAATCAAAATCAAAATCAATCGAATCAAAATAATCAAAACAAGAATACCCAAAATCAATACCAAAATCGTCAAAATCAAGGTTATAATCAAAACAACCGTGGGCTGAATTTTAATCAAGGAAACAATTATAATCAAAACCAAAGATTTTATCAAAATCAAGGCCCCAGTTTTAATCAAAATCAGTTTCAACCTCAAAATGCAAATCAAGCCCCAATTCAATCTTCCACGGATGAATTGTTGAGACAATTAATCTTGAAACAAGAAACTCAAATCCGAAATCAAGAAGCATTAAATCGAAATCACGAGGCTACAATGAAATTAATGCAAGAACAAATGGGCCAAATGGCTAAATTACTTTCCCATGGAAATCAAGGTGGGCTTCCTAGCAACACCATACCAAATCCAAGGGAAGAAATGAAAGCTATAACAACACGAAGTGGTATTACTTTGGTTGGACCCTCATCTCCTTCACCTCCTCCTACTTCTTCTTCTAAGGAGGTGGAGCGAGACCCGAGGTACCATGGACCAGGTGCACGATTCATGTCCAGGAAGTACCGCCGCGAGTCCCACCTCCGGTTGTCCAACCACCTACTCCTTCTCCTAAATCAAATGAGATTCTGGCGTAATCCTCATCAACCTCCAATTCCTTATCCATCGAGGTTGAACAAGGATAAGCTTCAAGACAAATCTGATATTCAAATCCACAAGTTCTTGCAAATGTTCAAGAAACTTCACATCAATATCAGTTTTGCCGAAGCTTTAGCTCAAATGCCAAAATATGCTAAAATTTTAAAAGATCTCTTAACTAACAAAGAGAAACTTCTTGAATTGGTGAATACTCCTCTCAATGAGAATTGCTCAGCGGTCCTCCTCAAAAAGTTACCCGAGAAACTTGGAGACCCTAGCAGATTCCTCATTCCTTGCGATTTTAGTGAGATAGAGAGATGCATGGCCCTAGCCGATCTAGGAGCCAGCATCAACCTAATGCCTCTTTCTGTGTGGAAAAAGCTATCATTACAGATCTTACTCCCCTCGTATGACGATTGAGTTAGCTAACCGAACGGTTGCATACCCGCTCGGTATAGCTGAGGATGTCTTCGTACAAGTAGGGAGGTTTACCTTCCCCGCCGATTTTGTTATTGTTGATTATGATGTCGATCCTCGCGTCCCCCCATTTTGGGGCGACCTTTCTTAAAAGCGGCTCGTGTTCTAATCGATGTAGAAGAAGAAGAGCTGACTATTAGAGTCGGGGATGAAAAATTGGTGTTAAGTATTGCTCAAACCGCGAAATATCCTCTTACGCAAGGAGAAGAATCCGTCAATCGAATCGATGTCATTGACACTTCTTGCGAGGAGCATTTTCATGAGGTGTTGAACGTACAAAAGTCCATTAACCTCATGAGTGGCGATCCCTCCTCTTCGATGCTTCGCCTCTCTCCCGTCTCTAACCCCCTTCTGGGATAGTGATTTTCTCTTGGAGGAGACCGACGCGTTTCTTGCTCTCGATGACTCAATTTCTCTAGAAATTGATAATGGCATTCGATTCTGAGGGGATATTCTTTTTCTTGAACAATTATTGAATGATGATGTTACCAAAGATCCCCTCCAAAAGAACTTAAAAACGTTGAAACTGAAAAGACCAAAACTTCAATTGAAGAACCTCCTGAGCTAGAACTCAAGGATTTACCTTCTCACCTCGAGTCGCGTTTTAGAGGGTACATCTAAGTTACCCGTAATTATCGCTAAAGACTTGGAGAGTGAAGAAAAGGACAAGCTCATCAAGGTTTTAAAGTCTCATAAGCGAGCAATCGCTTGGAAAATTCCTGACATTAGAGGCATTAATCCAAAGTTTTGCACTCATAAAATATTGATGGAAGATGACTTTAAACCTGTCTTCCAACATCAGAGAAGGGTAAATCCAAAAATTCATGAAGTCATTAAAGCAGAAGTTATCAAACTTCTAGATGCTGGATTGATTTACCCTATCTCGGATAGTCCTTGGGTTAGTTCCGTTCACGTCGTACCCAAAAAGGGAGGTATGACGGTGATTAAGAATGATAATAATGAGTTGATACCTACTAGGCTAGTTACGGGTTGGCGAGTTTGTATTGATTATAGGAAGTTGAATGAGGCCACCCGAAAAGACCATTTTCCTCTTCCTTTTATGGACCAGATGTTAGAACGATTAGCGGGAAATGAGTTCTATTGCTTTCTTGATGGATTTTCTGGATACTTTAAAATTACCATTGATCCCCAAGACCAAGAAAAGACCACCTTCACCTGCCCTTATGGGACATTTGCGCCATCGAATGCCCTTCGGTCTTTGCAATGCCCTGGGTACTTTTCAAAGGTGTATGGTGGCGATCTTTCATGATATGATTGAGAAAACCATGGAAGTTTTCATGGATGATTTTTTGGTCGTTGGGGATTCATTCTCTTCTTGCCTCTCCCATTTAGACATGATGCTCAAAAGGTGCGAAGACACCAATCTTGTTCTAAATTGCGAGAAATGTCACTTTATGGTTAAAGAGGGTATCGTCCTCGGCCATAAGATTTCTAAGAATGGTATCGAGGTGGATCGTGCTAAGGTAGATGTCATTGCCAAATTACCACCTCCTACCACGGTCAAAGGAATTAGAAGTTTCTTGGGTCATGCCGATTTTTATCGTAGATTCATAAAAGATTTTTCTAAAATAGCCCGGCCTATGACCCATCTACTAGAAAAAGATACTCCTTTTATGTTCTCTAAAGAATGTATGGAGTCATTTGAACATCTTAAGACGAAATTAACTGAAGCTCCCATTCTTGTTGCCCCGAGGACTTGCCTTTTGAGGTAATGTGTGATGCTAGTGACTTTGTTATCGGAGCAGTCTTGGGGCAACGAAAGAACAAATATTTTCAACCTATACACTATGCAAGTAAGACTTTATCAAATGCTCAGATACATTACACCACTACGGAAAAAGAGTTATTAGCGGTGGTGTATGCGTTTGATAAATTTCGTCCTTACCTTGTCTTGTCTAAGACAATAGTGTATACGGATCACTCGGCTTTAAAGTATCTATTTGCTAAACAAGACGCTAAACCGAGATTGATCCGATGGGTTCTCCTCCAAGAATTTAATATCGAGATTCGCGATAAAAAAGGAGCAGAACCTAGCGGTGATCATTTAAGTAGACTCGAAAATCCTCATAAAGGGGATCTCGATATGGAAATGAACGATAATTTTCCACACGAGTCCCTGAATATGATTTCTCTTAACAATGAAAATGAAACCCCGTGGTTTGCCGATATTGCAAACTACTTAGCGAGTAATGTGCTTGTTAAAGGGTTGTCATCCCAACAAAAGAAAAAATTCTTCAAAGATATTAAACATTATTTCTGGGATGACCCCTATTTGTTTAGAATATGTGCTGATCAAATTATTAGGCGGTGTGTGGACAGGAAAGAAGCTATGGATATTCTAGAAGCTTGTCACCATGGTCCCACCGGAGGACATCATGGCCCAAACTACACCGCCAAGAAAGTCTTCGATTCTGGATTCTTTTGGCCCCGATCTATCGCGATGCCCATGACATGGTCAAAAATTGTGACTCATGTCAAAGCCAAGGAAAAATATCACAAAGGGATGAAATGCCTCAAAATTCCATCCAAATTTGTGAAATCTTTGACGTTTGGGGCATAGACTTTATGGGGCGTTCCCGTCTTCACGAGGGAACAAGTATATACTCGTGGCCGTCGATTATGTGTCAAAATGGGTGGAAGCCAAATCTTTACCAACGAATGACGCCCGAGTTGTGGTAAAATTCTTGAAACAATTATTCCCCCGATTTGGAACCCTGGGGCCATAATCGGTGATCGAGGTACACATTTTTGCAATGATCAATTTTCTAAAGTTATGAAAAAATATGGTGTAAAACATAAGCTTTCTACCTCGTATCACCCTCAAACAAGTGGTCAAGTGGAGGTGTCCAATCGTGGCTTAAAAAGAATTCTTGAACGTATCGTAGGTGAGCATCGAGCTAAATGGGCGGACAAATTAGATGACGCTTTATGGGCTTTCCGTACTGCTTTTAAGACCCCCATCGGTGTAACCTTATAGGCTCGGTACGGAAAAGCTTGTCATCTCCCCATTGAGCTCGAGCACAAAGCTACTTGGGCTTTGAAATGGACAAATTTTGATCTCAAAAATGCGGGTGATCACCGAAAGATTCAATTGAATAAATTAAATGAACTTCGTGATCAAGCCTACGAGAATTCTTTGATCTATAAGGAAAAGACAAAGAAGATACACGATGAAAAAATCAAAAACCGAAAATTCCTTGTCGGTGATCGTGTTCTTCTTTTTAATTCTAGATTGAAAATTTTCTCGGGGAAGTTGAAATCCCGCTAGTCCAGCCCGTTTACTATTACTGAAGTGTTTCCTTATGAGACCGTCGAGTTATCCCAACCCGATGGTCCAAACTTTAAGGTAAACGGGCATCGGATCAAGCACTACCATGGAGGGGACATTCCTACCTTGGATGTCCCAAATCTCCATCTTTCCCCTTGACAACTAATTGGGGGCGAGTCAAGCTCGTGACTCGTTAATAAACAAGCGCTTCTCGGGAGGCAACCCGTGTTATCTATCTATCTTTATTTTTCTTCTAATAAGTGTGTTGTAGATTAGTGTGGGGTTTTGTTTCTTTCCATGTGTGTTTGCAGGTTCCCTTTTTGCTTGAAGAATCCTATGATCGAAGACCTCCGTGCTTGTTTTCAAACCCTCCAATACTCGGTATCCGATCATTTATATGTTATATCTTGGGATAACCCTTTGTCATAATTAAAAATGATTTTTCACCTTTCACACTTAGAATTTTTTAAAACATTCACCTTTTTCAATTCTAAGTGTGGGGTTAACACCCAAAATTTTTAAACATTGAGGACAATGTTAAGTTTTAAGTGTGGGGTGGATTTCTATCGAAATATGACTTTTCCTGCTTTTGTATGGTCCCCATGCAACCCCGTTTTTAACCGTTTTATCCAAAAAAAAAAAAAAAAAAAAAAATCGAAAATCAAAAATCAAAAATTTAAAAATTTTTGTAAGCTTTAGCTAGTCTTTTTGATTGAAAAGTTTGCTAGTCTCTTAGACAAGAAGCTATAAAAAGCGAATTCTAGCTCACAAGGCCAAGGATTTGCAAGTTTCCCTGAGTGACTTTAAATATGCATAACTTGATTTCATTAGACGAAGCATTTGCTAAATTAATATACATTTTGACACCTTGTTGACTTCCTCACTGGTGAGGGTAGGAATAGAATTTTGACTTGACCGGGCGTGTTGAGCCCTAGCTTGTTCCCTTAACCGTAGATAATTTAATTATCGGCTAAGCATCCTCGGATCTCATTATTTGGGATTTTAAATTTGCGGAGATCGAGAAATGATAGAGTTACTTATGAGTTTAGATGCTAAAAGTGGAGTAGTTGGTTCTCTTTAGAGCCCATCGAAGGTACTTATGGCTTTTGTTCCCACAAAATTGTTTCACCCCATATTTGTGAAATAATAATTAAAGATGTTGAGTTTTTGGCGATAGTTAGTTCTTTATCTTCTTTAGAGAATCCTTGCCCATGAAGGTTGGGTACACATCATCAAATACTGTCGGTGTTGCGGTGTAATAGACAACTGATTCTGATAGTTCTTTGCTATTGTTTCTATTGTTATAAAAGCCGTAGGGTTTGGAGTTTGGCACAAAAATTAACATGAAATAAAGCCCAAATGTATTAAAGTTGAAAAATCCAAAGCCATAAAAGTTTTCAATGTCCGACGGTACCCGTTGTCATGGACTTCTAAAAAGGTTGAGGAAAATCCAAAGTCATAATAAGACTTCTAATAAAACGGTAATCCCGTTGAGTTAGTGGTTGAAAAGACCAAGGGCCTAAATTGCAAAAATGCAAATGTGCTGAAATAAGTGTTAAGCCAAACTTTGAATCCTGGAGATGTCTAAATAAAGCCTCTGTCTCTGGACTCGTAGATGAGTTGTCTCGTTAAGCCATATAAAAGGATATTCTCCCTAAATCGTGTGAAATTAGGACCTTGATGTGGACCTCATTCTTGTATGCAATGATTTTCGAGGGAAGATGGATAACTAATTATCAACTTAGCTTCATATCTTTATCGGAATAAAAATTATCGAAACGAGAAACATGAAGAAATTCATTTCTCACCAAAAATAAAATAAATAGAGGAGAAATAGGAAAATGGAAGCAAAAGGTAATTACACAAGTAACTTCCATGGGTAGTGTTAGCATCTAAAATCATATTTAACAATGATTTTGATTTTACGCTTAGTTTGGGGACTTGTGAAAAATCAGGGACGATGTATTCTATCCGTATGGTCACTTCACGCTGTGTTGTGTTTCCTACTCCGTGATCCTAACGTGTCGTTTGAAAAATTTTGGAGTTATTGATCGACATGAAAGTTCAAGAAACCGTCACGCAAAAAGGAATGTGCTTAATGATATATCTATATATAAAATAAAATGGTTTAAAACGGGGCGTTTTCAAAGATAAAGATTTTTGTACCTCTTGATGAACATCTTTCTGTTCTTGTTTGATGTGAGGGATTATTAGTTAAGGGGGTTTAAATGATTTTCTTTCACTACGTGTGTAATTATCATTGCGGTGGGACCAGCAATGGTTTTAGTGTGGGGTATTTTGATGAGTGCTAAAACACACATCATTTTATATCTAAAACTATGCTAAATCGGACTAATAACCATTAGATATGTCAAATATTATTGCAAATATGTTGGATATGTGTTATTATGTCTTGCAGGTACAAGGGTTTGAAAACAAAGCAAAAACGGTGATTTTCGGATGAGTTTCGACGATATTTCCATGTTTTTCGAAGTTCAAAAGAAGTCATAAAGATTACCCGAACACATCATTGGAAAGAGCATGAATATCGATTCAAGTGGTGATTTTATGTGGAGCATCGAGGCAAAGGAAGAAAAGTTGAAAGATTAAACGGAGCTTGATCGAAGATTACTTTTAAAGATAATGGCTAAAATATTGGATCAAGGGAAAAGAGGGCTAAAAAGAATTAAATGCAAAGAGTTAACACAAAAAGGCTCTTGGTCTAGTGGTTGAGTGCATGCTTTTTAAGCAAGAGGTCAAGGGTTCCAATCCCACTTGTGACAATATATTTTTTTTTACCTGAGCAGCCAACTGCTCCATTACTCATGGCGGCTTGATCAATTGAGTTGAAGGAAAATTTTCGTTTGAAATGAAATTGCATTTGATATTGCAAGAAAGTGGTATCTGCTATCTCCCCCACGTGATCCCCAAATTAATTCAATCATGAACACGTGATCTAGGTAGCCCTTCATTCATGCAATTCTTTCATCTAATATCCAAGTGCCACGTGTCCCTGCAGCTGTCACAAAGAATACTAGGAATCCTATGATGAGAAGGATCGAGAACCAATCATGGTCTATAAATGGGAGCACACCAGATCCGAGAAGAGAGAAATCACTGACCAACACATTAATTTTACACACATTTTTTTAGTCTTAATAAGCTATTTAGTTAATAAAGTCACTAACTTTATTAAATATTTGGTTTTATTAAAGCTTATAAAGAAGTAAACTTTAGGGTTTGATAAGTTTATAAAATCGGGTGGTTTTATTCGTCTCGTATTGTAGATCGGGTGCTATTTTCCTTACTTTCTCTTTTAGCTTGTGGAAAAATGATGTTTGTTGAGCTTATTATTATTATCTTTGTTGGTTTACTTATGACTATTAGTGAGTAGATTTTTATTATGTTTGTTAAGTGATTGGTGAATTGTGAAATTTAGTGTCGAATATTAGAGATTATTAATTGGTAGCCTTTGGTTTACTTGGTTTGAATTTTAGAAACTTTAACGGGCAAAAGCCGTTAAGGATTTTAACTATTTAACCAAGTAGATTTTATCTAGATTAAAAGTAGGATTTTCAATATAAACCAACGTTGTGAGAAAAATCTACTTTCTAAACGGATAATTAAAGGTTGTTAATTAATAATTTTCGGATTAATCGATGATTTGATTAGTTGGTTATTTTAACGGGCAAAAGCCGTTGGATGATTAATTATTTAAAGTCTACTAATTTTTACCTCGAAAAATAATTATTTTCAATATAAGCCAATGTTGTGAGAAAATAATTTGTTTCAACGGGTATTAATTACATAAGTGCTTTTAAGGAAAAATCCACACTTAATGAACTTTTCACCACACTTGACAAGCATAGTTTTTTTTATCATATATTTTTAGTCGGTATCTATTATTTGCTATTAGTTTAATTTTTATCTCACTTAATATAGTTGCTTTATTAATTAGTATAAAAGTTTTAAAAATTAGCCTACAAAACCAAACAAAAACCAAAACGATAATCAAGCATCATTTTAAACGAACAAACAAAAACATAAAATTCAATTCATCTCTCACCTAGAATACGACATCCGGAAGGTTGATTATTACTTGTCCTCAAGTAGTGATTGATTCTTAATCGAGAATACAAATTTTAAAACTGCCCTTCGCTATAAAATAAACGAATCAACGAACCTTAACCTTCTACCATTAAAAATCCCTTGAGAATACTTCAGCTTCCTAAAAGGTTTCTTCAACAGTTTGAGCTTAGAGGCCAAAGAAAACATAGCAAAACCAGGAATCTCTTTATCCCAAATACTTCTGACAATAGGAAGGAACTCAGTTTTAGAAGATAAGAAATTTGCAAACTTGAAAGGCTTAGGCTTAGGACCAGAAACACTTGGGATATTCAAGACAGATGGAGCATGGTTAGAATTGACAAAAGGCAAAAAAATAGCATTTGAATTAGGGAATCTATCCAAGAATCCCATATTACACATAACTCTGTCAAGCTTCTTCAAAAGTCCATAAGGGGAATTAGGACTTTTATTCCATGTAAACTTAAGTCCAGACATCACCAAATCATTGACTTCAATATTAGATAAACAACTTCTAAAGTCTTCCATACCACCAGAAGAAATAGAAGAGGACCCAAAAGATCTTTCACTAGGATCAAGAATGACATTGAAATCTCCTAAAAGAACCCAAGGAGCATCTTTAATCAGACACTATGCTTAGTCAAATCCTTCCATAGAGCCTTCCTTTCAAATTCCTTGTAATGTGCATAAACAAAAGTGAGAAGAACTTTTGATTACCATTGATAGCTTCAACAAAAACATTCATAAGTTGGGAAGTCTGACTGTGAAGCATAATTCTGACAGCATTAGAATCCCAACCAATGACAATACCGATTTCACCCTCACAAGAAGAAGCATTAGAAATCCAATCCCAATTACCTAACACTTTAGAGCAAATTCTAGAAAGCTTTTTCTTCTTCAATTTAGTTTCTAAAAGAGCACAAAAACTGAACCCACCATTTCTAATAATATCAATAACTTGCTTCTGGTTGAGATCATTATTGAGACCTCTCACATTCGGGCAAAGGCCTTAAGATTCATTTAAACCAGATTTAACATTAGTCCCAATATTCACTAATTCAGGGACAAACTCACTATCAATGCGGATTTCATTTCAACACCATTCCTTCATTTTCAGGATACATCATCATCATCATCCACATAAGGCTCCATACCATATTTAGGGAAGGTTATTATAAAAAATCCAATTGTTGTAGAGACCAATTGGACCTAACTGACTTAGAAGGGTACACACCAGATTTCATTACTTCTATAACTTCACTTTGCAACTTAGGCCAAACAACAGACTTGAATTCTTCATCCACAGAATCAAGGAAACAATCATCCTTATCCACCATGTCTTGATCAACTAAGGCTTGAAAAGAATTCTTGACAAGAACATTTTCACAATCATTAGCAGGCATACTAGAACTAGAACCTCTAACAAGAACTTTAGGCTGATAATTTGCACTATACTTTGAGCTTAAAGGTGGCTTACTCACCATACGAGACTTATCCTCATACTTCTTATCAACTTTCTTATGGGATGAAACGACTTCGGAATAGTTCTCATACTACCTCTCTGCACATTATTAACACTACCACCAAACCCCTTAGATTTCATAACATTACTTTGATTTTTATAACCACCACTTACATTTTTGTCCTGTTGATAAGGCCCTTTATTGCCAAACTTTTGATTACCATTACCAACATTTGATCTACCCACACTTTGAAACCCTCTATTTTGAGAAAAATTATTGACATTTCTATATTGATTACTACTCTGCTTAGCATCACTTTGCACTCCCACAGATTTATTCTTCTTACCAACAGCAATAAAACCATCATTATCAACTTTCTCATTAAAAGGCATATCATAATTAGCCTTATTCACTTTCAAAGCATCCTTTAGAACTTTAGCAGAAATTTCTTCATCTGTTCTTGGCCTTATCTTGCAAGCCGCGAGAATGACCAAAGGTCTTACAATGAGAACACTGAGGAGGCTTCCATTGATACTTCACATCTAACTTACCAACTCTGCCAGGTCTATCACCAAAAGTGGATATTCAATTTCAAGGGAATGGGGCAATACATCATTAGCGAGACTCCACCAGCACCCTAGCAAAATCAAGCTTGCCAGACTTCTTCAAACATCTTTCCTTTGTCAACTTATCCATAAGCATTGGCTTGCCAATACCACTCATAATTTTGCCAATACCATTACCATTACACAACTCCATAGGGATACCATACACACAAACCCAAATTGGAATAGAACTAGGCTCAACCTTTTCCAACCAAATACGGGTTCCCAAACATTTAACACTAGAGGGACATTATTAATCATCCAAGGACCACTTTCTAAAACAGCCTACATACCCTCTTCATTTTTAAACTTGAAATAATATAAACCCGCACTTGTCTTAGTAATGTCAGCAATACCATAAGCCCTCCACATTTTACTCAAGTTAGCATTTACAACTCTATAGTCCATAGAAGTACCCACAAAGTAACCATAAACCTGTAAAGCACAAGCTTCACTACCTTTTTTAATATCTTCTACAGAAATAGAAATTCTCTTAGTTCCATCACTTTGTGTAGACACAAACTGAGGAACAAACTTCATATGCAACTCCCTATCCTCAACACCCTTTTTCATTTTTTCAGCAAAAGATTCAATGTTAAGAGGACCATCAGGCTTAAGAGCATTAACACCAGCCTTAGAAGAAGACCAAGCATTAGTAGACTTATAAAACAAACTAGGGCCAAACTGAACCTTTGTTAAGCCAATAGAAGGTCTACTCAAAATACCCTTGTTTCTCTGCAAATCCCCAAAACAAATGCGAATTCCCATTCACCTCATCCTTCCCATCCTTATTAGCTTTCCTAATACTTTCATCCTCAACATGCTCTACATCAGCCATGTTGAGCTTACTAGCATTATTACTAACTAATAAAGGATCTACACTCTCCCCAATAACATCCCCCTTAATCTCCATACCATCCCTATTAACCTCCATATTAGAAATAACAGGTTCAACAGGGTTATTAATAAAGGAACCATCATTCCCATCAATCAAACAGTAACTACTATAATTAACACCTCTACTATAAGCTTTGTCACTATCATTAACCCCTTCCTTAAAAACCATCTGCTCAGAAATACTTTTATCATAAGCTATCCTATCTAAAACTTTAGACAGAACATCATCAACAGGGCCAACATTAGAGTTAGAACGCTTACCATTACTATCTTCAATAGGAGAAGCATCACTACGACCTCTACCCTTACCAACCATTTTCGAATTCGAAGCCTTTTAGAATAGCCCCGCACTAGCGGAAGCAGATCCCGGCGACCGAACCTTAATCTTAACAACTTTAGCCCGATTCTTCACACCCTTAGGTCTACCCCTAGACTTAGGAGGAATAGAATCACCAGAGGGAACATGAGGCTTATGACTAATATGAGAGGGCGACATCCCTGTAAGAGTACAAAACTCCTCAAGGATAAGGTCAGGGGGTTTATTGGGTTCAACTGGCATATCAATAAATTGAAAATGAGAATAAAACAAGGGGAATAACAGAGAAGAAGTATAGTAATCAACCCTAAAATTACAGGGAATGAATTGCTATTGGGGAAGACGAAATGCGCAAAAATCATTTTAATATGATGGAATAAAGTAAGTAGTTGTACTTTAAATATTATTTATTTTTTAAGGGCTCTCTATATTCGTTTGTACAAATCACTTGTGTTTTTCCTATAAATATTCCATCAATCACACATAGAAAACATTAAAAAAATTTCTTCATTTTCATTTCATGTTTTTTTTGCGGTTTAATATAATGATTGTTTTTATATTAAAAATCTATTTTTTCGTATCATCGATAATTTATTATATTTGGAAGATTTTTTTATTTCTATATTTTTTAAATCGAAATCTAGATATTCTACCGAAAGTATTTGTTCAATCATTATATTTCAAAACCCTGTAAGTTTTTCTTCAATTAACTTTTCAACTTTGCTTTTTCTAACAAAGCATTTGTTGATAACATTCGTTTCAGTTTGGGGTGCAAGAAATGATGTAATGTTTCACTTGTATAAGAAATGGTTTACTCATATTATCTATCATGATCAGATTGAAGACGATATTTTTTTGAAGGTGTATATTCTCATCAAAAACGACCAAATTAAGGCATATAAGATGTCGTTGAAGATTTTATATGAAGATTTATAATTATCGGTGTATTAACTGAAGATATTAATTTGTAATTTCATGTTTAATGATATTTTACAACATTAGTTGTCTGTTCTTGTTATATATCTTATTCCTTTTAAGATAAACTTTTAACAGTTAATATTAATAAACAAGAAACTCTGATATTAATATTCCATAAAATTAGAAGAATAAGTGAAGTAAAATATACATAGAATTAACATTACATAAAATTTTCAAAACAAGAATTAACATTACATAAGAAATAACATTCGTGATATTATATAATACTATTAGATATTCAGTCCGATACTTTTACGTAATGGACAAATGTTCTTGTGTAGCATCCAACGTCTAATACAATCTGCATGAAACTCATGGTTGCAAATCAATGTGCTTATGCTTTCATTTTCTTTGTATTCTTCTAAACAAATCGCACAAACGCCTTCAACCTTGTCAAGCATTATATTGTCATGAATATTTTTCCTTATAGTTTCTTTAGTCCATCCCGAACCATCAAAAATCATATTTTGTTCTGAAACACCAATTATTTCAACTATATCTTGTTCTTGAAGTTGGAGAACATATTCGCGGTACCTTCCCATGATAAAATGAACTAAATATGATGGTATATTGGGTATACTTTCTAATGTCTCCTGGAAATGGTTCCTATCACGAGTTGAATTGTGCATAGATTGTAAGATATGAATAATAATTGATGGAGGTACGTCTGTAAATGGCACGAAACCATTACTCATTTTGAAAAAACAGTTTATTATTTTTAACACGACAACTCGAAAAATGAAACATTACTTTCAATATCAATGTTATATATAGACTTACTAGCAGTGGTACATGCGCGATCTGCGGATTGGCGGGTACCCTGTGACTAAATTTTTCCTTCCGAACAAATGTTATTTTGTTTTGAGTTGCTTGATTTCAGATTTATGTTTTGAAAGTTTAATTACATTGTACATTGTGGTTAAAGAGTTGTATATTTTGGTTAAGGGGCAAATTAAATTGTGTATCAATTGTATGTGTTAAATAGTGTGTTTTTAGTTTTATTTGTATTTGTACATTGTGCTTAGGTAGTTGTATATATTTGTGATGGGGTGTATTAATTGTATGTATATAAGAAATAGTATTTGCTTAAAATCAATTGTGCTTTACATAGTTGTATATTATGTTTTATAAGTAGTATTTGCTTAAATTCTAATTTAGGAAATCTTAAACTCATAAATATGAGAGAGGGTCATCCCTCCATTATAAGTACTATAGATATAGATATAGATATAGATATAAATATAGATTCACGGCATGTAACTTTTAAAATAAACTTTAAAATAAACTTTATTTTAATATTTATATTTTTAATTTTGGTCTTTATTTTTAATTACTTTAATATAATCTTAATATCAAAGTAACTTATAATAATATTAATCTTTATATTGTGTTTATATCAAAACCTTTTTTAATTTTGGTCTTTAATTTTGACAATCTTTAATATATTATTGTGTTAAATTTCGACGTTAAATATTAAAGTATCTGTTGAAAACATATATGCATAATACGCTATTATACATGTCGATTTTATAATGATGAAAAGTACCTCCTCGAGACACAAAATATTACTTTTTATGTCCAACTGACATATATGTCAGATAATCTTTAAAGTTGATTTTGACTATACAGAAGAAATTAATGAATATAGTTATCATATTTCATAAATATAGTTATTTAAAATATTAAATATAACACATATTATTTATAAATTATTATTGTCTTAATATCAGAGTTACTTTTCTTAATATCGGATTTTAGAGAAAAATATTAATCATCACTTTCTATTTAAAAACAAAATCAAATTTTTAATATCAGAGTTAGTTGTCTTAATATATGATATTTTGTTAATATCATAGTTTTGAAACAAAATATTTATAATAAAAATCAAACAAATTTAATATTTTTTGTAAAATATATGACGTATATATATTAATATTTTATTAATATCAGAGTTAGTTGGCCTATGACGTATACACATTTGCATATATGTTCCATTTAGTAATTTGACTATCTGTTGGAAACTTAAGATGCATAACACGCTATGATACATGTCAGATTTTATAATGATGAAAAATATCTTCTCGAAACTCAAAATATTTACTTTTATGACCAACTGACATATATGTCATAGAAAGTCAAAGAAATTAAAGTAATTTCCAACTTACATATAATCTTCAAAGTTGATTTTGTCTATACACAAAAATTAATGAATATAATATCATATTTCATAAATATAGTTATTCAAAATATTAAATATAATACATAATATATGATATTCTGTTAATATCATATTTCATAAATATAGTTATTTAAAATATTAGTTGTCTTAATATTATGTTAATATTTAAAATCAAAATCAAACAAATTTAATATTTTTGGATGTTCTATGTTATACATATTGATATTCTCTTAATATCAAAGTTAGTTGGCCTATGACGTAGTAAGTTTCAATATTTTTAATGAGTAAGTTTCAATATTTTTTTCAAATTCAATATATTTGTATTACTATCAGAGTGTCTTAATATCACAGTTAGTAAAATTTCAATTAATAACAGAGTTAGTAAATATCAAAGATTAATCAATTCATATATTATGATATTATCATACTATTTTAAGTTAATATTGTCTTAATATCATAATTACTTTTCTTTATAAAGATATTTTTCTAATATCAGATTTAATATCAAAGTTAGTTATCTCTATATCAGAGTTAGTTGTCTTAATATATCACACTAGTTTAATACCAGAGTGTCTTAAACAAAATATTAATATTCACATCCTATTTTTTTATTTTTATTTTTTTATAATTGCATGTTATAATGAGGTATATCTATTAATATTGTCTAAATATCAGACTTAGTTTTGCCTTTTCATACATGTTAAATAGTGATGAAAATTTCCTCCTCGAGACTTAAAATATCAATTTAAGTCAAAGTTTTACATTTACTTTTAATATAGTTTTTCAATAATCTTGCTTTTTTTTAATTCATGTTGTTTTTAAGTATATTTTTTATTACCATTAGAGTTAGTTGTATAGATATATAATATTTTATTACTATCAGAGAGTCTTAATATCAGAGTTAGTAAATTTCAATTAATATCAGAGTTAGTAAAATTTTAAAGATTAATCAAAATCATATATTTAAATAATAAAAGAAATCCTCATCAATTATGACATCGGTGAGCAATGTCCACTTAGACCTCCGGTTTACTATTAGAAATAACTTTAAACATTATCACAGATAAAGGGAAATTTTGTGTCTCGACGAAGTATCTTTTACCACTATAAATAATATCTTACATTATCAAGGCAATATCATTTCTGGATAAGGGATGAATTTGAAACACTATATAAACAAAGTGTTGATGTACACTTGTACAGTGATATTAAACTGTCAATAATATTATATCAAAAAAACATATAAAAACTTGAATGAGCACTAGTAAATAACACTTAGATTTTTTTTTCTATCTATTAATATCACAATAAATTATATCCTGAAAAGATAGATGCATTACACACCGACTCAAATATCACAGTGTGTTTAAATTACATAATTTTTAATATATGATATTTATCTTAATATCAAAGTTAGTTTTCTTTAATATATGATATTGCCTTAATATTAGAGTCTTTGAAACTAAAAAAAAAAAAAAAAAAAAAAAAAAAAAAAAAAAATAGAGAATTTTATAATTGAATCTTCCATGACGTATAAATAATAAAATTGTCTTAATATCATAGTTTGTTTGAATATGCATATATATTTTAGTATCTTTATACATTTATTAAGAAATTTCCAACTGACATTGTCGGATACTATTTTTATAGTGGTTAAAGATATCTCCTCGAGACACAAAATATCACTCAGTCTGTTCTAATCTTTAAAGTTGATTTTGACAATACACAAGATATTAATGAATATAATTTTAATTTAATTAGATAAAAAAATTGATATTTATTTTTGTATTTTTATTTTAATAAAGATGTTTTACTTAAATTTCACATTTCTTAATATATGATATTTCCTTAATATCAGAGTTATTTGACTTAATATATGACTTTGTTTTAATATCAGAGTTTCTAAAACAAAATATTAATATTCTTATCCCTATTTAAAAATAAAAATAATTTTTTTTTTAGAATTGCACGTTCTAATGAGGTATGTATATTAATATTGTCTTAATATCAGACTTAGTTTTGCCTTTGACGTATATATTTATTAAGTAATTTCAATCTATATTCAATAAGAGCTAAAATAAAATTAAATTTACTATCTGACATACATATTTTTAGTATCTGTTTGAAAACGATATATGCATAACACACTTGACATACAAGTCGAGATAGTGATGAAAAATTCTTCCTCGAGACTTAAAATATCAATCTATGTCAAAGTTTTACATTTAATTTTAATATAATTTTAACATTAATATATATGTTGTTTTTAAAATATATTTTTGTTTTTATTTAAATTTATTAAATAATTTTAATTTAGTTATGCTATTTTTGTTATGTTATTAAATACATATATTATGAAATTAATATGATGTTATTTTTATAATTTTTATACCAAATGTTGTAAGCAGTAGTAACTTTTAAATTTCATATTTTTAATATATGATATTTGTGTTAATGTTAGAGTATCAAAAGTCCTACTTATATTTTTCTTATAGTTTCTTTAGTTAAACAGATACTCAAAATATCAGAGTTACTTGTTCTATTTTTATTTAAATTTCATATTTTTAATATATGATATTTGTGTTAATGTTAGAGTATCAAAAGTCATACTTATATTTTTCTTATAGTTTCTTTAGTCAAACAGATACTCAAAATATCAGAGTTACTTGTTCTATTTTTATTTAATATCACAGTGTGTTTAAATTTGATAATTTATGTATTTAATATATGTATTTTTCTTATAGTTTCTTTAGTCAAACAGATAATCAAATATGATATTTGTTTTAATATCAAAGTTAGTTTTCTTTAATATATGATATTGTCTTAGTATCAGAGTTTCTGAAACTAAATATTAAAAAAAAACCAGAATTTTTTTTAATATCAGAGTCTTATGTTTTAATCTTTAAATTGTCTTAATATCATAGTTTGTTTGTCTATGACGTATATTATATGTCAGATACTATTTTTAAAGTTGATTTTGACAATACACAAAATATCAGTCTGTCTTTTTAATCTTTAAAGTTGATTTTGACAATACACAAGACATTAATGATTATAATTAAATAATAAAGTATATTTGATGTTAATTAAATAAAAAAATTGATATTAATTTTTGTATTTTTTATTTTAATAAAGATGTTTTACTTTAAAACAACTTTGATGTACTGTAATATTAAACATATACTGATATTATTAGAGTATGTAAATTTCATAGTTTAATAAAGATGTTTTACTTTAAAACAACTTTGATGTATTGTGTTAAATAATTATTTAATATCATGGTAACTTAATATGACATTAATATCATAGTAATTTGTTTATTAAAAAAATAGAATTGTTTATTGTATTAATATACATGTTTGATTTTAATTCTGATATTAAAACTGGGAGTACCATACAATTTTCATTAGCAGTAGAAAAATTGTTGCAGCAGTAGAAAAATTTGTTTCAGCAGCAGTAATATTTAGTAGCACCAAACTGGGAGTAACATATAGTTTACTATCATCCGACAGTCTTCCTTTCTGAATAATAAAATCTATATTACAAAAATCAGAAATTTCTTAATATCTCTCTAAATCATCATAAATAATATCAAAATTTCTTAATATCACATAAGAATAAGGACAATTAAAATCTGACTAACAACAATATTTAATATCACAAAACAGTACCTTTTCTAATATTAAACCTGGGAGTACCATACAATTTTTATTAGCACTAGAAAAATTTGTTTGCAGCAGCAGAAAATTTTGTTCTTTGCTAACAGTAATATCTAGTTACACTAAAACTTATTCGATATTAAAAGCTGGGGGTACCATACAATTTTTATTAGAAGTAGAAAAATATGTTGCAAAGCAGAAAAATTTGTTGCGCATTTGCAGTAATATTTAGTTATACCAAACTTATTCTTATATTAAAACTGGGAGTACCATATAGTTTACTATCATCCGACAGTCTTCCTTTTTGAATCTATAATACAAAAATCAGAAATTTCTTAATATCTTTCTAAATCATCAAAAATAATATCAAAATTTCTTAATATCACATAAGAATAAGAATAGTTAAAATCTTACTAACAACATTTCTCATAAGACCCTTAAAATAATTCCAAACTCTAATTGAAAAATCACACCCAAAGAACAGGTGATCATGATCATCCATGATAGAGTTACATAGAGGGCACTTCAACACATCAACTTTATTCCAAATTGCAACCTTATCTTGTGTATTCAAACTTTTATTTATGGCCAGCCATAAAATAAAAGCATGTTTAGGAACATTTTGACTAAACCATACAATTTTATACCAAGGCACAATAGGTTAAAGGATTGATAAATCAGTCCAAGCAGGTTGACGAGAAAAATGACATACCTTATCATTTCCAGTTTTCCAGAGAGCTTGATCCTGCCTATCTTTAAATAATAAAGGAGGAAGATGGAACAGAATTCAAACTTTGCCCTCAAACATTCGAGCCACTTCCATTCTCCTTTACTAACAATATCAGCAATCTTACAGGACAAGGATAAACCAGCTTCAAAGATATCCCTATTAGAAATGAATTGGCACAAAGGGCCTAAGAAAGACCAATTATCGAACCACACCGAAGTACTCCTTCCATTACCAATCCTTATAACAATATGATTTCTAACCACATCTCTACACATTAAGATCTTTTTCCAACCCCAGCATACATCATTCAAAACTGGAACATCCCAAAAGTTTCTCTCAGCGGACCTCCTATCAACCGACCTATAAGAGTTCACCCACTTAACCCATAGAGAATCTTTTTTAGACACAATGTTCCATATATGCTTTGACATCAATGCAACATTCCACACGTGAAAGGATTTAATACCTAAACCACCACTGAACTTTCGGACTACAAACATCTTTCCATTTCATTTTAGCCTTACCCCTATGAGATTCACCATGAGACCATAAGAAACCCCTCATAAGCTTTTCAATCTCATTAGTAACAGACTTAGGAAGGATGAAGACAGATGACCAATAGACTTGCATAGAACTAACCACAGATTTGATGAGTGAAGCACTGCCGACAAAGGACATGGTCTTGTTCTTCCAATTCAGAAGTTTCATCCTCACTTTATCTACTAAGGGACTACAATGATGTTTATAAAGTCTGGTTGAGATAAGTGGAACACCGGATACTTAATTGGAAGAGATCCAACGAGAAATGGCATAATATCAAGGATACAGACTTTATATGAGGAACATTTCAAAGAAGATCGAACTTTTCTCCATACTAGGCTTTAACCCAGTTATCTTGATGAACTCATCCAAAGCAGACTTAACAATGGCCACTGAACCAACATCTCCATGAGTGAAAATCATGAGATCATCAGCAAAACACAAATAGGTGAGGTTCACTTTGCTACATCTCCAATGAAATTTAAAATTATCATTCTCTTGAATCTTCTTCTTGATTAACAAAGAAAGAACTTCCATCACTAGAGTGAACAAATAAGGAGATAAGGGGTCACCTGCCTTAAGACCTCTCATTCCTTTAAAGTACCCACAATGATCTCCATTGACACTGATGGTAAAAGAGGGAGATGTCATACAACTCATTATCCAATTAATCATTTTCCAAGGAAACCCAAAATGAATTAAACACTGCCTAAGAAAGCCCCAATCCACATAGTCATAAGCTTTCTGAATATCAATTTTAAAAGCAACCCTTGAGGGCCCACTTTTTCTATGATAATTTCTCATAAGCTCTTGAGTGAGCATAATGTTATCACTAATCTGCCTAGTGGGAATAAATGCACTTTGACAATCTTGAACCAAAGAATTTAACACCCCTTTAAGTCTATTAGCAATAATTTTGCTAATACACTTGTAAACAACATTACAACAAGAAATAGGCCTAAAATCAGACACTCTTATAGGAGTTTGAGTTTTAGGCACCAAGGCACAACAAAGTAGCATTAATTTCCTTAAGAATTTTACCATTAGAGAAGAAATCAAGTATGGCTTGAGAAAAATCAGCACCTACAATGGACCAAGGACTTGAAAATTTTGAGGAAAAACCATCGGGCCGGGAGCCTTATCATCTTCTATCTTTGAAAAGAGCCACTTTAATTTCTTCTAAGGAAACAGTTATCACCATGAGCTCAGCGTCAACCATAGACAACTTATTAATAAACAAAGAAGAAGGGTCCTGGATATCATCAACCACCTCCCTCCTGCCAAGAACATTCTCAAAGTACTTAACAAACTGCTTCCCCACATCACTACCAGAATAGGCATTACCCTCCATATCCTCCACATACTCAATTCTGCCTTTATTTCTTCTCTCTCATAGCATTATGAAAATACCTGGTATTAAAATCACCCTCACTTAACCAAGCAATCTTAGACCTCTGCTTCAAGAACAACTCTTCATCCTTAACATGAGAAATATAAGCATTAAGAATAGCAACCTCTTGTATTCTCAAATTAGTATTAAAAGGATCATTGACCATATCTTCTTGAATTTTACAAAGCTTTTCCTTACGAACCTTAACCTTCTCAGCCAAATCCCCTTGAGAATACTTCAGCTTCCTAAAAGGTTTCTTCAACAGTTTGAGCTTAGAGGCCAAAGAAAACATAGCAAAACCAGGAATCTCTTTATCCCAAATACTTCTGACAATAGGAAGGAACTCAGTTTTAGAAGATAAGAAATTTGCAAACTTGAAAGGCTTAGGCTTAGGACCAGAAACACTTGGGATATTCAAGACAGATGGAGCATGGTTAGAATTGACAAAAGGCAAAAAAATAGCATTTGAATTAGGGAATCTATCCAAGAATCCCATATTACACATAACTCTGTCAAGCTTCTTCAAAAGTCCATAAGGGGAATTAGGACTTTTATTCCATGTAAACTTAAGTCCAGACATCACCAAATCATTGACTTCAATATTAGATAAACAACTTCTAAAGTCTTCCATACCAGCAGAAATAGAAGAGGACCCAAAAGATCTTTCACTAGGATCAAGAATGACATTGAAATCTCCTAAAAGAACCCAAGGAGCATCTTTAACATGACACTATGCTTAGTCAAATCCTTCCATAGAGCCTTCCTTTCAAATTCCTTGTAATGTGCATAAACAAAAAGTCTGAAGAACTTTTGATTACCATTGATAGCTTCAACAAAAACATTCATAAGTTGGGAAGTCTGACTGTGAAGCATAATTCTGACAGCATTAGAATCCCAACCAATGACAATACCAGTACCACCCTCACAAGAAGAAGCATTAGAAATCCAATCCCAATTACCTAACACTTTAGAGCAAATTCTAGAAAGCTTTTTCTTCTTCAATTTAGTTTCTAAAAGAGCACAAAAACTGAACCCACCATTTCTAATAATATCAATAACTTGCTTGTTTGAGATCATTATTGAGACCTCTCACATTCCAGGCAAAGGCCTTAAGATTCATTTAAACCAGATTTAACATTAGTCCCAATATTCACTAATTCAGGGACAAACTCACTATCAATGCCAGATTTCATTTCAACAGCCATTCCTTCATTTTCAGACTCTACATCATCATCATCATCCACATAAGGCTCCATACCATATTTAGGGCAGGTTATTATAAAAAATCCAATTGTTGTAGAGACCAATTGGACCTAACTGACTTAGAAGGGTACACCGATTTCATTACTTCTATAACTTCACTTTGCAACTTAGGCCAAACAACAGACTTGAATTCTTCATCCACAGAATCAAGGAAACAATCATCCTTATCCACCATGTCTTGATCAACTAAGGCTTGAAAAGAATTCTTGACAAGAACATTTTCACAATCATTATTGAGGCATACTAGAACTAGAACCTCTAACAAGAACTTTAAGGTGATAATTTGCACTATACTTTGAGCTTAAAGGTGGCTTACTCACCATACGAGACTTATCCTCATACTTCTTATCAACTTTCTTATGGGATGAAGCTTGACTTGGAATAGTTCTCATACTACTACCTCTCGCACATTATTAACACTACCACCAAACCCCTTAGATTTCATAACATTACTTTGATTTTTATAACCACCACTTACATTTTTGTCCTGTTGATAAGGCCCTTTATTGCCAAACTTTTGATTACCATTACCAACATTTGATCTACCCACACTTTGAAACCCTCTATTTTGAGAAAAATTATTGACATTTCTATATTGATTACTACTCTGCTTAGCATCACTTTGCACTCCCACAGATTTATTCTTCTTACCAACAGCAATAAAACCATCATTATCAACTTTCTCATTAAAAGGCATATCATAATTAGCCTTATTCACTTTCAAAGCATCCTTTAGAACTTTAGCAGAAATTTCTTCATCTGTTCTTGGCCTTATCTTGCAAGCCACAGTAGAATGACCAAAGGTCTTACAATGAGAACACTGAGGAGGCTTCCATTGATACTTCACATCTAACTTACCAACTCTGCCAGGTCTATCACCAAAAGCTGGATATTCAATTTCAAGGGAATGGGGCAATACATCATTAGCAGAGACTTCCACCAGCACCCTAGCAAAATCAAGCTTGCCAGACTTCTTCAAACATCTTTCCTTTGTCAACTTATCCATAAGCATTGGCTTGCCAATACCACTCATAATTTTGCCAATACCATTACCATTACACAACTCCATAGGGATACCATACACACAAACCCAAATTGGAATAGAACTAGGCTCAACCTTTTCCAACCAAATACCAGGTTCCCAAACATTTAACACTAGAGGGACATTATTAATCATCCAAGGACCACTTTCTAAAAAAAGCCTACATACCCTCTTCATTTTTAAACTTGAAATAATATAAACCCGCACTTGTCTTAGTAATGTCAGCAATACCATAAGCCCTCCACATTTTACTCAAGTTAGCATTTACAACTCTATAGTCCATAGAAGTACCCACAAAGTAACCATAAACCTGTAAAGCACAAGCTTCACTACCTTTTTTAATATCTTCTACAGAAATAGAAATTCTCTTAGTTCCATCACTTTGTGTAGACACAAACTGAGGAACAAACTTCATATGCAACTCCCTATCCTCAACACCCTTTTTCATTTTTTAAGAAAAGATTCAATGTTAAGAGGACCATCAGGCTTAAGAGCATTAACACCAGCCTTAGAAGAAGACCAAGCATTAGTAGACTTATAAAACAAACTAGGGCCAAACTGAACCTTTGTTAAGCCAATAGAAGGTCTACTCAAAATACCCTTGTTTCTCTGCAAATCCCCAAAACAAATGAATTCCATTCACCTCATCCTTCCCATCCTTATTAGCTTTCCTAATACTTTCATCCTCAACATGCTCTACATCAGCCATGTTGAGCTTACTAGCATTATTACTAACTAATAAAGGATCTACACTCTCCCCAATAACATCCCCCTTAATCTCCATACCATCCCTATTAACCTCCATATTAGAAATAACAGGTTCAACAGGGTTATTAATAAAGGAACCATCATTCCCATCAATCAAACAGTAACTACTATAATTAACACCTCTACTATAAGCTTTGTCACTATCATTAACCCCTTCCTTAAAAACCATCTCGCTCGAAATACTTTTATCATAAGCTATCCTATCTAAAACTTTAGACAGAACATCATCAATGAGGCCAACATTAGAGTTAGAACGCTTACCATTACTATCTTCAATAGGAGAAGCATCACTACGACCTCTACCCTTACCAACCATTTTGAATTCGAAGCCTTTTTAGAATAGCCCAGCACTAGCAGAAGAGATCCGTGACCGAACCTTAATCTTAACAACTTTAGCCCGATTCTTCACACCCTTAGGTCTACCCCTAGACTTAGGAGGAATAGAATCACCAGGAGGAACATGAGGCTTATGACTAATATGAGAGAGGCGACATCCACTCAAGTACAAAACTCCTCAAGGATAAGGTCAGGGGGTTTATTGGGTTCAACTGGCATATCAATAAATTGAAAATGAGAATAAAACAAGGGGAATAACAGAGAAAAAGTATAGTAATCAACCCTAAAATTACAGGGAATGAATTGCTATTGGGGAAGAGCGAAATGCCAAAAATCATTTTAATATGATGGAATAAAGTAAGTAGTTGTACTTTAAATATTATTTATTTTTTAAGGGCTCTCTATATTCGTTTGTACAAATCACTTGTGTTTTTCCTATAAATATTCCATCAATCACACATAGAAAAACATTAAAAAAAATTTCTTCATTTTCATTTCATGTTTTTTTTGCAGCTTTAATATAATGATTGTTTTTATATTAAAAATCTATTTTTTCGTATCATCGATAATTTATTATATTTGGAAGATTTTTTTATTTCTATATTTTTAAATCGAAATCTAGATATTCTACCGAAAGTATTTGTTCAATCATTATATTTCAAAACCCTGTAAGTTTTTCTTCAATTAACTTTTCAACTTTGCTTTTTCTAACAAAGCATTTGTTGATAACATTCGTTTCGGTTTGGGGTGCAAGAAATGATGTAATGTTTCACTTGTATAAGAAATGGTTTACTCATATTATCTATCATGATCGATTGAAGGCGATATTTTTTGAAGGTGTATATTCTCATCAAAAACGACCAAATTAAGGCATATAAGATGTCGTTGAAGATTTTATATGAAGATTTATAATTATCGGTGTATTAACTGAAGATATTAATTTGTAATTTCATGTTTAATGATATTTTACAACATTAGTTGTCTGTTCTTGTTATATATCTTATTCCTTTTAAGATAAACTTTTAACAGTTAATATTAATAAACAAGAAACTCTGATATTAATATTCCATAAAATTAGAAGAATAAGTGAAGTAAAATATACATAGAATTAACATTACATAAAATTTTCAAAACAAGAATTAACATTACATAAGAAATAACATTACTGTGATATTATATAATACTATTAGATATTCAGTCCGATACTTTTACGTAATGGACAAATGTTCTTGTGTAGCATCCAACGTCTAATACAATCTGCATGAAACTCATGGCTGCAAATCAATGTGCTTATGCTTTCATTTTCTTTGTATTCTTCTAAACAAATCGCACAAGCCTTAACCTTGTCAAGCATTATATTGTCATGAATATTTTTCCTTATAGTTTCTTTAGTCCATCCCGAACCATCAAAAATCATATTTTGTTCAGAAACACCAATTATTTCAACTATATCTTGTTCTTGAAGTTGGAGAACATATTCGCGGTACCTTCCCATGATAAAATGAACTAAATATGATGGTATACTGGGTATACTTTCTAATGTCTGCTGGAAATGGTTCCTATCACGAGTTGAATTGTGCATAGATTGTAAGATATGAATAATAATTGATGGAGGTATCGTCAAATGGCACGAAACCATTACTCATTTTGAAAAAACAGTTTATTATTTTTAACACGACAACTCGAAAAATGAAACATTACTTTCAATATCAATGTTATATATAGACTTACTAGCGAGGGTACATGCTGCGATGGCGGGTACCACTGTGACTAAATTTCATGAACAAATGTTATTTTGTTTTGAGTTGCTTGATTTCAGATTTATGTTTTGAAAGTTTAATTACATTGTACATTGTGGTTAAAGAGTTGTATATTTTGGTTAAGGGGCAAATTAAATTGTGTATCAATTGTATGTGTTAAATAGTGTGTTTTAGTTTTATTTGTATTTGTACATTGTGCTTAGGTAGTTGTATATATTTGTGATGGGGTGTATTAATTGTATGTATATAAGAAATAGTATTTGCTTAAAATCAATTGTGCTTTACATAGTTGTACATTATGTTTTATAAGTAGTATTTGCTTAAATTCTAATTTATGAAATCTTAAACTCATAAATAGGAGAGAGGGTCATCCCTCCATTATAAGTAGTATAGATAGATATAGATATAGATATAGATATAAATATAGATTCACGGCATGTAACTTTTAAAATAAACTTTAAAATAAACTTTATTTTAATATTTATATTTTTAATTTTGGTCTTTATTTTTAATTACTTTAATATAATCTTAATATCAAAGTAACTTATAATAATATTAATCTTTATATTGTGTTTATATCAAAACCTTTTTTAATTTTGGTCTTTAATTTTGACAATCTTTAATATATTATTGTGTTAAATTTCGACGTTAAATATTAAAGTATATGTTGAAAACATATATGTATAACACGCTATTATACATGTCAGATTTTATAATGATCAAAAGTACCTCCTCGAGACACAAAATATTACTTTTTATGTCCAAGACATATATGTCGGATAATCTTTAAAGTTGATTTTGACTATACGAAAATTAATGAATATAGTTATCATATTTCATAAATATAGTTATTTAAAATATTAAATATAACACATATTATTTTTAAATTATTATTGTCTTAATATCAGATTTTCTGAGAAAAAATATTAATCATCACTTTCTATTTAAAAACAAAATCAAATTTTTAATATCAGAGTTAGTTGTCTTAATATATGATATTCTGTTAATATCATAGTTTTGAAACAAAATATTTATAATCAAAATCAAACAAATTTAATATTTTTTTGTAAAATATATGATGTATATATATTAATATTTTATTAATATCAGAGTTAGTTGGCCTATGACGTATACACATTTGCATATATGTTCCATTTAGTAATTTGACTATCTGTTGGAAACTTAAGATGCATAACACGCTATGATACATGTCAGATTTTATAATGATGAAAAATATCTTCTCGAAACTCAAAATATTTACTTTTATGACCAACTGACATATATGTCATAGAAAGTCAAAGAAATTAAAGTAATTTCCAACTTACATATAATCTTCAAAGTTGATTTTGTCTATACACAAAAATTAATGAATATAATATCATATTTCATAAATATAGTTATTCAAAATATTAAATATAATACATAATATATGATATTCTGTTAATATCATATTTCATAAATATAGTTATTTAAAATATTAGTTGTCTTAATATTATGTTAATATTTAAAATCAAAATCAAACAAATTTAATAATTTGGATGTTCTATGACGTATACATATTGATATTCTCTTAATATCAAAGTTAGTTGGCCTATGACGTAGTAAGTTTCAATATTTTTAATGAGTAAGTTTCAATATTTTTTGAAATTCAAGATATTGTATTACTATCAAAGTTAGTTGCATAGATATATGATATTGTATTACTCTCAGAGTGTCTTAATATCACAGTTAGTAAAATTTCAATTAATAATTGAGTTAGTAAATATCAAAGATTAATCAATTCATATATTATGATATTATCATACTATTTTAAGTTAATATTGTCTTAATATCATAATTACTTTTCTTTATAAAGATATTTTTTTAATATCAGATTTAATATCAGTTATCTCTATATCGAGAGTTAGTTGTCTTAATATATCACACTAGTTTAATACCAGAGTGTCTTAAACAAAATATTAATATTCACATCCTATTTTTTATTTTTTTATAATTGCATGTTATAATGAGGTATATCTATTAATTATTGTCTAAATATCGACTTAGTTTTGCCTTTTCATACATGTTAAATAGTGATGAAAATTTCCTCCTCGAGACTTAAAATATCAATTTAAGTCAAAGTTTTACATTTACTTTTAATATAGTTTTTCAATAATCTTGCTTTTTTTTAATTCATGTTGTTTTTAAGTATATTTTTTATTACCATTAGAGTTAGTTGTATAGATATATAATATTTTATTACTATCAGAGAGTCTTAATATCAGAGTTAGTAAATTTCAATTAATATCGAGTTAAAAATTTTAAAGATTAATCAAAATCATATATTTAAATAATAAAAGAAATCCTCATCAATTATGACATCGGTGAGCAATGTCCACTTAGACCTCCAGTTTTACTATTAGAAATAACTTTAAACATTATCACAGATAAAGGGAAATTTTGTGTCTCGACGAAGTATCTTTTACCACTATAAATAATATCTTACATTATCAAGGCAATAATATTTTGGATAAGGATGAATTTGAAACACTATATAAACAAAGTGTTGATGTACACTTGTACAGTGATATTAAACTGTCAATAATATCATATCAAAAAAAAATATAAAAACTTGAATGAGCACTAGTAAATAACACTTAGATTTTTTTTCTATCTATTAATATCACAATAAATTATATCCTGAAAAGATAGATGCATTACACACCGACTCAAATATCACAGTGTGTTTAAATTACATAATTTTTAATATATGATATTTATCTTAATATCAAAGTTAGTTTTCTTTAATATATGATATTGCCTTAATATTAGAGTCTTTGAAACTAAATAATAAAAAAAAAAAAAAAAAAATATAGAGAATTTTATAATTGAATCTTCCATGACGTATAAATAATAAAATTGTCTTAATATCATAGTTTGTTTGAATATGCATATATATTTTAGTATCTTTATACATTTATTAAGAAATTTCCAACCTATTGTCGGATACTATTTTTATAGTGGTTAAAGATATCTCCTCGAGACACAAAATATCACTCAGTCTGTTCTAATCTTTAAAGTTGATTTTGACAATACACAAGATATTAATGAATATAATTTTAATTTAATTAGATAAAAAAATTGATATTTATTTTTGTATTTTTATTTTAATAAAGATGTTTTACTTAAATTTCACATTTCTTAATATATGATATTTCCTTAATATCAGAGTTATTTGACTTAATATATGACTTTGTTTTAATATCAGAGTTTCTAAAACAAAATATTAATATTCTTATCCCTATTTAAAAATAAAAATAAATTTTTTTTTAGAATTGCACGTTCTAATGAGGTATGTATATTAATATTGTCTTAATATCAGACTTAGTTTTGCCTTTGACGTATATATTTATTAAGTAATTTCAATCTATATTCAATAAGAGCTAAAATAAAATTAAATTTACTATCTGACATACATATTTTTAGTATCTGTTTGAAAAAGATATATGCATAACACACTGACATACAAGTCAGATAGTGATGAAAAATTCTTCCTCGAGACTTAAAATATCAATCTATGTCAAAGTTTTACATTTAATTTTAATATAATTTTAACATTAATATATATTTTGTTTTTAAAATATATTTTTGTTTTTATTTAAATTTATTAAATAATTTTAATTTAGTTATGCTATTTTTGTTATGTTATTAAATACATATATTATGAAATTAATATGATGTTATTTTTTATAATTTTTATACCAAATGTTGTAAGCAGTAGTAACTTTTAAATTTCATATTTTTAATATATGATATTTGTGTTAATGTTAGAGTATCAAAGTCCTACTATATTTTTCTTATAGTTTCTCTAGTCAAACAGATACTCAAAATATCAGAGTTACTTGTTCTATTTTTAATTTCATATTTTTAATATATGATATTTGTGTTAATGTTAGAGTATCAAAAGTCATACTTATATTTTTCTTATAGTTTCTTTAGTCAAACAGATACTCAAAATATCAGAGTTACTTGTTCTATTTTTATTTAATATCACAGTGTGTTTAAATTTGATAATTTATGTATTTAATATATGTATTTTTCTTATAGTTTCTTTAGTCAAACAGATAATCAAATATGATATTTGTTTTAATATCAAAGTTAGTTTTCTTTAATATATGATATTGTCTTAGTATCGAGTCTGAAACTAAATATTAAAAAACCAGAATTTTTTTACAGAGTCTTATGTTTTAATCTTTAAATTGTCTTAATATCATAGTTTGTTTGTCTATGACGTATATTATATGTCGATACTATTTTAAAGTTGATTTTGACAATACACAAAATATCATCAATGTTTTAATCTTTAAAGTTGATTTTGACAATACACAAGACATTAATGATTATAATTAAATAATAAAGTATATTTGATGTTAATTAAATAAAAAAAATTGATATTAATTTTTGTATTTTTTATTTTAATAAAGATGTTTTACTTTAAAACAACTTTGATGTACTGTAATATTAAACATATACTGATATTATTAGAGTATGTAAATTTCATAGTTTAATAAAGATGTTTTACTTTAAAACAACTTTGATGTACTGTGTTAAATAATTATTTAATATCATGGTAACTTAATATGACATTAATATCATAGTAATTTGTTTATTAAAAAAATAGAATTGTTTATTGTATTAATATACATGTTTGATTTTAATTCTGATATTAAAACTGGGAGTACCATACAATTTTTATTAGCAGTAGAAAAAATTGTTGCAGCAGTAGAAAAATTTGTTTCAAAGGCAGTAATATTTAGTAGCACCAAACTGGGAGTAACATATAGTTTACTATCATCCGACAGTCTTCCTTTCTGAATAATAAAATCTATATTACAAAAATAAGAAATTTCTTAATATCTCTAAATCATCATAAATAATATCAAAATTTCTTAATATCACATAAGAATAAGGACAATTAAAATCTGACTAACAACAATATTTAATATCACAAAACAGTACCTTTTCTAATATTAAAACTGGAGTACCATACATTTTTTATTAGCACTAGAAAAATTTGTTTCACGAAAATAAAATTTTGTTGCCTAACATAATATCTAGTTACACTAAAACTTATTTGATATTAAAACTGGGAGTACCATACACTTTTTATTAGAAGTAGAAAAATATGTTGCGTGCAGCAGAAAAATTTGTTGCAGCAGCAGTAATATTTAGTTATACCAAACTTATTCTTATATTAAAACTGGGAGTACCATATAGTTTACTATCATATCATCCCTTTCGAATCTATAATACAAAAATCAGAAATTTCTTAATATCTTTCTAAATCATCAAAAATAATATCAAAATTTCTTAATATCACATAAGAATAAGAATAGTTAAAATCTTACTAACAACATTTCTCATAAGACCCTTAAAATAATTCCAAACTCTAATTGAAAAATCACACCCAAAAGAACAGTGATCATGATCATCCATGATAGAGTTACATAGAGGGCACTTCAACACATCAACTTTATTCCAAATTGCAACCTTATCTTGTGTATTCAAACTTTTATTTATGGCCAGCCATAAAATAAAAGCATGTTTAGGAACATTTTGACTAAACCATACAATTTTATACCAAGGCACAATAGGTTTAAGGATTGATAAATCAGGTCAAGCAGTTTTGACAGAAAATGACATACCTTATCATTTCCAGTTTTCCAGAGCTTGAACCCTATCTATTAAATAATAAAGGAGGGGGAAGATGGAAGGAATTCAAACTTTGCCCTCAAACATTCGCCACTTTCCATTCTCCTTTACTAACAATATCAATCTTACAGACAAGGATAAACCAGCTTCAAAGATATCCCTATTAGAAATGAATTGGCACAAAGGGCCTAAGAAAGACCAATTATCGAACCATAATAACAAGTACTCCTTCCATTACCAATCCTTATAACAATATGATTTCTAACCACATCTCTACATAACATTAAGATCTTTTCCAACCCCTGCCAAAGATACATCATTCAAAACTGGAACATCCCAAAGTTTCTCTCGCCGGACCTCCTATCAACCAAAATTCTATAAGAGTTCACCCACTTAACCCATAGAGAATCTTTTTTAGACACAATGTTCCATATATGCTTTGACATCAATGCAACATTCCACACGTGAAAGGATTTAA